>CM042189.1:24581448-24598545 GCA_023539305.1 Ilex asprella | reverse complement strand
TGATCCTATCGGTATGGCTTTGCTTCCACTGGAACGCTGAGGAAGTTTCACTGACGCATGATATTACTATATATAATAATATTGCCTGCTAGAATAACCCCGGTGATCCTATCGGTATGGCTAGTCCTACACTGGAACGCTGAGGAAGTTCTACTGTCAATATATATATATACCAAAATGATCTATTGAATAATTCTAGTATTTCATTTGAGTGGCTTGACTTTCTAGGTGACATATCCAAATACAGCTAACCTGACAAGTCGCTGGATGATCGTCTATACCACCAGTGGGTTTTACTTGAATTAGTCAATTGGAACATCGATAATCTAGCATAGCTTAATAAGCAGCTGTGTTATAATATATATTACCTTCACAATAGCCTAATAAGCTATTGTGTGCTGAATATGTACATCAGACCTACCGATTAACTTTCCAGTAAAATGGAAGTTGATTGATGTGTGGTAGCAATTCCGTAACAATACCAATATAAAGCATATGTGATCCTTAAACTGAAGGATATATTTTATATTTCTGTCGATTAATCTGCTCTATTTATGCACTTTGTTATATCTGCACTTTACTTCCGCCTGCCTTTTATTTTAAAACCAGTTAATTAGACTAAGCTCACATCACAAGCAATCAAACATCAAACTACTCCAAACAAACCATTTAACTGTATTTAGTTTTTTTTTTTGTTTTTTTTTTCTTTAGCATTACTTAACTCTTCGTGGGATCGATACTTGGACTTAAAAATCGAGAAAACTATAATTCGACCACCTATACTTGGGTGTAATATTTTAATATAATTCAGACACACACAAAAAGTGTGAATCACTTCATTAAAAAAAAAAAGAATTTCATTCATCATCCACAATATATACAACATAATCCAAAATGGTTTGCCCAAAAATGACAATTAGATCCAATAACAAATCAACTGTTATCTTGCAGCGGAATAACGAAAATATTATACTTTACATTGTCTTAAAATGAATTTCTTAGTGTAGAACATAAGGGAATATAGCTCTACATGTCCACCTTGGGATTCACGTTCGCATCTATTGGAGCTTCCCAATGTATTGACTCATCAACTCTGAGCTCCTCCTCTAAACTATAATCTAAAAAAGATATTATTTGTAGGGGGTGTGCACTAAGCTCTACAAGAAAATCCTCCTAAAGATGAACAAGGTTTTGAAAGCATATAAAACAGTCAGTCTCATTTTACAAATATCATATATAGCTTTTGAAGAAAAATAGGGACATTTCAATGGATCTCAATTTTACACATTAGTAATGATTAAATGAAAAGTAAAACCAATTCCCAAAAATAAAAATTCCAACGAGTTACCATTTCCACAATAACCATGTCCACAATAAACCATAACCAACCATTTGCACAATAAACAATAGCCCACAATGTATCATTTTCTAAAACTATATATCAAATGATAACTTGTATCTCAGCAGGTATGATGTATGACATCGCATGAATAAACACATTTAGAATATCCTGACCCACACACACACCCAATCCTCGCAAGGATATCCAACTTTAGAAAGGGTGTATACCAACATATTGGCAGTGATGAATCCAACTCAAGAATAGTATACTAACCCTCAATCTTGATACTCGTGAGCGAATAGTAGTTTGGTACTCGCAAGACATCAACTCGACTACGAGTGATAGAAAAAATTTCAACTCGCACAGAGTAAGAAACGCATCTACCCACCATAAAAATTATCCAACCATAACTTTGTTTAAAACATGATAATATGTGCAATAATATCAAGAATCAAGAATTTCCTAACATATAAATATGATTTAGAGTCAAAATATACATATATATATAAACCTTTGCCTTAATGAAAGAGAATAGGAAGAAACCCCTACCTAAAAATCAAGAATTCTAAGCAAAACCCAAGTTTTAGAGACTTTTTTCTTCCCTTTTCTTTTTCTCTTTTTCTTCCCCTAGGGTTCTAAGAGGTTTGGGGTGAGAGTGAAATAAAATAATGAAAGAAAATGGGTTGATATCTGTGTTTTAAACACAATAGTCCCGAAAGTTACTGTTTATTGGCCGAAATTTGAGTTTTCTCCAAAATTATGATTTTACCACTAAAAATCTCAAATTTGATCCATATGACTTCCCTAAGGTTTTTCAACGTTATGGATTCATTTTTAATGTTATTTTAACCTAAAAATATTTATTTTTATGATTTATCTCAAAACTAAAGTAAATTTACACTCGAAATACTAAAATTACTATTTTACTCCTCCGAACCGCTATATGTGCTAAACAGCTATTCCAAGTTTTTCGGATCTCCTAGGTTCAATGATAATATTATTTTGACCTAAAAAACTTAATATTTTTTCTTAGTTTCCCTTATCAACCTTAAACACCTCCAAAAATTAAGTTTCACAATCAATTTGTTTCCCTAGTATTTATTAATATTATTACAATCTCTAGTGTTCATGCATACCTCATCACCTATATTAGCATTTCAAAAATAATTACTTGTTATATAAAGATAAGAGTTTGGGGGTTTACAAAATGAATTACTCAATTTGCAGTTTTATTTATCAGTTAAACAACCCCAGTGAACTAGAAGGTCAAGTCATTCAGGAGGATCACTTAGGTTATTCATCTAATAACTTTATACCATGCAATAGTAAAACATCCTTAGTGCACCAGAAGGTCAAGCAATTCTGTTGGAACACCATAGATATTCAACCGGCAGGTTGATGATTCTTTGATGAGGTAATTCCGGGCTACATAGTAACACCCAATTACATACATCATTGTATCATGCATGAAGTTTGTAATAATAGATAGTATGGTATGGAATATTAAGTATAGCTCGGTGTTCATAACCATGATCATGTTATAACTATAACCATCCATCAATTAAGGGAGGTTTATATAGATATACATCAATATAGCATAATTCCACATCGGCATTTCCATAATTTAACCAATATTATAAATGTGTTCACCCCTCACTCAAGGGTGTAAGTAAACAACTCACACTCCATTGCTATAAAGAAGCAAGAAGTGTAGGTAATTTTCATTACAATAGTAAATAAAATACAGACACTGACACTTCTTTCGCAAGGAATAATTGAAATGCAACCATCCTTAATATCGGTTAAGATACAAGGTGGTGGCAGTTCAACTCTCCAAGTAGAAAGACATAACACAAATGTAGAAATAACAGAGTTTTAATTGGAGAGTAGGTCAGATCAGATCATTGAATTTTTCTATGACTTTCTCTTTTTCTCCACTTGAATTCTCTCTGGAGCTCTTCGTATCTCTCCCCATCTTTCCACACCCACCGGTTGAAGATGAAGAAGTAACACATATATATAGGAAACCAGGAAAGCAGGAGGTGGAGGATAGACTTTAACCACTAAGAGCCACTGTTCAGATGGTGCTGGTTTGCTGGAAAATGGTGTTGATCTTCTTGTTGTTTCTGGTGGTTTCTTAACTATATTACACTTTATTCCCTATTGGTTTCAAGCTTTAACAGAATGCTCCTTACAATTTTTAGCAATTCTGCATAAAACCCTAAAATTTCAAATAGTATACACATAAAACCTCAGCTTTCACACAAACCCTAATTTTCAGTTTTTAACTGTTTTATCTTACAAAATCAATTTATTTCACTATTTTAATTCACTTGCTGATTAGGGTTAATCATACTCCCCAACTTAAACTTTACTAGTCCCTAGTAAAAAAAACTATTAACAAAGTGAAAATAAAATATAAAATCGAGTAAAATTACTTTTGTAGATTTTTCACGATTACATTTAGCATATGCAACAAACTGTTAAACCTCGAGGTAATCCCTAGTGGACGAGTTTTGTCTCGTGAAGGTTTTAAGTGAATCTTCCTACAAACTTCAGCAATTAGGAATTCATAATTCATACTTTCACCAATAAAATTAAATTAATATTCCTTATGTATTGCTAAAGTACTTCCTTTTTCTGATCACTATAAGAGTAACATACGTTAGTTGTAACATTATCCATATATTTTTATAAAAACTTGTGTGTGTGTAATGGTTTCTTTATTTAAAAATTTGGTCAAGAAATATTACCATCTTTCGTGGTAGTCTTGATGTCAATCCTCTCCTAGAATACACTCAGCAAAGAATATATCGATGTTATAGTGACTATTCACTCAGTAATTACACGTGATTAGAATACTGTTAACAAAGTAAATAATATCACATGTAATATATCCGAAGAACGATTATTTGAATAAAATTAGAATTTGACATAATCTCATGAAAATATATGAACGCAATATTAAACATATTATCAGCATTGTACCTTTTTTGGATTGCTAGGATTAATACAAATGCATGATCTCTAGAATCAAAAAGGACTTTCTTAGGGTTGTAATGTGGTCATCGGGTTAGGGTTTAAGAAACGACGTCAGAGGGATTCAAAAACTATCTTTTCTTCGTATTGTGGCACCCATCTTCCCATCTTTACACGTTCTTTCATTCCATTTCTTCCATTTTTTCACTTTCTTGGCTTTTTCTTTCTTTAAATTTCGTTCACCAGTTTTTCTTTTCTTTGAACAATAATCACCATTTTTCCTTTCCTTGATTTTTTCTACCTTTTCTTCTTCTTTTGCCTTTATGTATCATACTGATTTAGAAGAGGGTACAAGAAAATTAAATAGAAAAGGTAGGTTTAATATATATTTTCATGTGGCTCGAGTGTTTTTCAGGTTGCATGAAAAGAATTTATACTCTTTTAGGCTCAATTACGACTGACTAAAGATATAATTTTGTAAAAGAAATAATTAAGGCCCAAAATTAATCAAAAAATGACCTAAGATCATTTTCCAGAAATCATACACCTACATAATTCCTAAATGAAAATTTTAAGGATAATGATAATAATACAATCAATGAGTGTTGATCAAAACAAAACTAATAAATTATTCAAACAAAATTTACTATTGAATTGAAGATTCTTATTTGAGTAGATGTAGACTATCTCTCTAAGAAAGATTAGCTCAAATTCTTCAATTGGTTTTACATTTCCACTATATATTCAAAGAGTATAATATTTCACAAGGTTTCTAAAATAAAGAAATCTATTTGTGCTCATAAGAATAAGTTAAAACAAAAATATTAAGATAATATACAACTAAATTATGAAAATCTCGCGTGATCAGATTAAGATTATTCTCGCTAAGCATGGGAATATTAACCTAATTCAACCCTGAATTATATGAAATAATCCTCCTAACTTATAAATATGAGTTCCATATTAATTAAGGAAAACAAATTTAAACACAAACAAGCTCAAAACATAAAGTAAATTAAAGTGCATAAATTAAAATATGAGCAAAAGATAGAAAAGCTTTGTAGAATCTCCAGTGTTTAGGAAGCAAATGGTCCTCCACCAAAATGTTCTCGAAGTAGCCTCAACATCTCTGCTTGATTCTGCTCATAATCAGTCATGTGTTGATTTATCTGGTTAATGTTGGTACCAAGCTGGGTGATAGTGGTTCCGAGCTGGGTGACCGTGGTTTCCCATCCTAGAAAAATCTGTCTATCGGTTTTGTCATCCATTGTTATGTATGGTTGATTTTCTTGTGGTGGAGGCCTCTCTTGCTGGAAAAATTCTTCGGGTACTAGGAATGGCTCCTCTTGTGGTGGAGGTGGTGCTTCAGATTGTTCCTCAAGTTTTACTTTATGGCTTTTGTTTAAAGAAGTCTTATCTAATGGTACAAAATGCTCCACCATTTTTCATGTGGGATCTGCAATCACTCCCTTGTTCTTGCATAAATGAGAAACTAACATAGCATATGGGAATGAGGATTCTTTCTATCCATAGTAAGCAACATTTGATCCATGATAAGGTTTGGAAGATCAATTGTGTGTCCCATCCCAAAATCATATAAGAAGTAGGCCTACTCAGTATAAATCTGATTTTTCTGGGCTCGGGGTAACAAACTATTTACTGTAATCAAATTCAGAATTCGGTATTTGTCTGTCAAATTCCCTTGCTTTATGTATTTATTTGGCCTTTCCCAAACAAACTCTGGATTATTCGTCAACTCTATCCATGTGTCAGTTAAATCAGTCATTTGAGTATAAGGATATTGCGGGTTGGGTGGTCTTTGCATGGGCTAAAAAACATCGGCTATAGTAGCCGGTGTAACTTGGAAAATTATACCCCGAACAAACACACGCAATTGTCTTTCTCCAGTTATTTCTGCATTAGTATAGAACTCATGGACCAAATAGTCATAAGCATGAACAATTAATCTAACATAATCAATTCATCCACTCGTAGCAAGAATTTGTCGGACTCCTATATTTTCAAAATCTTCCAAAATTACTGGCCTTTCAGGAATGATAGTTTTGGAGATAAAATGAGCATCATACCAGGATTTTTTACTAACATTCTTAAGCGTCACCTCATTGTAGACATTTCCTGGCTGGGGTTGCTATGGAGGTGTTTCAGGTTGCTGAGGTTGATTTCTTTGTGCATGACTTGAAGATCCTCCCGTTCGACGCCTTGAATCCATGTTTTTCTTGATTTCTCTTCAAATACTTGGTTTTAACTGATTTCAATTGGTAGAAATCTTAAAAAAAGTAATGGATAAGTGAATAATCGAAGAAGATTTGAAGAAAAATGGTTGAATGTAGCAAATTTGAGAAGAATTCCTTGGAGAAAACCTATTTGTTTGGAATTTTAGGCTGCGAGGGAATGAGAATTTATCATTTTTTTGCATGCAACTGGTATTTATATATGCATTGTCGTCCGAACAACAATTTATATTTTTCATGTAAAACTCGGGTAAAATTGAACTTTTATGAATAAAGGGTAAAATGGTAATTTACCACTAAGATGCGGGTTATAAACCTGATTTTTTCTAGAACTCGGATGAAGAAACGGAACTCACCATTAGATTCATCTTGCAAAATCTAGTTACCATGTCAATTTTTATTGAATTTCGAGAGAGTCAAATTTTTTGTATTTTACGAGACGATCAGACCCCGGGAGACCCAAATACGAATTTTTTTAAAAAATTATGATATTGTTCAAATAAATGAAGTCAAGAAAAATTAAAAATATTTTGAATTTGAACCGAAGCGAAATTTAATCGTTTCGGGATAAAAACGGACCTGGAATTAAAAGAGACGTGTGGCCAATTGTGGGCCAAGTATTCTAAAAATATTAATAGGGAAAAAAATCAGATTTTTCCCCATTGTTCAGCCATTGCTCAGCCGATAGAAAGAGGGAGAGAGAATAGAGGAAAAAGAGAGAAAAGCTCATCTTCTCTCTATGATCTACAGAGCTACAGAGCTCGAATCCACTCAGGCCAAGAACTAGACTTGGTCTCCTCGACGAGGGCTACGCGTCTACACCAAAAATAAGGGTTTTCACTAAAGGTGAGAAAATCAAAATTCTTGGAAGAGCTTGGGATTGAGTTTGGTTGATTCCTTGGAGCTTCTATAACTTGTTTCAAGCTTCAAGAGGTAGAGGATTCTCCTACTTAGGTCTATTCACAACCTTAAAATGTTATATGAAAATGGGTAGGTTAATATAGATATATATGACTTGCCTATAAAAGTGATTTTGGTGAAATGGGTATTGAAATTAGGTAGAATATATTCTATCTTGAAATGGGTATGTAGAAACTGCTTAATGTAATTTCTTGAATTATGTGAATTGTGGGCATGTTATGTTTTTACATAATGTCTTGATTGGAAAGTGTGTTATTGCTTAATATGAGATAACATGCTTGGACTTGAGTTTTGGATAAAATGTTGATAAATGCATATTGGTTTATTGACATTGTGAGACATCAGAATTATATGCTTTTGATGTAATTTGTCATGGATTATGTGAATTGGGTTTGGAATAGTTCATATGGTACGCATAGCATATTGAACATCATATTGTAGTTGCAATGAGTCACTGCATTGCATATGCACAAAAACATCGTGATTGAGTGGGTGTGAGTGCATGGTGTAGTTAACACCACACTTGGTGGATGACAAGTGGGCTCGAGCGAGTTGGGTCGATGACTTGGCTGAGTCTCACGGTTTGTGTTGTGTTGAGAGGTCGGGGTTAGCAAGAAGGGCCAGAAGATCCCTCAGGCGTAAGGCCCGGTGAATTGGATACGCAGTTTTGTTGGTATTAGTCCATAAATTGTGTCGGTGTACGCAGGACCGTTGGTGGAAGTCCTTAAATCCCGTGTTGGTTGGGTGTCGTTGGTCTAAGTCCATAGATACTCACCTCATACAAGACCCCAGATTGATAATATCATTTGATGTATAACATAAATGACAAAATTATTTACATGAAAAATTGTATGTGTTGGAGAGTCGGGATGGGTCCTGGATCATTGATGACGGGCAAATGCACATTAGCAATTGCATGTGTCAAAGAGCCGGGAAGGGCTTGAGTTAGTTACTGAGAGTGAGTCTCATCTCATTACATAGCATTGCATTGTAAAATTCTAACATTGATAGCATATTTATGTTTGGAATTCGTGAATGGTGAATTAGTTGCATATGAGCATTTCATGTGCATTTGAGTTGGGGAGTAGTCTATTTAGGGAATACTCTATTGAACTTGGCTCACCCTTTATGGGAAAAATTTTCAGGTACGGGGTTTGTGCCGGTGGAGGATTCTCACTTTGAGCCTCATGGATGAAGAAGCCGGAGTGTTGCTCATTTAAAGTAACTTGTAAAATTACGATAAAATTTTTTTTTTGGCACGTAATTGAATGAAATCGCATGCGAATGTTGTAATAGATTTTATATAAACTATGTTGGATGCCCAAATACATGTTATGCAAAGCTTGGGTTGGTTTTGAGAGGTTTTGAAATAGATTGAAAAGAAAAATTAAGTGAAGTAGGCAAATATTAGCTGGAACTACCGGTAGTTAACAGGTAAACAGTTGCCTTCTAGACATAATCTACCGGTAGCTCATGGTCCAGAAAGTAACAGCCACCGGTAGTCAATCGGTAGTCGTGGCCCAGAAGGTATCAGACTACCGGTAGTCACTGGTCCAGTGGATTCTAGCTACCGATAGCTAACAGGTAGCTTCCGGTAGAGATTTTCCCAAATACCCGAACTACCGGTAGTCGATATACACCTACCGGTAGCCAGTCTAAAAATCTAAAATTTTTAATTGTTACCAATCCTTGGGCTTCGAATTTCCTTCCTTTTAATGACCAACTTGGATCCTAATGGAGTAAGGATCATGGTGTTTTGGGACTTGGATTAGATTAAACAAATGTTGGAATCCGAGTTACATTGTCTGTTATGACCTCGATTAAGCGATGTTTTTAACGTGGTGTCGGGTTATGCACATCCACGGGTGTTTCCGTGGGTTGACGGAAGGTCAACGACTGATAAAAGGCCCCCCGATTTTGGGGCGTCACAGCTTAGTATCAGAGCATAGGTATACGAACTACCTAAGGCTTGATGGGGCATGGGTCTAAACCATTGCATTCCATTGTGCATTGCATGTGTGTGCTTTAATTGCTACATGTTATGTGATATTTGTTATGTGAATTATATGCATGGTAAAATGTGTATGGAGATGGACACTCTAGGGTTAGAAAACATAACATTGGGAGTGGAAAAAGGATGAACGAGATGGTACAAGGATTTAAATGTCTGCTAGCATAAAACATACGTTCTACTAGGGGGACAATGAGAAAATTCTCAAAGTTTGCACTTGATCCCTGGTTCAGAATACTAAGTTAGTGCGATGTTGCCATTTGACATGTGTGTTGATGTCAAGTAGAAGGAGAGGATGCCGAGGCGGTGGGCGGAACAATAATCAACCCCCACCGGCCTTCGACCAACAGGCCTTTACGAAAACGATGATCATGATGGTGGCTACTATTGCACAAGCTAGCGCCAATGCCAATCAGGGAGGCACAGGTAACCTCCAACACTTCAAGGCACACAAGCCTCCAGTTTTTAAGGGAGGGGCGGATCTGATGGTGGCCAACCATTGGTTCTGACAAGTAAATAAGATCTTAAGGGCTATGGAGATCACCTCAGATGCCTCTAAAATCAGACTAGTTGCATTCTAGCTAGAAGGAGAAGCCCAAGTATGGTGGGATTGGGTAACGACTTCCAAGAACTTGGAGACCATGACATGGGGAGAGTTCCAGGAGCTTTTCATGGATAAGTACTTCCCAATGGCCGCTCGACATGCAAAGGCCCGAAAATTTCTAGAATTGAAACAAGAGACAATGATGGTGATGGAGTAAGTGGCTAGGTTCACCGAACTAGCCCGCTTTGCCGATGATTACATGGCCACTGACATGGCCAAAGTAAGAAAGTTAGAGGATAGCTTGAAATTATCCATTCGAGGGAAGATTGTGGGCCTCCGCCTATAAGACATTGACACAATGGTCAAGAGAGCCATGGCCATTGAGAGAGAAGTTGAAGATGCAAGAAGCATCCCAGAGGCTAATGCTAAGGATAAGAAGAAAGAGGGTCAATCCTCTTTCTCTAGCTCGGGGAAGAAGTAGAGGACTTCTACCCCACAAGGGTCTTAGGGACAGGGCCGCGGCCATCAGGGCCAAGGCCAAGGTCGATCCTCCCAAGGTGGGGGAAGCTTTAAGACTACCTACCAGGCAGACCAGAAGACTTATTTTTATTGCCACCAGCTGGGTCACATGAAGCAGGATTGCCCTAAGTGGTAGGGATCCCAGAGTTACGGGACATCTCAGTCCCAATCACCAGTGGGGCAGCCACAGACACACTATATTCCTCTCTACCTCATCACGGGCCAGGGAAGTTAGTTTCAATTCCAGGGTGCTACTCAGGCCCCTACCATTTTCCAAACTGGGATTCCGCAGTCAGGCCAGATGGGTCAGGGCATGGGTCGAGGTCGAGGATAGACTTATAGGCCGAACTTCGGGGACCCAGGGGCATGTCTACACCATCACACCTCAGGCTGACCCAATGGATCAGTCAGTCATCCAAGGTACATTTCTACTCTCACGCTTATGGGCTAGGGTGTTATTTAACTCTGGAGCATCACATTCATTCATATATGCATTATATGTTAGAGACTTGAACTTAGAGGTGGATACCTTGAAAGAGCCATTATATATGAGTTCTCCCCTAGGAGCTAGGGTGAGAGTTGATCGAAAATGTCGGGGTTGTGAGTTAGAGATCTCGGGGATCTTGCTCACTGTGGACCTTAGGGTCATGGACATGTCAGAATTTGAGGTCATCCTAGGGATGGATTGGTTGGCGGCACATCGAGTCGTCATTGATTGTGATCAGAAGAGGGTCACTGCCTATACGCTGAAAGGTGTTTGTTTCAAGTTTTAAGGAGAAAAGCACGACGCCTTACCCCAAGCATTGTACGCCTCTCGATGGCACGGGCAGTTGAGGGGTTGGCTTGCAAGCCTTACTCTGGAGGACGAGGTAAGACAGGAGTTGGGCCTACTTCGGGTTGTTTGTGAGTATGCGGATGTTTTTCTAGACGAACTACCAGGATTACCTCCCCATAGGGATTTGGACTTCAACATTGAGTTCCATCCCAGTACTTCTCTCATTTCTATGACCCCTCATAGGATGGCACCAGCTGAGTTACAAGAACTCAAGGTTTAATTACAAGAATTGTTGGACAAAGGTTTTATTAGGCCGAATACTTCGCCATGGGGCACGCTGGTATTGTTTGCCAAGAAGAAAGACAAGACTCTTCGGCTATGTATAGACTACCGACAATTAAATCAGGTCACTATCAATAATAGGTACCCTTTGCCGAGGATTGATGATTTGTTTGACCAGCTGAAGGGAACGTAGGTCTACTCCAAGATAGATCTCCGCATAGGCTACCATCAGTTGAGGATTAGGGAAGTGGACATCCCTAAGACGGTGTTCAGAACGCGGTATGGGCATTTTGAATTCACGGTGATGCCATTTAGGTTGACGAATGCCCCGACGGCATTCATGGACCCTATTTAGATCAGTTCGTGTGGTGTTTGTTAATGACGTCCTAATCTATTCTAAGTCTGAGGAGGAGCATGAGAGTCACTTGAGGATTGTTCTCCAAACCTTGAGAGAGCATCAGTAGTAGGCCAAGTTCAGCAAGTGTGAATTTTTCCTGACTGAGGTGAAATTTTTAGGACATATAGTGTCGGCTGCAGGTGTATTCGTAGACTCGGATAAGGTTGAGACAGTCACCAATTGGGAGAGGCCAAAGTCCGTCTTTGAGATACGCAATTTCTTGGGTTTGGCAGGGTACTATCAGAGGTTAATTGAGGACTTCTCTCGACTGGCTGGACTTATGATGAGATTGACCCGGAAGGAGGTCAAGTTTGAGTGGAAAAATTCTTGTGAGAAGGCATTCTAGGAGTTAAAGAGGAGGCTGACTTCAGCTCCTATTTTGATACTCCTGAAAAGGGCACAGATGTATACAGTGTACTGTGATGCATCCAAAGACGGACTCGGTTGTGTTTTGATGCAATCCAAGAGGGTGGTGGCTTATGGTTCTCGACAGTTAAAGAACCACGAGCAGAACTACCCCACGCTTGATATGGAATTGGCGGCCATTGTCTTTGCCTTGAAGGCTTGGCACCACTATTTGTATGGCAAGAAGTTTGAGCTGTTTTTGGACCACGAGAGTCTGAAATACATCTTTACACAACGGGACCTCAACATAAGGGTTGGGTCATTCACTCAATCCCAAGCTATTGTCCATCCAAGACCGTGTACAGGCAGGTACAGGTGATGAGGGTTGGGTCATTCACTCGGATGGTAGTCTTCGGTATCGAGGAAGAGTTGTGGTTCCTCAGTTGACAGATCTGAGTGAAGAGATCCTTAGGGAGTTCCATTGCTCCCGTTTTACAGTTCATCCAGGTGCCATAAAAATGTACCATGGTATTCGTCGCCAGTATTATTGGAGTGGGATGATGAAGCGCGTTGGAAACTTTGTCAGTAGATATCTCACGTGTCAACAAGTCAAGGCCGAGCACCAGAGACTAGCAGGGTTGCTCCATCCTTTGGAGGTGGCAGAGTAGAAGTGGCAGCATGTCACAATGGACTTTGTGACCCACTTGCCACGGATATCGGGGGAACATGATGCGGTGTTGGTGGTAGTGGACCGACTTACCAAGTCGGCACACTTCTTGGCAAAGTGAATGGCCTACAGGTTGGAAGAATTCTGCAAGCTATATATACGGGAGATAGTCCGACTGCATGGGGTGCTCGTATCTATAATATCTGATCAGGACCCTAAGTTTATGGCTCACTTTTTGAGAGAGTTTCCAGCCGGTCATAGGGACGTAGTTGACGATGAGTACAACCTTTCATCCCCTGGCGGACAGTCAATCATAGAGGACCATCCATATTTTAGAGGACATGTTGCGGGAATGCATCCTAGACCCTAAGGGTAGCTGGGAAGAGCATTTACCTTTAGTGGAGTTCGCCTACAGCAATAGCTATCAGGCGAGCATACAAATGGCACCCTATGAGGCACTATATGGAAGGCCTTGTCGTTCCCCAGTATGTTGGACGGAGGTTGGAGAGAGACCCTCTACGGGTCCAGATTTGATTAGGGACACTTCAGCGAAGGTGGACCTGATAAGGAAGCATCTTCGTACGGCTCAAAGCCGGTAGAAGTGCTATGTCAACAGACGGCGACGACCTCTGAAATTTGAGATGGGAGATCACGTCTTCTTAAAGGTGACACCTAAGAGAGGAGTGGTCAGATTCGAGAAGCAAGAGAAGCTGTCGCCGAGGTTTATCAAGCCCTTTGATGTACTCAAGAGGGTGGGCACAATGGCTTACAAGTTGGCATGCCGCCAAATTTGTCGGGTGTTCACGCGGTATTTCAGGTCTCTATGCTCCGGAAGTATACTCCAGATTCGAACACATCTAGTGGATTGGGGTGAGTTGATGGTTGATGCGGATGGGACCTTAGAGGAAGGACCGGTGTGTATCATGGGTGGCCGGTAACAAGTTTTGCCAGGCAAGACTATGAGTCTAGTGAAGGTGCTGTGACAGCACCATGGAGTAAAGGAGGCAACATGGGAGCGTGAGGACACCATCCGTACCAGTTACCTATTCTTGTTCGAGGATAGAGGTATAAGTTTATAATTTTAAGTATGGGATTACTTGTTGCATATGCATGTGTTTAAGTGTGCATGTGTGAATGAATTTCGAGACGAAATTCTTTCTAAGTGGGGAAGAATATAAAACCCAGGTAAAATTAAACTTTTATGAATAAAGGGTAAAATGGTAATTTACCACTATGATGCGGGTCACAAACCTGAGTTTTTCTAGAACACGGATGAAGAAACAGAACTCATCATTGGATTTGTCTCGCGAAATCTAGTTACCATGTCAATTTTTATCAAATTTTTTAGATAGTCGGATTTTTTGCGTTTTACGAGGCGGTCGGACCGCGGGAGACCCAAATACGAATTTTTTAAGAAAATTATGATATTGTTCAAATAAATGAAGTCAAGACAAATTAAAAATATTTTGAATTTGAACCGAAGCAAAATTTAATCGTTTCGGGATGAAAACAGACCTGGAATTAAAAGACGTGTGGTCAATTGTGGGCCAAGTATTCTAAAAATATAAATAGGGGAAAAAATCAGATTTTTCCCCGTTGTTCAGCCATTGCTCAGCCAATAGAAAGAGGGTGAGAGAAGGAGTGAAAAGAAAGAAAAACTCACCTTCTCTCTACGATCTACGGAGCTACGGAGCTCAAATCCACTCGGGCCAAGAACTAAAGATGGTCTCCTCGATGAGGGCTATGTGTCTACACCAAAAACAAGGGGTTTCACCAAAGGTGAGAAAATCAAAATTCTTGAAAGAGCTTGGGATTGAGTTGGGTTGATTCCTTGGACCTTCTACATCTTGTTTCAAGCTTCAAGAGGTAGGGGATTCTCCTACTTAGGTCTATTCACAGCCTTGAAATGTTAGATGAAAATGGGTAGGTTAATATAGATATATATGACTTGCCAATAGAAGTGATTTTGGTGAAATGGGTATTGAATTAGGAAGAATATATTCTATCTTGAAATGGATATGCAAAAATTGCTCAATGTAATTTCTTGAATTATGTGAATTATGGACATGTTATGTATTTACATAATGTCTTAATTTGACAGTGTGTTATTGCTTAATATGAGATAGCATGTTTGGACTTGAATTTTGGATAAAATGTTGATAAATGCATATTGATTTATTGACATTGTGAGACATGAGAATTATATGTTTTTTATGTAATTTGTCATGGATTATATGAATTGGGTTTGGAATAGTTCATATGGCATGCATAGCATATTGAACATCATATTGTAGTTGCAATAAGACACTACATTGCATATGGACGGAAACATCGCGATTGCGTGGGTGTGAGTGCATGGTGTAGTCAACACCACACTTGATGGATGACAAGTGGGCTCGAGCGAGCTAGGTCGATGACTTAGCCGAGTCGCATAGTTTACATGGTGTTGAGGGGTCAGGGTTAGTAAGAAGGGCTAGAAGATCCCTCAGGCGTAAGGTTCGGTGAATTGGATACACATTTCCATTGGTATTAGTCCATAAAGTGTGTCGGTGTACACGGGACCGTTGGTGGAAGCCTTCTGAACATTTAAAAATTCGGGATTTTATGGTGAGAATGAGATGAGGAATGGGACAAATAGGGCTTACAATGGGGGTAGGAGGAGATAAAGAAAGGGAAAAACAACAAGATCAAGATAGCTTCACACCTTATAGAAATCAAAATCGAAATATCTCAAGAATACCATTCTTCTCCTCTCTTCTTCTACACTTTTACTACACCTTTACCCCCACCTCTTGGAACCCTAAGATAATACAAGAAGGAGATCTTTGGAGCTTGGGTTAGCTTAAAACTCTTGGATTCAAGGTAGGGTTTTCTCTTATACACTTACATTGAGGCTAGGGCATATACATATGTACTCCTTACACTCTAAACCTTATATGTATGCTATAGATTCATTGATTCTTGATATCCTTATGCATATTACCATGCTTTAAACAATATTAATGGTGTGTCAACCATTGAACCCTTTTTCTTGGCTAAAAACCCTAGTTTTCAAGAGGGATGAACTTTTTTCTAAATTTTGAGTATTCTTAACTTCAAAACCTTAGTGTTTCATATTGATCAATAAAATGATGTTGTTGTGATCTCTTGTATTTTACATACTTAGTTATTGAAATTGTTACATTATGAATTTGGGAATTTTGCTTATAAATTGGAGACTTGTGAAATTATTGGGCATTTGAGAACATATTGCTTAATATATTGCTTGTGTGATTATTTAGATAAACCTTGAGGGTGAGAGGTTCCTTGTAAGGATGCTCATGCCAAGAGAGGACAATTTATGACATTATCAAGAGGTTCCTTGTAAGGATGCTTGAATAACTCAAACCATGAGGGTGAGAGGTTCCTTGTAAGGATACTCATGCCAAGACAGGACAATATGTGACATTATCAAGAGGTTCCTTGTAAGGATGCTTGAATAACTCAAACCTTGAGGGTGAGAGGTTCCTTGTAAGGATGTTCATTCCTAAGAGAACAATATTGTATCATGTGTTGAAAAACGGTTGATATTTTGGAAATGGATGTTTAAAGGAGATGGTTGCTATGGAATATTTCTATTAATATTGTTATTTAAACTTGAGATCCGTTGATAGATGTCCTTGTTTTTACTTCAAACATTATGTATGCTATTTGTGAAATGAGACCGACCGCTTTATATGCTTTTCTAAACCTTGTATGAGTTTGGGAGTATTTTTCTACAGTGCTTCGTGCTCACCCCCTACAATTGAATCTTTTTCAGATGTCAGGTCAGAGGATGTACTCTGTACCAACAAGCCATACCTTGGGGAGGTTTCACTAGAGGGATACTTGGATCCTGAGTGGGACATCAAGAGATGTCGTTTACTTTTTTGTTCTAGACTAGAATACTATTTTGAAAATACTGTATAGTCTAGATTTCTTTTGTAAATTCCGCTGCGCTATAATAGTAAATTTTCATTGGGAATGTAAAGGTCAAATATGACATATTCTTTTGGGATATTGATGTAAATGTTATGGATTACTG
>CM042189.1:24513673-24581048 GCA_023539305.1 Ilex asprella | reverse complement strand
AAAATAGGATTAGGTTGATTAAGATTGTTGATCTAAATTTTACACAAGTCTTATACTTTGGTTTAAATCGACAATTAGGATGTCTTGTACTTCAAAGAACTAAATTGTGAATTGATGTGCAGGATGGACGGTGTACGAGGACGGGGACGTGGGTGTGGTCGTGGAGGCCAAGCAAATCCACCACTACCACCACCTCCCGATGCCATGAATGGCATCTATCAGTGCTTAAGGGAGCTCACCACTCTGGTGCAATACCAGAATGGGAACAACAACAACCACAACCACAATGGTGGAGCTCATCCACTAGCCCAAGTACGGGCAACGGGAACGAAAATCAACAGATGGTGGTTCTTAGAGAATTTCTACGCCAACACCCACCTACTTTCCAAGGGAGCTCTAACCCCTTGGAAGCAGATAAATGGATCCATCGGGTCAAGAAGATATGTGATGGTATGGGAGTGGCCGATGATCTTTGGGTCGATTTGGCTATCTATCTACTAGAGGGGGAGGCGGACCATTGGTGGGAATCGGTGAAGAGAAGGAGGACCACAAATGCACTCACTTGGGAGGAGTTTAACCAAATCTTCCAAGATAAGTATTTTTCGGAATCTGTTCGGGATAAGATGAGTGCCAATTTTCTTGCCCTTCGACAAGGTAATTCGACAGTGGTGGAGTATGAGAGGAGGTTTAAGGAGTTGTCTCGCTATGCCATTGAATTTATATCCACTGAGGCCAGGAAGGCCAAGCGCTTTGAGCAGGGACTGAGGTCGGCCATCAGAGAGAAGCTCATAGCTTTGCGGATCCGAGACTATGGAGATCTGGTTGATAGAGCCGCACTTGTGGAGAAAGACATGGAGGATACTCAGCGGCGACAGAGCCTTATGAGGGGAGGTCCGATCCGGACGGGTGCTAGCACTAGTGGGGCACAGAGACCGACTCCGTACCGTCGCCCAGATCAGATAGGTGGATAGCGACTTTTAATAGCCCGAGGAGAGGGAGACACTCAGACTAGAGCCGGTATTCTCCCACGATCCTGATTTGCATGCGGAGGTGTGGGACATATTCGGATGCATTGCCCAGTTGTTCCACCTCAGGGGCCTATCCAGACCGCCAGACATGTACCAGCAACCCAACTGCCACCACAGAGGCCTGCACTGTAGCGACTGATACAAGCTCAAGCCCCCGACGGTGCCAACCAAGGACGAGTATTTGCTTTGACTCAACCGGAGAAGGACGTTGCCAATGCCATTGTGGAAGGTATCATTCTTATTTATAATTCTTGGGCCCGAATCTTATTTGACCCCGGAGCTACCCATTCATTCATACGCACTGCATATGCTAGTAATTTGGGATTGGGTTTGGAGAAGCTAAAAAATGCATTGAATATTACCTTGCCTACGGGAGAGCAGTTGGGTACCAGCTGGGTTTGCAAGGGTTATGTACTTCATATTGGTGAGCACGAATTAATTGTGGATTTGGTTGCTCTAGATATGAAGGGGTATGACGTTATATTCGGGATGGACTTGTTGTCCGCTTTCCGGGCGGTAATGGATTGTTTTCGCAAGCGGATTACATTTCAGTTACCAGGAGGGGTAGTCTTCCATTTTATTAGTGACCGAAGTTCCTCCCATCCATTTTCCACTACGGGTAGTAGATTTCTGAAAGCCAAGGCAGGAAGCCAATTGAGCTTCTTAGCGAGTTTGATGGGAGATGAACGGGTTAAACCTCATGCGGACGTGGTGTTGATAGTATCGGATTTTCTGGATGCCTTCCCAGAGGAATTACCCGGGTTACCACCACATAGGGAAATTGAGCTCAAGATTGATCTCTATCCGGGAACCGAACCCATATCCATTGCTCCCTACCGAATGGCACCTTTGGAGTTGAAAGAGCTAAGGAAGCAGTTGGATCACTTGTTGGCGAATGGGTTTATCCATCTAAGCACTTCACCTTTAGGAGTCCCGGTCCTCTTTGTGAAGAAAACGGATGAGACTCTACGGTTGTGCACGGATTATCGGAGGCTGAATCGGGTTACCGTGAAGAATAAATACCCTTTGCCAAGAATCGATGACTTATTTGATCAGTTGAAAGGTTTGAAGTACTAAACCAAAATTGACCTCCGCACAGGGTACCATCAATTGCGAATCAGGGAGGAGGATATTCCTAAGACTGTTTTCCGTACCCGGTATGGTCATTTCGAGTATACAGTGATACCGTTCGTATTGACTAATGCACCAGCAGCCTTCATGGATTTGATGCACAAAGTCTTCCGGCCTTATCTCGATCAATTTGTCATTGTATTTATTGATGACATATTGATTTACTCACAAACTCAGGAGGAACATGCTCGTCATCTCTCTATGGTGCTACAAACATTGAGAGAACATAAGTTATATGCGAAGATGAGCAACTGTGAGTTTTGGATGAAGGAAGTGAAGTTCCTTGACCATGTTGTGTCCGAGCAAGGAGTAGCGGTTAATCCCGCAAAGATTGAGGCCGTGATGAAATGGGAACCACCGAAGAACGTAAAAGAAGTACGGAGTTTCTTGGGATTAGCCGGCTATTATCATAGGTTTGTGGAAGGGTTCTCCAAGCTTGCGATGTCGATGACTCGCCTTACAAAAAAGGGGGAGAAATTTTTGTGGACTCAAGCATGTGAACTTGCTTTTCGCACCTTGAAGGAGAAGTTGACGACGGCACCTATCCTCATTATTCTGAGCAGTAGGGATGACTACGATGTCTACACCGATGCTTCACTACGAGGCTTGGGATGCGTTCTAATGAAAAGAGGGAAGGTAGTGGCTTATGGCTCGAGACAACTCAAGGTGCATGAGCAGAATTATCCCACCCACGACTTGGAGCTAGCTGCGGTGGTGTTTGCTCTTAAGTTGTGGAGATGTTACTTGTATGGAGAAATATTTCAAGTATTCTCGGACCATAAAAGCCTCAAGTATATCTTCACACAGAAAGACTTGAATCTCCGATAGAGAAGGTGGATTGAGTACTTGGAAGATTATTATTTCACACTCAACTACCATCCAGGGAAGGCCAATGTAGTTGCCGACGCTCTTAGCAGGAAGTCTCAGGGTGAAATCAATTATCTTTCAGTAAATAGGTGGAAAATAATTGATGCATTGGAGGAGTACAATCTATGGGTAGATGGACCAGAGTATCAGCCATATCTATTCAACCTTATAGCTCAACCAACGCTTCGACGATGGGTAGTAGAGTTGCAATGCCTAGATTCGGAACTCGATTTGATTAGAGCCCGATTGGAGAATGGAGAAGCTGTTGAAGGATGGTCTTGGAAGAATAGAGAGTTGAGATATGAGGAGAAGCTATGTGTTCCCGATGATTTGTCCCTAAAGGAGGAGATACTTGGAGAGTGCCATCGCTCCAAGTTTGCTATCCACCCCGGTAGCACAAAGATGTATAGGGACATGAAGCGTCAATACTGGTGGAGGGGAATGAAGCGAGATGTGGCCAAGTATGTGACAAAATGTGTGGTGTGCCAGCAGGTGAAGATTGAGCATCAAAGGCCAGGAGGAGTCCAACAGTCTTTGCCTATTCCGGAGTGGAAATGGGATCACATCACTATGGACTTCGTGTTGGGTTTACCACGGACGTCGCGTGGGCATAATGCAGTGTGGGTCATTGTAGATAGACTCACCAAGTCCGCTCACTTTTTGGGTATGAAAACCACGGATACATTCGAGACTTTGAGCTAGCTGTATATCCGGGAGATAGTGAGGTTACACGGCGTTCCGCTCTCAATCGTATCGGATCGTGACTCTGGGTTTGTGGCGAGATTTTGGCAGAGTCTACAACAAGCGATGGGGACGGAGTTACATTTCAGTACGGCTTTTCATCCCCAAACGGATGGCCAATCCGAGAGGGTAATACAGATTGTGGAGGATATGTTACGTGCTTGCGCATTGGACCTCAAGGGGAGTTAGAGCGACCACTTACCGTTGGTGGAGTTTGCTTACAACAAAAGTTATCAAGAAAGTATTGGGATGGCACCGTATGAAGCATTGTATGAAAGGCCCTGCCGATCACCGACGTGTTGATTAGAAGCCTGCGAGAGTAGTTTGTTTGAACCGGACATTGTTCGAGAAACTACGGAGAAGATACAACTTATCCGGGAGAGGCTACGGACGGCGCAAATTAGACAGAAGAGTTATGCGGACCACAGATGAAGACCCTTAGAATTGAAGGTGGGAGATTACGTATTTCTCAAGGTGTCACCCTAGAAGGGCGTGTTTCGATTTGGCAAGAAGGGAATGTTAGCGCCCAGATATACTGGGCCATTTGAAGTGATCAAAGTTGTGGGCAAAGCGGCGTATCAGTTACGGTTACCAGCTCAGTTGTCTGGGGTACACGACGTGTTCCACGTTTCAATGTTACGAAAATGTCAATCGGATACAATGTCGATCGTGGACTTGGAAGATATAGAGGTTCAAGATGGAGCAACGTATGAAGAACAACCGATGAGGATTCTCGACGCCAAAGAGAAAGTACTTCGAAACCAAGTCATTCGACTAGTGAAGGTGTTGTGGCAACACCATGGAGTGGAGGAAGCTACATGGGAACCGGAACAAGAAATGCGAGAGAAGTATCCCTATGTGTTCGCTACTTGAGGTAAGTTTCGAGGACGATACTTTCTTTAAGGGGGTGGATTGTAACACCTCGCATTTTCTTTTATAAATGTATATAGTTATATGATAGATAATGATTGTGAAAATGAGAATATGTATAATGATGTAAGAATGAATCACATAGGTTAAAACATTAGAAATGAATAATTGGCAGACAAATGGATTTGGGAAGTTTAATTTTCAAAGACGTTTGAGATTGGAATTAGTTATTAGATAAGTTTCTAAAAATTTTTAGGTCAAAATAATGTTTCCATTGAATCCGGAAGGTCGAAAAACCTTGGGAGAGGTAATATAAGGTGCATTGGAAGCTTGGAAGTACTCTGGAATAAAAACACAAATTTCGTAAATTTCGGGTAGAAAATATTTTGGACACCTCTTAGTATTTTGGCCATAGATTTTTATCCTTATATCCAATTGACCCTAAATTTTGACAGTGGATAGTAGACATCAAGGGATACAAAAGTGTCTCTAATAAAAACTTTCCAATTCGACCTATAAAGGGCTAACAAATGCATTGTAAGTTGAAGCAATCAAATGGTACCGATACCCCGAAACCAGTAGCTAAATGGTACCGGTACCCAGTACCGGTACCGCTTCTCTGAAGCCTTCCGAACAGTTAAAAAGTCAGAATTTTGGGTTTTAAAACCCCACTGCAAGCCCTATTTGCCCCATTCTTCATCTCATTCTCACCACAAACATCCTAGAGCCCTAGGAGGAGATAAAGAAAGGGAAAAACACCAAGATCAAGATAGCTTCACACCTTAAAGAAATCAAAATCGAAATTTCTCAAGAATACCATTCTTCTCCTCTATTCTTCTACACTATTACTACACCTTTACCCCCACCTCTTGGAACCCTAAGAGAAGACAAGAAGGAGATCTTTGGAGCTTGGGTTCGCTTAAAACTCTTGGATTCAAGGTAGGAGTTTTCTCTCATACACTTACATTGAGGCTAGGGCTTATACATATGTACTCCTTACACTCTAAACCTTATATGTATGCTATAGATTCATTGATTCTTGATATCCTTATGCATATTACCATGCTTTAAACAATATTAATGGTGGGTCAACCATTGAACCCTTTTTCTTGGCTAAAAACCCTAGTTTTCAAGAGGAATGAACTTTTTTCTAAATTTTGAGTATTCTTAACTTCAAAACCTTAGTGTTTCATATTGATCAATAAAATGATGTTGTTGTGATCTCTTGTATTTTACATACTTAGTTATTGAAATTGTTACATGATGAATTTGGGGATTTTGCTTAAAAATTGGAGACTTGTGAAATTGTTGGGCATTTGAGAACATATTGGATAATGTATTTCTTGTGTGGTTATTTGGATAAACCTTGAGGGTGAGAGGTTCCTTGTAAGGATGCTCATGCCAAGAGAGAATAATTTGTGACATTATCAAGAGGTTCCTTGTAAGGATGCTTGAATAACTCAAACTTTGTGGGTGAGAGGTTTCTTGTAAGGATGCTCATGCCAAGAGAGGACAATTTGTGACATTATCAAAAGGTTCCTTGTAAGGATGCTTGAATAACTCAAACCATGAGGGTGAGAGGTTCCTTATAAGGATGCTCATGCCAAGACAGGACAATATGTGACATTATCAAGAGGTTCCTTGTAAGGATGCTTGAATAACTCAAACCTTGAGGGTGAGAGATTCCTTGTAAGGATGCTCATTCCTAAGAGAACAATATTGTATCATGTGTTGGAAAATGGTTGATATTTTGGAAATGGATGTTTATAGGAGATGGTTGCTATGGAATATTTCTATTAATATTGTTATTTAAACTTGAGATCCGTTGATAAATGTCCTTGTTTTTACTTCAAACATTATGTATGCTATTTGTGAAATGAGACCGACCGCTTTATATGCTTTTCTAAACCTTGTATGAGTTTGGGAGAATTTTTCTACAGAGCTTCGTGCTCACCCTCTACAGTTGAATCTTTTTCAGATGTCGGGCCAGAGGATGTACTCGGTACCAACGAGCCATACCTTGGGGAGGTTTCACTAGAGGGATACTTGGATCCTGAGTGGGACATCTAGAGATGTCGTTTACTTTTTGTTCTAGACTAGAATACTATTTTGGAAACACTGTATAGTCTAGATTTCTTTTGTAAATTCCGCTGCGCTATAATTGTAAGATTTCATTGGAAATGTAAAGTCCAAATATGGCATATTCTTTTGAGATATTGATGTAAATGTTATGGATTACCGTTAGGAAGTCTTTTTATTGATGGTTTATCTTAGTGCTCTCATGGTATGAATGGTTATTGAATGTAATGCCGTCCAGGGTGTATTTTTGGGTGTTACACCCAAATACATGTTATGCTAGCTTGGGTTGGTTTTGAGAGGTTTTAAAATGGATTGAAAAGAAAAAATAAGTAAAGTAGGTAAATCTGGGCAGGAACTACCGGTAGTTAGCAGGTAAACAATTGTCTTCTGGACATGAACTACCAGTAACTAATGGTCCAGAAGGTAACAGCTACTGGTAGTCAATCGGTAGTCGTGGCCCAGAAGGTTCAGGCTACCGGTAGTCACTGGTCTAGTGGATTCTAGCTACCAGTAGCTAACAGGTAGCTTCCGGTAGAGATTTTTCAGAATACCCAAACTACCGGTAGTCGATATACACCTACCGGTAGCCAGTCTAAAAATCTGAAATTTTATAATTGTTTTTCCAGGCCTTGGACTTCGAATTTCCTTCCTTTTAATGACCAACTTGTATCCTATTGGAGTAAGGATCATGGTTTTTTGGGACTTGGATTGGATTAAACGAATGTTGGAATCCGAGTTACATCGTAGGTTATAACCTCGATTAAGGGATGTTTTGGACGTGGTGTCGGGTTATGCACATCCAAGGGTGTTTCTACGGGTTGACGGAAGGTCAACGATTGATAAAAGACCCCCGAATTTTGGGGCGTCACATTTTAGAGCACATAAACTGGATCAAAACGTTGTACATAAGTTACATCTTGAATGAATCCATTATAGTAGGGTTAAGTTTTTGACCGTTCACTTTAACAATATTTCTTGTTAATGAATTTTCAATTTCAATTGTCTCATGGTCAAAAACTTGCTTGACTATAGAAGGTCTTGTCCATCTAGATCTTCACTTTTCAGGGAATAGAAAAAATTTTGGATAATATAACAAAACTTTTTGAGAATGTTCAAAAGACTTTCGCATGATATTTTATTCCTGATTTTTTTTTGTTCTAGACTTAGTAATCTTTGTATTTTCATAAGCTTCATTCCTTAATTTCTCCAATTAATTAATTTGAAGTTTGCAAGATATTCCAGCTTTATCTATATCAAAATACATCATTTTGATTGCCTAATTTGCTCGATGTTCTAATTCTACAAGCAAGTGACATGGTATACCATAAACTAACCAATAAAGAGACATTCCTAAAATAGTTTTATATGCAATACGGTAAGTCTAAAGCACATTAGTTAATCTTAAAGACCAATCTTTACGATTTGGATTTTCTATTTTATCTTAAATATATTTTATTTGCCTATTAACTTATTCATCTTGTCCACTTGTCTGTGGATGATATGGAGTGCATATTTTATGAGAAATTGAGTATTTTTTCTTAAGCTTTTCAAAAACTTTATTACAAAAATATGATCCACCATCACTGATAATGGTTTGAGGAATTTCAAATCTGGACAAAATATTTTTTAAAAAATTTGACCACTGTTTTGTGATTATTATTTCTACATGGAATCGCTTCTACGCATTTAGAGACATAGTCAACTGCAACCAAAATGTACAGATAACCAAATGATGGGGAAAATGGTCCCATAAAATCGATGCCCCAACAATAAAAAATTTCAACAATTAAAATAGGGTTTAAAGATATCATATTTCTTTTTGAAATATTTTTCATTCTTTGACATTTGTCACAGTTTAAAATAAGATATGAACATCTTTAAAAAGAGGTGGTCAATAAAATTCACACTGCAAGTTTTAGCAATGGTTTTCTTTGTAGCAAAATGGCCTCTGCAAGCTTCAGAGTGACAAAAATGAATTACCTGACTAATTTCATGATTACGTACACAGCGTCTTATTATTTGATCGTTACAGTATTCAAACAAATAAGGATCTTCCCAAAAAAAATTGTGTACCTCGCTTAGAAACTTATTTTTATCAATCCAGGTATAATGAGAAAGAATAATACCAGTAGCTAAATAATTGGCTATATCTGCATACCATGGTACTTCTGTTATTGCAAAAAATTATTCATCTGGAAAGGTTTCTCTAATCGGAATTGGTTCTTCCTTTATATCATAATTTAATCTTGACAAGTGATCTGCTGCTATATTTTCAACTCATTTTTTATCTTTAATGATAAGATCAAATTCTTAAAGTAACAAAATCCAATGTAGGAGACGTGGCTTAGCATCTTTCTTACTAAGTAAATATTTTAAAGCTTCAAGATCTGTAAATACAACCATTGACGATCCAGTCAGATATGAACAAAATTTATCTAATGCAAACACAACATCAAGTCATTCCTTTTACATAGTTGAATAATTCATTTGTGCATTGTTTAGAGTTTTGTTTGCATAGTAAATAATGTATTTTTTTTATCTTTTCTATGACCTATTACAACCCCTACTGCATAATAACTTGCATCACACATTAATTCAAAAGCTAAAGATCAGTTAGGAGGTTGCATAATAGGGGCAGAAATAAATATACTTTTTAATTTATCGAATTCTAATTGACATACACTGTTCCATTCAAATAATATATCCTGACATAAAAGATTACAAATAGATCTAGATATTGAACTAATTTTTTTGCTAAATCTTCTATAAAATCCTGCATGACCAAGAAAAGATTGAATATCTTTTATAGTTTTCGGTGAAGGAAGATTAGCTAGTAAATCAATTTTAGATTTATCTATTTCAATTACTTTTCAAAAACTACATGACCTAAAACAATACCTTGTGTAACCATGAAATGACATTTTTTTCCAATTCAAAACAAGGTTTGTTTCTTCGCATCGAATAAACACTTTTTTAAGATTTTCTAGACATAAGTCAAACGAATCACCATACACTGAAAAATCATCCATAAAAACTTCTAGATATCATTCTACCATATCACTAAATATGTTTAACATACAACACTAAAAAGTAGTTGAAGCATTGCATAATCCAAAAGGCATCCTTTTATAAGCAAAAGTACCAAAAGAACATATAAATATAGTTTTTTCTTGATTGTATACTGCAATTTCAATCTTATTATAACCAAAATATCCATCTAAAAAATAATAATATGCATGACCAGTTATTCTTTCTAAAACTTGATCTAGAAAAGGCAACAGAAAGTGATCGTTTTTGGTGAGGGAATTTAGATTTTGATAGTCAATACATACACACCGATCAGTGACTGTAAGCATAGGGACTAATTCATTTTCTTGATTTTTTATTATAGTAACACCACACTTCTTAGGGACTACCTGTGTAGGACTAATCCATTTACTATCAGATATAGGATAAATAATATTAGCATTTAATAGCTTAAGTACTTCAACTCGGGCTACTTCTTTCAAGTGTGGATTCAGTCCTCTTTGCATCTGACAAGATGGCTTAGCATCTTCTTGTTAATAGATACAATGAGTACATAGAAGTGGACTTATACCTTTTATATCTACTATTGTCCATCCAATAACACTTTGGTGATTTTTCAAAACTTTTTTAAATTCTTTTTCTTGAATTCCAAATAATTTTGATGATATTATTATTGGATAGATTTTATTTTTCCCTAAAAAGACATATTTTAAGTTAGTTGGAAGAGGTTTTAATTATAGTTTAAAATTTTTGACATTTGATTCTTCAGGTTTAGCTTGCAAGTTTTCACAATTTGGATTCCTTGATGATATCTTCAGACTCATCATTAGATGCATATTCTAATGTATATAATTCTTCTTTCAGAACACCTTTTCAAAAAACAAATTGAGTTAATGACTCAACACAATTTATTTCATGCACTTCATCTCCTTCTTCTTTAGGTTATTTTGCACTGTTAAAAATATTTAGTTCTAAGATCATGTTTTCAAATGAAAATTTCATAACTCCATTCCTATAATTTATCAATGCATTTGATGTAGCTGGGAATGGTCGACCCAAAATAACATGTATGTATGCAGATGCATGAAATATTGGTTGTGTATCTAAAACGATAAAATCTGCTGGGAATTAAAATTGATTAACATGGATAATAACATCTTTCACAATCCCTCGTGGAGTTTTTATCGATCGGTCTACTAATTACGGTGTAACATTGGTAGGTTTCAGCTCACTTAATCTTAATGGTGTATACACTAAATATGCATTAAATTACAACTGCCTCAAAAATCTAGTAGAGCGTGTTCAATTCAAAAATTTTTAATGGTGTATTAGACTGTAGGACCATCCGAATCTTTTTATTTAAAAAGAGTGTTATGTGGTATTATAGTACTAACTTGTTCAATTAGAAAAGCTTTCTTTGGTACATTAGTTTTTCTTTTTACCGTGCAAAGATCTTTTAAAAAGTTAGCATAAGCTGGTACCTCTTTAATTGCATCCAACAAAGAAATATTAATCTTTGATTGTTTAAACAACTCAAAAATTTCTGACAAATCTTTTACAGATGAAGGGTTTCTAACCCTTTGAGGAAAAGGTAAAGGAATATGACATGGATGATCTTTCTCATTTTTTTTTCTGGTTGCTTATCAACTGAAGGTTTAGGTTCAAGTGGTTCATTTATAGGAATTGACTTACGTTTTTTTCTTCTTTTTTTTTTGGAATCTTGGGTTTAATAGTTTTATCAATCATTTTACCACTTCTCAGTGTTGTGATTGCTTGAACCTGACTTAGAGAAGGTTCAGAGGACACAGTGTTAGCTGGACTCTGACTTTGTGGAGGTCTAGGCTGAGATGGAAATTCTCCTGTCTCTGAGGTACTCAAAGATTGAGTCAACTTAGCTAAATGACTTTTGATACCTTCAATACTATGAGATGTTTGAGCTTTAAATTCATTCAATGCTTGAGTTGTTTGAGTATTAATGTGACACCCCAAAATTTGGGGGTCTTTTATTGACTGTTGACCACCCGTCAACCCGCGAAAATACCAGTGAGTGCCGCACAACCCGACATCACATAAATCTCAATCAATATCATCCCTTCAGTCGAGATTATAGCCCACACATGTAACTTGTGTATATGTTACCATTTAAATCAACCGGGGTCTAATATATCCCAATATAACTCATTTGAGATCCATATGTGTCCTTTGGACCAAAGAGACCCAAACTCGAAAGCATCGTGTAGGACTTTAAAATTTTCAATTTTAGGTTCACGTTCGAATGTCACTTAGACTAGGAACATCACTTGCTCCCAGTACTTTTGCATTTCCATTAGAGCTCTACAAAAACCAAAGTACTGTGAGCTCCCCATGTTCTAAGTGGCCTGACATTCGAACGTGATTGCGTTCAAATGAAGGTTGCATTTGAATGTGGGCTGGCGTTCGAACGCCAACCAAATTCCACAATGTGGGTATCTCTATTTTTTGATTTCTAATCCATTCTAAACCTTTCCAACTTCATCCCAAACATGTATAATGAAGTTTTCTATATTATACATGATCCCTGCAAAGTTTCTTTTACAAGCTTTCAAATATGATTATAATATTCACATACCAAAAACCATGTTTTACCAAAATTTTTACAAAACTTCAAGGTTAAAGACCACATGTTAGTCCCTTTTCACCCTTGAGGTCCCGAGTGAGAGCCATCCATGGGCGTGTATCCTTCACTTGAAATGTGTCCCGTATAGTGTGAGCCAATGCCTAGTAGTACATTTCCTATAGAGGCTACTTCCCCCTAGATGCATATGCAATGAGTACATGCAAAAATCACAATCATCTATCCATTTCATCCAAGAACATGCTATTCAAGATGAAATTTCTACCGTGGCATGTGATGACCACAAAATATTGCATATTTAAGGGCCTCATTACATAAATTTTTACTCAACTTTTGCATATAAGTACTTAGAGTTAGACGAAATTATGAATATTGTTGAATTTTTTATGTTACAAGTAATTATAACTTAAATGATGGATTTTAGGACCTTGCAACTATGTATGGATGTGTGGTGAAGGCATGGACACATTACATGAGGATTTGGAGGCTTAAAAGTGAAGAAATCAATGAGGTATTGGTGTTTGGGAACAAAGGCACAAGCACCCACACCATTTGGTTGTAGTATCTTGATAGTCCTCCAGTTTGACAATGATCCACTTTGAATCTGGAAAATTTTAAACCTTGAAAGTTGTAGATCTGGATGTCTTCTATATTGTGTCAAAATTTCAGCTCAAATAGAAAGTTGGATCAAAAGTTATGACGATTCTATGAAAATTGGTCCATAGCAGATAAAGTGTATCAGTACGCGTACAGGTACGCCAAACTCTTATATCTAAACCATATCGGTATGCAACTGCTACGCTATCCCAGAAAGATCCCAGAATGACTTGATTCTTGATCCACTTGCTAGGGGGTCCCACCTACACTTCTCCCACTTGCCCCCCAACATTTCCTTTCACATTTCTATGCCTCCCTTACACAATTTGAAGACTTTTGAGGCTTGGTATTTATGGAGGATGGGAAAGAAGTGGGCTGTCATGATGGGTGCAGACTAAGCCTGTGCTTGCCTGCCATACCCATCCTTTCATCCCCCTATGGATGGGAGACCTACACACACATGCTAAGGACCCTCATGGACGAAAATGGAAGGCTCTCACACTCGCTATACTCAACATTTTTAAGCATTGCAAAGCGTGGCTACCTAAGCTTAGAAGTAATCCAAGGAAGAAGATGATGAATAGTAGATAGAAACCTTATGTTTTTGCATTTTCTTTCATCCTTTCACTTGTAATTTATGGTAAGACTCTTGTAATCTTCATTTAATGTCATTAATGCCATTTATTTCAAGTCTATTTCAAGTTTAGCATCATGTTATGGATTTCACCATTCTTGTCTTGATTTTTCTTCATTTCCTAGTTTAAAATAGGTATTGAATATTTTTCTTCATTGTGAAACACGAGAAATTTTAAATTTTTCAAAATAAGGGCAAAAAGGTAATTTGCCACTATAATAAAAAAATTAAAATACGTGTTCTATTGACCTCATATGACACAACAGACTTCGCTGTTTGACTCGTATCGCGGAATATAGTCACCATGTCGACTTTTGTCGAATTCTGAGATAAGTTAAAATTTTGCACGAAGATCGAGGCGATTGGGTGGCGAATGACGTCACCGAGGTTTCTAAAAGCGATAAACTCAAATTTTAATTTATTTTTATTAAAATTTTATATAAAATTAAATTAAGCTTAATCCGTAATGCGATTAATCGTTTCGGAGCGAAATCGGACTCAATTAAGCGAGGGACACGTGGCGCGACTTGGGCCGCGCATTTAAAATTATAAATAGGGGTAAATATCTTAGAAAATCATATTTTTTGCTCAAAAAATCAGCTCATTCCAGTTGGTTCAGCCGCCCAAGAGAGAGGAAGAGAAAGAGAGAGAAAAATCATTTCTTCAACCTTTTTTTCGCCGATTCTCGGACTTTTGTCGCTTGGATTCCATCAAGTCAAGAGAGGAAATCGATCACTGTCATGAGTGTTACGTCTACGTACCAAAAATAACTGGTTTCACCAAAGATCCAAGGGGAGGATTTTGGAGAATTCAAAGCTAGGAGACTTGGGTTGTGTTTTTAGAAGTTCTAGCACTTCCTCTACGCTACAAGAGGTATGGTTCATCCTACCTTGGACTAATCTTTCCTTAGATATTGGTATTTTAAGGGTTTGATATATATATTAGACATATGGATAGACTTTTATATATGTCTATGGTAATGAAAATGGAAAAGTGAGCATAAAAATAGTTTAGGCTACTTGCTAGCTTGATTTTGATATATGGAAGTTACATGTGATCTATCATGTAACTTAGTGAAATTGAATGCATGCTATGTGTTTTATAAATTATGCCTTGAAGGTGTTTGATGAAATGCCTTGAGTGTTTGAAAATTATTGTTTTGATTGAATTGAAATAACATGCTTAAGTTATGTGATAACTTATGGAATCATGTGCTTATGACATGATTATGATTGATGTGTTTGTTGACATATGCATGTGTGATATATTAACATTGTGATAAACATGGAATTTACATGCTCAGGAGATAAATTTCTCTTGGATGTATTGAAAATGTTCATGAGTAATTAGCATATTGAGCATTATGTTATATGCAATGGGACATGGCATTATATATGCACGAAAATATCTCACTACATGAGTGTGTGCATGGGTGTCATCAATACCAAATTTGGTGATTGATGGAAGGCTTGAAAAAGTTGGGCCGAAGGTCTAGCTAAGCCACAAGAGTTCATGGAGTTGGGTTGGGGTAGCAAGAAGAGGCAAGACGACCTCTTGGGTGCAAGACCCGGTGATTGGTAGATGCACTCCCTTGGTTTAGTCCGTGAATATCCACCTCAAGAAAAACCCTAATATTGAATATGTCATTTGATGTGAATATAAATGACGGGATTGAAACACTTTGGCAATCCATTGTGTCGTGAGAGTCGGTAAGGACTCATATTGAAGTGAATGAGTGAGTGGCATCTTATTTCATGTCATTGTTGCATTCCAACATTGAATGCATGCTCTAGTATAAAATGGTTGATTTTATGTTGGACATGAATGTTGCATGAGCATGAGCATCTAAGGGGGGGAGTAGCCTCCGTAGGATCTACTCTACTGGGCATTGGCTCACCCTATATGGAAAACAATTTCAGGTGTAGGGTTTGCACCGGCGTATGGAACCCATGGAAAGCATCAAGGGTGAAGGGACCTACTTGTGGCCTTATTTCAAGATTTTGTAAAACCTTTTGTTATAAATGGTTTTTGGCATGTAGATTATGCAAATAATTGTGATAGAGTTTGTATAAATCATGTATAATGTATAAAAACTTCATTATATATGTTTGGGATGAATTTGGATTGGTTTTGGATGGATTGGAAATGGATTGGGAATGAAACAGCGGGTTTTGAGGCATTTTGGAATTGGAGTTACATTCGAACGTTAGTGACGTTCGAACGTAAACCATCATTTTGCGCTAGTAACGTTCGAACGTCGATCACTTTTGAACGTTGGGAGCTTGCAGTACTTTGGGTTTTCCTTCAGATGAATAGTATTTTCAGCAGAGAACCAAAGTACTGGGAGCAACTTCCGCTCGAAGCCACTTCACGTTCGAACGTCGGAAGCAGCCCACGTTCGAACGCCAATCCACGTTCGAACGTTGGGAGTTAAACTGAAATTTTTGAAATTTTAAAACTAAGTCCCTATTCTTTTGGACTTTGATTTCCTAGTGCCCAATGATGCAAATGGACACTAATTGAGGTATGTTGGACCTCGGTTGATTTAAATGATAACTTGTACACGAGTTATACGTGTGGTTTGTAATCCCGACTTAAGGGATGCTCTTGACGTGATGTCGGGTTGGGCTCCACTCACGGGTACTTCTGCGAGTTGACGGGTGGTCAACGGTCAATAAACGACCCCCGAATTTTGGGGTGTAACATTCATAGTTTAAGATTTCTTGCTTTAAGTTAAGTTTTAATCTTTGTTTCTTCATTATGCCTATTTACATTATGCATGCCTTGTCTTTTATTATGAGTAGCTAAATTTTAAGTTGGCTAACCCATTTCAACTCAATTTCTTTCCTCCTCGCGGTGTACGGTGGTTCAGTTTGACTGGGTTGAGAGTGGGCATGGTTGTGAGTCTTTGATATCCCGTAGGTCTGGTCACAGGTTATGTTTGGATCCTCACCTCCATTTGGTTGTGAGTTCTTGATACACCGTAGGCATTGTCACGGTGTATGCTTGAATCCTCACCTCCATCTCGTCCCTAGCTTCCCACAAATCAATCATTCATCTATGCACCATTGGAGGAAGGCTTTGAGTTAAGTTGGTATTTCCATGGGAATGAACTCTTCGAATTTGCCAACACTTGTGTTATTTTATTTTAGTCCAAACTTCAATCACCAAAACACAAACCAAAAGATTTTACACTTTTTTACCATTTGCAAAATCACCTTCACACACTTGAACTTTCCTTCCCTTAGGAGACAACCTTGAAATACTCTTCCAAGTAAAAGACGACAAACAAAAGACTCATTGCGCTTGGGGAGCACTTTTGTTCATACGCATTTCATTTCACACATTTTTGTACATTTCATTTATCCCCCAATTACTTGCCCTTTCTTTTGACATCATCCCAAGGGAGAGTGACACTCCCGTTATCCATACACTACACATACTAAAGGGTGATGTTTAGAGGTTAGAAAACTACAAGGAATTTTCATCAAGCACCATGTCATGATATGAGATGAGACTCACTCATGCATTTTCACCCAAGCATACTCCGGCTTCCACAACACAATGCAATGCCTAGGTGTAAAACATTTGTCTTTGATGAAATACATCCAAAGCTCATTTTTTGAAACAAAATCATATGTTCATAAAACCAATTCATTTATGGATGTTTCCCATCAAATGAATCATTTATATAACCAATTCATGTATCTTTATTTGGGTAGCGAACTTTTAGTGTTGCACCGCCAGCTCCACAAATCGATACACTTTTTTTGGACTTGCACCGTCGGAAGTGTATAAACCAGTAGCTAGGCCTTGCACCCGAGGGGGGGATCTATCCCTTCTTGCTATACCCGACAAAATTTTTCATGCATGTAACTGTGCGACACAATAGGATGATCCACCCCACTTTTCCAAGCCTATTCAGCAACCACCAAGTATGATGTTTGAATAAACCATGCCCAACATGCACCTACACTCATGCCTAAGCCCTTGCATGTGATGTCTCCATACATTTGCAGTGTAATGAACCATTGACATACCCATGTCATGCGCCATATGGATAAATTAAACCACACATTCCATCATATGTCATGGAAATTTATATCCTAAGCATATAATCGCCACACTTTTCATGGTGCCAAAGTATTAGAAACACATATCAATACTTACATCCTCAACAAAATTCACAAGCATGTGATTTCAACATACCATAACATCCAAGCATGTTCTTTCGTCAAATAACTACTTCATCATTCAAGGCATTTTATCAAACTCCCATAGAAGACATGGATTATGTAAAAGCATAACATGCTCACTTTTCATCACATAACTCAAGAATCACCATAGGTACTTTCTACATACCTAAATCAAAATAGAATGTATTCTATCCATTTTCATACCAATTTCCTTGTTCCAACAACAATAGACAAGTGACCCATTTTTTTTTATAAACTCACCCATTCCATAAAATATCCTAGGTAAGAAATAAACTCGAGTAAGAGAAACCCTACCTCTTGGAGCGTAGTAAAAATGGTGCGAAGTCTCAAGAACACCTCCCAAGCCCAAAACCTTAAATTTTCCAAATCTCCTCTTTTGGATCTTCGGTGAAACCCCTTGTTTTTGGTACGTAGATGTAGCCCTCATCAATGTGATCGACTTAAATTCTTGGCTCGACGGATTCCGACCGACGAAAGTCCGAGAATCGGCGGAAGTAACTTGAAAACACACTTTCTCTCTTCTCTTCCTCTCCAATGTGTGAGCCAACCCAAATGCTGAGATATTTCTACCAAAATATCTAATTTAAGCCCCTATTTATAATTTCCAAGGCTTGGCCTGAGTCGCGCCACGTGTCCCCCATTATCAGGGTTCGTTTTCGCCCCGAAACGATTTATTTGATCCCGATTTAAGTTCAATTTAATTTTATTTGAACTTTTTTCAATTATAAGTAAATTTTAAAATTTTTATTTTTGGAGAACTTTGTGAGGTCATCCGCCACCCAGCCGACTCGTAAAATACACAAAATCCGACTATCTCGAAATTCGACGAATTAGTCAGGGTAACTAGATTTCGCGATATGAATCCAATGGAAAAGTCCGTTGTATCATACGAGCTCTAGAGAGTACATATTTTAATTCCGAACTATAATGGCAAAATGACCATTTTACCTTTTTTAGAAAAATTTTAAATTTTCTCGGGTTTTACAATTAAAATTAATTTGAATCTGAATAAATTGGTTCATAGTATCTTCTAGAGTCATTTTATGTGGAGGTTGATAAGGTTGATGTTATTGTTGAGTTTGTGGTTGTGGTGGACCTTGTGTTTGATTTATAGGTTGTGTATTTTTTCAACTAAAATTTAGATGATTTCTCTATCCCAGATTATAAGTTTCAGAATATGAATTTGGATAAGGCTTAGTATAAGTTGGAATAGCATTAGATTGTTCAATCAAGATTTCTTTAAATGTAGATATAGTTGGACATTCTCCAGCAAGATGTCTTGACAATGCACAAATTTCACATATTTTGTCAGTAGAAGAAACAACAACCACTTGCCTAATTTTTTTCATTTCTAAGGCTTCTAGTTTTCAAGATAAATTATTCATTTTAGCTCTTAAATCATCATCTTCTTTTAATACATATTTTTCTCTTTCAGACGTAGATGACTTAGTTTCTACTATATTTGAAGAAGTTGAGTCCCACATTTGGGAACTCTCAGAAATAGTATCAAAATTGGAAAGCCTCCTCAGGGTTTTAATTCATAAACTCCCCTTGGAAGAGCCCCTTGGGCAATCATTTCAACAAACTGCCTCATTGTAGATGGAATAGCATCATAAAAGAAACCAATTAAAGTCTAGTTTTTAAATGCATAATGTGGACAAGCTTGAAGAAGATCCTTAAATCTTTCCCAACATTGATAAAAAATTTCCTCTTCTTTTATAAAAAAAATTCATTATTTGACGTCTTAATGCATTAGTACGATGCACAGGAATTTTTTTTTTGAAAAACTCAGTTTGCAGAGCTTGCTAATTTGTAATAGAATTAGCTCTTAAAGAATTGAGTCACTGTTTAGCTTTATCTTTTACAGATAAAGAAAAAGTTTTAATCGAGTCATTTTAGAATTATCTTGTAGAGTTCCACAGACTTCCTCAAATTCTTTCATATGAACATAAGGGATTTTAGTTTCCAAACCATGGAATTGTGGTAGTAACAGTATTGTCCCTGGCTTAATATTAATATTTGGGGCATCTTTTGGAAAAATGATTAGCACAAAAATATTTCATACTTTATGTACTAATCATACCATTTTCACTTGCTTTTGGAGGATAATGATTAGAGTTGCATCGATTGAGTTCTTAACAAGGATAATTGGTGTTTTCAGGTAAAAGAGGCTAAATGAGGCTTCCAAATGCCTTCTCAAGTGAATTAAGTTGAATGAGAATCAAAGAATAACTAGAGGGAAGCTCAGGAGTGAAGAAATCAGCAAAATCAGAAAAAGATGTAGAAGCGTACCGATATGCATTACCGGCACAGTTTGGCACTGGAACATAGCGTACCGCTACGGTTATGCTATTGGAGTTCAACGTGCTGGTACGCCATACCGGTACGCTCTGTTGAATCTTCTTCAATCTCTACAACTCAGGTCTGCCATTTTAAGGGTCCCACCATCAAGTCTTCCACACTTTTTGGACACACCCACAATACTATTGTAACAGTCCAAAATACACCCTGGACGGCATTACATTCAATCATCATTCATCCATGAGAGCACTAAGATAAACCATCAATAATAATATAAAAAAAAGATTTCCTAACAGTAATCCATAACATTTACATCAATAACCCAAAAGAATATGTCATCTTTGGCCTTTACATTCCCAATAAAAATTTATTATTATAACGCAGTAAAAATTACAAAAGAAATCTAGACTATACAATGCTTCCAAAATAGTATTCTAGTCTAGAATAAAAAGTAAACGACATCTCTAGATGTCCCACTCGGGATCCAAGTATCCCTCTAGTGAAGCCTCCCCAAGGTACGGCTCGTTAGCACCGAGTACATCCTCTGGCTCAACATCTGAAAAAGGTTTAACTGTAGGGGATGAGCACTAAGCTCTGTAGAAAAATCCTCCCAAACTCAAACAAGGTTTAGAAAACATGTCAAAACGGGTCGGTCTCATTTCAATAAATATCATATATAGCTTTTGAAATAAAACCGGGACATTTATACAGATCTCAAGTTTAAATAGCAACGGTAATTGAAATGGATAAATAAAGAAGTGAAACCAAGTAGAGTTGACAACAAATTTTCAAAACATAATTCATTCCACCATACACCATTTCCACAAGTTCTTGTGGCATCCCATACTACCCCAAGACTCTTGTGAAAATCGTATCTGGTAGAATGAACAATGACTCGCACAGTATTCGTATCTCATATGGTATAGTATTGTCCTCTTTGGCGTGAGCATTCATACAAGAAACCTCTCACCCTCAAGGATTTGTTTCTCAGTAGTTCTCTTTGGCAGCATGCATACAAGCAACCTCTGCCTATAATATGGTCCTCTTTGGCAGCATGCATTCAAGCAACCTCTGCCTATAATATGGTCCCCTTTGGCAGCATGCATACAAGTAACCTCTGCCTCAAGGTTTTGTTCTCAATACCAACAACTCTCTCAAATAACAACAATTCCATAAATGACCAAATTCACATGTAACATTGCAATAGAACAATTTAAGAAAAGTACATGAGATCATCCAATAACACTATTTTATTGTTGATTATAAAGCACTAAAGTTTTGAAGTCAAGAACACATGAGTAATCAAGTTTTGGAATCATTACAAATAAATATGAAGCTTGGAAATATAAAATTAAGGTGTAACAAGCTTAAAAGTCATGAACAAAGGAGAAGTCAAGAATAACGGAATAATCAAGGTTTGAATTCACTAACAACGAATTTTTAAGTTTAGGAACCACGAACAAGAGAACCATCAAGTCTTGGAATCAAGAATAAAGAATATCAATTATTGATGTCAAGAATAAAAGAGAACTCAAGGGTTGAAATCAAGAGCAATTGAATGTCGAGTCTTGAAATCAAAAAGTATGAATCACAGGGGTTAGAATCAATAACAAACGAATATCAAATTTAAATAGCAAGAACCAATGAAGAAATCAAGAGAAAATACAATTCCCTTGGAAACTAGGGTTTCGAATGCATACAATGAGATTTAGTGGTTACCCACCCATAACCTAGCTTAGAACAAGTAATATTTATGTTTGAAAACCAATAATGAAGGAGGAATCAAGAGAATCACACATCTCTTTTGTAACTAAGGTTCGAAATCAAGGAAAGAGGATTAGTGGTTGCTCAACCATAATATGGTTTACAACAAGGAAAATATATTCAAGAGTGACAAGAAATGATGATTTTATAGCCAATGGATATGATTTAGAGTCAAGGGAAATACATATGTAATAACCCTAATCTCAATGTAAGAGAATGGAAGAAAACCCCTACCCTGAATCCAAGAGTTTTAAGCTAACCCAAGCTCCAAAGATCTCCTTCTTGTCTTCTCTTAGGGTTCCAAGAGGTGTGGGTAAAGGTGTAGAAGAAGAGAGGAGAAGAATGGTATTCTTGAGAAATTTCGGTTTTGATTTCTATAAGGTGTGAATCTATCTTGATCTTGATATTTTTCCCTTTCTTTATCTCCTCCTAGGGCTCTAGGATGTTTGTGGTGAGAATGAGATGAAGAATGGGGCAAATAGGGCTTAGAATGGGGTTTTAAAACCTAAAATCCCGACTTTTTAACTGTTCGGAAGGCTTTAGAGAAGCGGTACCGGTACTGTTTAGCTACTGGTTTCGGGGTACTGGTATCGTTTGACTGCCTCGACTTCCAGTGCAGTTTTGACCCCTTTTGAGGTCGAATTGGAAAATGTTCATGAGATACACTTTTGTATCCCTAGATGTCTAATATCTACTGTCAAAATTTCAAATCCATTGGACATAAGGATAAAAAGTTATTGGCAAAATACTAAGAGGTGTCCAAACTATTTTCTACCCGATATTTACGTAAGGTGTGTTTTTATTCCGGAGTACTTCCAAGCTTCCAAGGCACCTCATATTACCTCTCCCAAGGTTTTTCGACCTTTCGGATTCAATGGAGACCTTAGTTTGAGCTAAAAATATTTAGAGACTTATCTCATCACCCTTTCTAAGTTTAAACGTCTTCGAACTTAAACTTCAAAACTCAAATTGCCTCCCTAGTATTTATTCCTACTATTACCATTCATATGGTTCATTCTCACCTCATTATGTTTATATATGAATCACCAAAATAATTATATCACTATATATCTATATACATATATTAAAGAGAATGCGGGGTGTTACAACTATTCATCTCTATCACACCTCCCTTTGGACTTTTGGAGCCCTAGGTGATCAATGAAGAGAGAGAGAGAGAGAGAGGATGGGAGTTGCTGGGTGTGCAAGCTGTTCTGCACCATTCTGTCCAGCTCATCCCTCTTGACAGCTTATGGATGGAGATCACATCACCTAGCTAGAGGAGAACTCCAGGGCACATTTTTGGCAGAGGAGGACTCTATTGTTCAGCATTCCATACAATACACAAGATATAGAGAGAGAAAGTTAGGGTAGAAGATGATGAATAGTGTAGAGAGAGAAATTGAGTTTTTTGTATTTTCTTTCATACATTGACTTCTATTTTCATGTAAGAATATTCTAAGCTTCATTGAATACCTTGAATGTCATTTATTTCTAGTTGTCTTCAATTTTAATCTTCATTTAAAGCTTTCACCATTAATGCTTCTATGTTCTTCATTTTGTCTTAGTATGAAATGGGTATTCATTGCTTTCTCTCATAGCTTATATTTTCTTGCATTTATTTATTCAAGAACTTTATTTTTTTGTAATGCATCCTCATTATATTGTTAGTTTCACATTAAGCATGAGTAGCTAAATCTTTAGTTGGAAAATCCAAGGGGAACCTCCACTTGGGCATACCATTTCAACTCATTCTCCTCCCTTCTCTTAGAGTTCAATGGTTTGGTTTAACTGGGTTGAGAGCGGATAAGTTGGTGAGTCTTTGATAGTTCGTAGGCCTAGTCACGATTTATCCTTAGAAACTCACCCATGTTATCCCTAGCTTCTCATGAATCAATCGTTCATTCATGTTCTATTGGAGGAGGAATTCGAGTTGAGATGGTATTCCTATTGGAATGACCTCTATGATTAGCCAACATTTGTTCTCACTTCATTTTCATTATCACACACTTCACTAAACAACTTTCAATAACAAAGATTTTACACTTTCATTTCACTCAAAATCACCTTTCACTTGATTTGCATTCCTTCCCCGTGGAAATGACCTAGGAATACCTCCAAGTAAAACACGATCCACAAAAGTCTCATTGCGCTCGGGGAGCATTTTTGTACACTCACATCCCACATTTTTAACATTCTATTTCTCCATTTCCTTGCCCTTTCTTTTGACATCAATCTAAGGGAGACTGACATTCTCCTTCATTCACACATCATACATACACATTACGGGAGATGTTAGTAGGTCAAGGATAACAAGGAAAAATACCAAACAAAAGAAAAAAATGACGGGACATTAGTTCGTATGGGATGTAAATATTCTTTTAAAATTCAAAAAATTTGAACTACTTCTTGCTCTCTAGAATCTTGCTCCCTAGGTACGTTTTGACTAAGACTTAATTCAAATGATGCTTCTGTAGATAAAGTCGATGAAGAAGAAGAAGACACCTGATTTACAGAACCCAGTGATGAATGAACAAACATAAACTATTAAAAGTAAACAAACAATCTATAAACATATAATACAAGTAAGCAACTTCCTTATTTTATTTAATTTCAAATTACCGTAACCCACCAGCAACGGTGCCAAAAACAAGATTCGACCTATTTCGTGACTTGATTTATATTATACACCCAAGTATAAGTGGTCGAATTATAGTTTTGTATGTTTAAGTCTAATATCAATCCCACGAAGAGTTTTAATAATTAGGAAATAAAATGAGAACAATGAAGTTATGGTTAAAAATGTATAACATAAGATAGCTTGTGATGTGAGCTTAGATTGATAACTAGTCTAATTAAATTTTTGTTTGTAGATAGATTGTTAAAAGACAACAATATGAAAAGTACCTTTCGATTTAAGGACCCATATGCTTTATATTGGTTAAATACTAGAAATGTCATCTTACAACAATTAACCTTTCCTGTCACTGGAAAATCAACTGGTAGTTATGATGTATATTAAACCATAACACAACAACTTCTTAGTTAGCTGGTAGGTATGTGCATATTAAACCATAATACAACAACTTCTTAGGTTAGCTGGTAGGTATATGCAACAATTGACTGACTCAAGTAAACCAGAAGGACAAGCCATTCAAGAAGAATACTTGAATTACTCAATTTGCAGTTTTATGTATCAGTTAAACAACCCTAGTGAACCAAAAGGTCAAGTCATTCAGGAGGATCACTTAGTTTATTCATCTGACAACTTTATGCAACAGTAAAACATCCTCTGTGCACCAGAAGGTCAAGCCATTCAGTTTGAACACTGTAGATATTCAACCATTAAGTTGATAATTCATTGATGATGTAATTTCAGGCTACGTAGTACCACCCAATTACATACATCAGTATATCATGCATGAAATGTATAATAATAGATAGTATGGTATAGAATATTCAGTATAGCTCGGTGTTCATAACTATGAGCATGTTATAATTATAACCATCTATCAATTAAGGGAGGTTTATATAGATATATATCAATATAGCATAATTCCACATCTACATTTCCATAATTTAACCAATATTGTATATATGATCACCCCTCACTGAAGGGTATAAGTAAACAACTTCTCTCTCCATTGGTATAAACAAGCAAGAAGTCCGGGTAATATTTATTTCAATAGTAACTAAAATACAGACACTAATACTTCTTTCGCAAGGAATAATTGAAATACAACCACCCTTAATATCGGTTAAGACACAAAGGTGGCAGTAGTTCAACTCTCCAATTAGAAAGACATAATAGAAATATAGAAATAACAGAGTTTTGGTTGGAGAGTAGGTCAGCCTGGATCGTTGAATTTTTCTATGACTTTCTCTCTTTTTCTCCTCTTGAATTCTCTCTGGAGCTCTTCGTATCTCTGCCAGCTCTCCACACCCACCGGCTAAAGATGAAGAAGTAACACATATATATAGGCAACCAAGAAAGCAAGAGGTGGAGGATAGACTTCAACCACTTAGGGCCACTGTATAGACGCCACCACCACTATCCAGACCGTGCTGGTTTGCTAGAAAATGGTGTTGATCTTCTTGTTGTTTCTGGTGGTTTCTTGACAATATTACACTTTATTCCCTGCTGGTTTCAAGCTTTAATAAAATGTTCCTCACAATTTCTGGTAATTCCGCACAAAAATCCTGATATTTTAAATAGTATACACATAAAACCCTAGTTTATGCACAAACCCTAATTTACTATTTTTAATTGTTTTATCTTACAAAATTAATTTATTTCACTATTTTAACTCACATACTAATTAGGGTAAATCAGCAGATGCGTTTAGTAGAAAGTCGTGTGGCTAATATCTCAGTTCTCCATTCTTTAAAGACATACCTTCCACTACTTCCTCATTTTCCAATTGAGCTCGAATCGAATCTAAGTGAGGATGCAAGTATCGTAACTCAACAACTTTAAGTTGGAGGGTAGGTTGAGCTACAAGGTTAAACAAGCATGGTCAGAATGATTCGTTCCTAGAGGAGAAGATACTTGGAGAGTGCCATCACTCTAAGTTTGCTATCCACGTCGATAGTACAAATATGTTTAGAGACATGAAGCATCAATATTGGTGTAAGGAAATGAAGAAGAATATGGTAAGGTTCATTGCATAATGTGCAATGTGTCAGCAGGTGAAGGTAGAGCATCAAAATCTTGGAGGATTACTACAATCCTTACCTATTCTGAAGTCAAAATGGGATCATATCATTATGGATTTCGTGGTTCAAGGACTTCATGAGGTCATAATGCCATATGGGTCGTTGTAGATAGACTCATCATGTCCTCGCATTTTTTAAGTATGAAGATCACTAACACTTCAAATACTTTGAGCAAGCTTTGGATTTATGAGATTGCTAGATTACATGGAGTTCCACTCTCTATTTTGTCGGATCACGATTCACCTTTTTTGGCACAATTTTGACAAAGTCTACAATGATCTATGGGGATAGAGTTACACTTTAGCATTACCTTTCATCCTCAAACGAATGGCCAACATGAGAGGGTGATAGAAATTTTAGAGAACATGTTACAAGCTTATGTGTTAGACTTCAAGGGAAGTTGGACTTATCATTTATAATTGGTGGAATTTGAATATAACAATAATTTCTAATCTAGCATCAGCATGGTACCTTACAAAGCATTATATGGGAGACCTTGTAGATCACCCTTATGTTAGACGAAAGTGGGGGAAAGTAGTTAATTTGGTCCGAAGATAGTGAGAGAGACTACTGAAAAGGTACAATGAATTCAAGAACGACTATGCACAGCTCAAAGTCAACAAAAATTTTATGTGGATAAGAGAAGAAATTCATTGGAGTTTAAAAAGGGTGACTATGTGCTTTTGAATGTGTCACCTTAGAAAGGAGTACTTCATTTTGGAAAAAAAAAGGGGGGGGGAGTTGGTTCTAAGGTACATTAGGCCTTTTGAGATAGTGAAACGAGTAGAAATCATGGCATACAAGCTTGCTTTAACACCCCAGGTTTTTGGGATTTCATGACGTATTTCATGTTTCCATGCTACGGAATTGTGAGCCCAACACATCACACATTCTTAATTGGCAATACATCCAAATACAAGCCGACGTGAACTATAATGAATCACCAATGCAAATTCTTGATATGAGGGAGAAAGTTCTACAAAACAAATTTATATCTCTTGTGAAGGTGTTATGACAACATTATGGCATCGAAGAGGCTAGTTGGGAATTGGAGACGAATATCCAAGCAAGATATCCACATTTTTTCGACCTTCAAGGTTAGTAGCAAGTTTCAGGGACAAAACTTATTTTAAGGGGGGTAGATTGTGAGATCCTACGGTCCATATAAATATAAATAATATTAACTTGCGAGTATTTTTAAAATGATAAAAATAATGAGAGAAACTTGGAATTATTTTTAAAGGAATAGTCGCATAAGTTTGAGTTCCGGGCGTATTGACTTTTGGGTCAAATTTAATTTTTGAGGTGTTTAAATTTGATAAAGGTAACTAAGTAAAATTATTAATTTTTTTAGGTCAAAATAACATTACCATTTAATTTGGGAGGTCAAAAAACCTTGGGATAGATGTTTACCTCATATAGCGATTCTGGGTGGTAAAATGGTAATTTTGGTGTTTCGAGTGTAAATTGACTTTGATTTTGAGATAAATCATAAAATCAAATGTTTTTAGGTTAAAATAACATTAAAGACTAAATCAAAACATCGAAAAACCATAGGGTAGTTATAGGGATAAAAATGGAGATGTTTAATAACAAAACCATAATTTCAGAAAAAATGCATTTTTTGACCCTATGAACAGTAAAAATACAAGAATTTTTGCGTATAAACCCCCATTTTCAGTCCATTTCTCCCATTATTTTTCACCATTCTAAAAAAACACTCTTAGAACCCTAGGACAAAAGAAAGGGAAAGAGAAAAGGGAAGAAGAAGGTTTTTTGGGCTTGGGTGTTGCTTAGGAATTCTAGGAACTTGGCTTGGAATTTTTTATTAGGGGTAGGGTTTTCCTCTCTTTTACATTTACATTGTGCATCTAATATATTTTATTTAGCTAACACTTAATATGTGTTTGATGGCAAAGTGCTTGTTATAAATCTTGATTTAATGTTGGGTATGTCATAAATTGTGAACCTACATGCATAAAAAAGATTTTAGTATTGTGGGTTTGAAACCCTAGTTTGATTTTGGTTATGGGTATTTGATTAAACCTATGATTTGAGATTTTGGAGTATGTTATGATCTTGTATATAATGTAAATGACTTATTCTCTTGAAAATTGTTGTGTTGCTTTGAAAATGCAAGATTTGAGATTTTGAGCCTACTATATGTTTGATAAAATATCAAGGTTATGATATAGGTTTTCAAAAGGGTTTGAAAAGTGTATGCTTGATACTAACTAGAAAAGGGCTAATGGGTGGTAGGGTTCTATTGTGTTGGTTGCCAAGGCGGTTACTAGTCCTAGAGTGATTGGTTATGGTGATGATTTTCAGTGATGGCTTATGTTGTAAAATTTGGGAAAATTTGAACTTTTGCAAAAGAAGGGTAAAACGATAATTTTTCACTATGGTACGGGTTGTAAACCTAAATTTTTCTAGATCTCAGATCACAAAACGTACCTCACCGTTGGATTTTTCTCGCGAAATCTAGTTACCACGTCAATTTTTGTCGAATTCCGAGATAGTCAAACTTTTTTGCGTTTTACGAGGTGATTGGGCCTCAAGCGACCCAAAAAATGAATTTTTGAATAAAATTATGAAAGTCGGAAAATAATTGAAGGCAAATGAAGAAAAAAATATTTTTGACTTGAACCTGGACAAAATTAAATCGTTTCGGGACAAAAACGGACCTAGGAAAAGAGGGTCGTGTGGCGCATTGTGGACCAAGCAATTAAAGGATATAAATAGGGGAGAAAATCATATTTTCTCCTCATTTTCTTCAGTCGATTCCAACGTGAGAGAGAAGAGAGGGAAAGAGCTTGGATTCTCCACCTTCTCTCTACGAGCTACGATGATTGGGTGCTGAAATCCACTCGAGCCAAGAACAAGAGTTGTTCTCCTCACCGAGAGCTACAAAACCATACCAAACAGCGCGGGCTTTACCCAAGATCAAGGAATGGAATTTTTGGAAGCTAGGGATTTGGGCTAGAAGCAGGATCTTGGAGCTTCCTATGGTTGTTCTTTGCGCTTCAAGATGCAGGGTTCCCTCCTACTTAGGTTTATTCCAAACCTAGGAAGTTCTTATGAAATGGGTAGGTTGATAGAATGATATATCACTTGCCCTTGTTGTTGATTTGGTGAAATGGGTATTGAAAATGGAATTTTACCTTGAAGTAGGTATGTGAAATTGACCTAATGTGATTCATGAGTTATGTGGCTTGTGGGCATGCTATGCGTTTACATTATGCCTTGACGAATTTAAAGTGTTGATAGCATGAGTATGTGATAACATGCTTGAAAATTTTGTGATGAGAATTGTTGAAATATATTTCGATGCTTGTGATATATCAATATTGATGGTTATGGAAATTATATGCTTGGATAGGATTGTCCATTGAATGTGTTAGATAGTTCATATGTCAATCATAGCATATTAAACATTATATTGTTGTTCAAATGAGACATCACATTGCATATGCACGGGGACATCGCATTATGTAGGTGTGGGTGCATGACTATTGTCAACACCACACTTGGTGGATGACGGGTGGGCTCGAGTAAGCGGGTTCGAAGACTTGGATGAGTCTTACGGTTTACATGGAAATTAGGGTTGGGGTTGGCAAGAAAGGCTAGAAGATCCCTTTGGTGCAAGACCCGATGATTGGGATACGCACTCCCTTGGCTCAGTCCATGAAGTGCGTGGGTATACACACGACCCTCAGTGGAAGTCCATAAATTTTGTGTAAGTTGGGTGACCCTTGGTGTAAGTTAATGAACATCCACCCCTACAAAGACCCTCGATTGGTGAATGTCATTTGATGTGCAACATGAATGAAAAATTCGTATACATTGGCACTTGCATGGGTTGAGGAGTAGGGAAGGGCTCGGTTGATGTGCAAGAGTGAGTCTCACCTCATTCCATAGCATGGCATTGAAAATTCCAACATTGAATGCGCATTCTTGCTTGGAATGTTATGAGCTTGTGGATTGTTGCATGTAAACATTTCATATGTATCTAGGTTGGGGAGTAGCATATTTAGGAGATACTCTATTGAGCGTAGCTTACCCTTCGTTGGAAAATATTTAAGGTGCAGTGTTCACACCAGCGGATGGCTCTCATTTCGAGCCCTAAGGATGAAGAAAGCAGACTTGTGGCTTTTATGGTTTATTTTGTAAAGCTTTTGTGAAAATTTCATTTTGATGTGTAAAAATATGGAATTGATTGTAATAGAATTTGTACAAATCATTTTTTTGTGTGGAAAATCATACTAAACATGTATTGGATGATTGTGGGGAGGTTTGAAATGGATTGGAAATGAAAAACAGGTGAAACAAGCAAAACTAGACAAAGAGTACCGGTACTCTTTCCAAAAATTTGAAATTTTAAAACTGCTTTGCCAAGCTTTTGGGTTATGCATTCATTCTTTCAAATGTTGTAAATGGACAATAATATAGTACTAATGGTGGTATGTTGAACCTCGGATGGGTAAAATGATCAAAGTATAAAGATTTGTTATTTTCAAAAATCCTGGTAAAGGGGATATGGTGCCGCAGTGTCGGTTTAACCGGCATCCACGGGTATTTTCGCAGGTTGATGAGTGAGCTATGGACTTATAAATGGACACCCGGATTTTTGGGGTGTCATATATGTGGCATTACAAGTTGTGCCCTAGAATTCATTCTTGAAAAGCAGGAAGGACGATGAGACCCTAGGGTACAAGACACAAAAGGTTCTCCATGGATAGTTCGTGTGTAAACTGGTGTTTGATTGATTATATTGTCCATATGTGAGGCTTGCATCATATTTACTATGATGATTTGGCTTCAAATGTATAAACCTTTGACTTTTAACTTGTATATTTCAAATGATGATATCTTCGGAGATTTTCATAAATGCTCTACTTATTACCTTGTACCTATACTTGATTATAGAAAGCTTTCATTGCTTAATCCTATGCTTTGTGAAATGTTGGTATTTAAAACTTTGTGCATGCTTGGAAAAAAGATTATCCTACTGAGTTATGGTTTCTCATCCTTTAGTAATACTTTCACATACTAGCATACATCTTGGGGCGTAGCTGATGGAATGTTTATGGGAAATTGGACTACGAAGAATCTCTTTTGGAGTCCTTTTGTAGTTATCTTTAGAACTATGTAGAAATTCTAGCACACAAAAATTGTGTTCGAAAAGATTGTCTTGGGACATTTGTGGTGTACATTTGATCATCCCATTGAATGATTATTATTTTGGGTATTATGATGTAAAGATATGACTTTGGGTATTAAATTTTGGTATATATTTGTATTGGATGTATTTGAATTTGGGAGGACTTATTGGACCTTTAATTGCTACCTCGGCTTTAGTTGGATTATATTTTTATTGATGCATGTTGTGGATGTTTAGTAAGTTTGAATTATGTTATGCTCTCACAAGGATGCTCTTACTAGCGAAAATTATGTTTTGATTAAGCTAAATGTTTCATTTCATTCAATTATTAATGTAAATACGCAAGAGATTTTGAAAGAAATATTACTTTGTATTAAATCACAGAGTAATTAAAATTGGGGCTTGACACTAGGGGTACAATTTCGGCAAGCCAACCCAAATTCAACCGGAGCCCTGATTGGTACTCAATTATAACATTTCATTGTGCTTCTTTTGGACTAGTTATACTTTGATGGAGTTTAAATGGTGATGTTTCAGGTGCTAAAGTGAGAAAAATGATTAAGGATTTCAAATACAACATTTAAGTGTAACTGCAGCACTTTAAGGAAAAAAGGTGGATAAGCTTGAGGACAGCATCACCGTTTGAACAGTGGTTTACGTTCGAACGCCCCCATGAACCAGGCAGATGAGACAAAGGTTTGTTGCAGACAGACCCTGGAGATTAAATCCATGTTTGAACGACACTGGAAGCACTGACATGATCAGATCGACTGAAATACATAGCGTGTGTTGACTTCCAAGCCAGAAGAAAGATCCTCAGGCACGTGAACGCCATGATCAAACACAATTTCTGAATTATTTGAGGACCCTGACTGTTGCAGGCAGTTGGTGAACGACTCCGGACTCACAATGTTCAAACACAGATTATAGGGCAAAAAAGACCTTCACGTTCGAACGGAAGGGACCGTTCGAACATTCCCACTGACAGACTGCAAATTGCCTGATTCTTTGACTGCACTCCAGATTTTTTACCTTGATTCGTCCAGCACTGTTCTTTCACCCCTCCCTTGCTCTTCCCTGCCTATAAATACTCCCTTTTTGGGAGCTTTGAGAGAGACTCTTGGAGAGGAGACATCAAGATCTCTTCTCTTGAAGAATAGATATTCTCTATATGTAGTGTTTCACTTTAATTCAAGTATTCTACATTCTAGTTCTTTTAATTCAAGTCTTTACATTCTAGTTCTTTTAATTCAAGTCTTTACATTCTAGCTCTTTTAATTCAAGTCTTTATTATAGTTGGGAAGTTCAATTCCCTACTTGTCTTCATCTTTATTATAGTTGGGAAGTTTAATTCCCTACTTATATTGTTAAATTCATGCACTTTATGTTCTTATCTTTACATTAATGTTCTTACTTTCTAGCTTTAGTTTACTTTCTTTCACTTCCATTTCTTGAGTATCTTCATCTTAGAGGAGTGAAACTCTTCCACTTTTCTAGAGCTTTACCAAAGCTAAGAAGAGTGGAACGTGATTCACTCGTTCTTCGTCGAAGATCAACCTCGGAGTTCCTCTACTTAGAGGGATGAGTACCATTCACTTTTCTAGCTTTACCCAAGCCATGAAGAGTGAGTAGTCATCATTCACTCTTTAGGAAGAGGTGATGAATACGTAATGAACATCCGGATGTTATACTTGTGCATTTTCTTTCATACTTCAATGCTTTATTTACTTGATTATTGGGAAATTGGATGCGTAAAGCAAAACTAGGGTACTTTGCATAACCAAAGGATAATTCTATGATTCGGATGATTCCTACATAGAAAGATCCGTTGATTCAAGGCAAGCATCCTAGTTAAAGTATTTTGTGTAACCTATGGGTATTCCTATGGTAAATGCATGACTCCTGCTAGAAAGATCCATAGTGTGAGACAAATACTCCAGGCTAAAACTTCATAACTACTCTTCCAATCTCCACCACCATTGCACTTTATGAAAAGGATGGAGCTTTAACCCAGTCCATCCTTACCTTCCGATTAACTTACTGTTGACACGGGTGTTAATTGAGTTATAAAGCACAAGTGTAATACACCGGATAATTCATTACATATTCTGAACTTCTAACTAAAGAGTGACTTTAATTTCATTTGAATCTTATATTTTGTCTAGAAAAACTCTCTTGAAAAGAATTCCATATTCTATTCAAGAAAATTCTCACATCTCACAAAATCTCAAAAAGGTTACAATCAATTGGTCTTCATCACTGCCCACTTTGAAACACTAGGCAACAAAATTCCCTGTGGATTCAACTCCGGACTCAAACCGGATTATTACTACAACTTGACCGCCTACACTTGGGTGTACACATTTTGGATCAAGTCAAGCCCAACTCAAAAAAAAACATGTCTTTGGTTGAGGTTTTAAAATTTTAGGTTAGGCCTGGGTTCAAAAACTCCAACCCTAATTGAATTCGAGCAATACTCAAGTTGAGACTTTGGGTTTGCAGGTTCAACCTGAACTTGAAAATTTTTAAAAATAAATATATATATATATATATCGTTTTCCTAGTCTATTTATAAAGCAAAATTTTTATTTATATATATATAAAGCAAAATTCTCTTAGCCTTCAACTCTTAGCCTCTACATCTCTCTTGTTCTCACTTTTCTAAGGCTCTAAGCCTCCTTCAGACGACACAATCCTCAGACGAAGATCGAAGACCGAAGATCTCAAAGATTTGAGATCTTCTATCTATGATCTTCCTCTAAGATCTACAATATTCCTTTGAGATCTAAAATCTTCCTCTCAGAAATGAGATTTGCATTGCTAATACCATCACCAACTTCCTCTCAGATCTAAACCTCTCAAATTTTGTATGGTGTAGTTGTTGTGGTAATGGCTATAGTGTGGTGGTTATGGTAGTGGTTATGTGGTGATTGTGGTAGTGGGTGTGTGGTTGTTGTGTTTTATTGTGGTGTGTTATTTTATTGTGATGCGTTGGATGTAGTGGTTTCAAAAAATGGGCTGATTTCGGGTTTGAACAAACTCAACCCAAACTTAGTTACTTGAATTTAACCCATGCCTGCCCAAATTCAACTTGGGCAGTACTCAGGTTGAGGTCGGGTTCGGGTTAGGGTTAGGGTTAAAAATTATATACTTAGGATTAGGCTAGGATTGACCCGCCCAACCATCCTGGTTGACCCGCCTGAGTGTACCCTATGTGACACCACCAATTCATCTTGAGGCTAGTAATTCTAGGCAACCATCACTAGAATCAGGTTTGAACATCCTAGAAGTCAAGTTGGCATCACTAGTGAACATGCTTACAAGGGTATAGAGTACTATGATAGAGCATCACTGCCTTACTTCTTAGAGGTTAGATGCATTGGATGGAAGGATTGTGAACGTTGAGGAGACTCAATAGTATGTGATGGGATTAGTTGCATGCAGATTTGGGAGATTCAGGAGATTGTTGAAGGGCAAGCAAATTAAAGGTGAGCTAATGCCAGTTCATCTGAAGGCCAGTAATTCTGGGCCACCATCACTAGAATCAAGTTCAAACATCCTAGCAGTCCGGTTGGCGTCACTAGTGAACATGCTTACAAGGGTAAAGCGTTCTACGATAGAGCATCACCGCCTTATCTCTTAGATGTTAGCTGCATTAGATGGAAAGATCGTGAACCTTTAGGAAACCCAACAATCTGTGATGGGATCAATTGCACACAGAATTGGGAGACTGAGGAGATTGCTAAACAGTAGGTATATTAAAGGAAAGCTAGTGCCAGATGACACTGATTCAAATGTGGAGCTACCCTGATGCAATAGTGGATATGATGCAACCACAGGAGTTGTTTAGAGACTTTGGAATAGGACCATATGAGAATTTGAGTGTTTTTATTCATTCATGGTCTATACTTAAAGTATTCTATTCTTTTACTGTTGACTTTTTCATTTTGTTGACTTTTATTTGTTTTAATTATTTTTTTTTGTTGTGTGCTTGATCATTTTTCCCGACCTCTGATTAGTACTCAAATGTAGCATATTCTTATGCCCCTTTCTGGACTAATTATACTTTGAAGGAGTTTAAATTATGACATTTCAGGTTCTAAAGTGGAAAAAAGGTTCAAGGGATATAAAAATTGCATTTGAAAGTAACAGCAGCACATTAAGGAACAAAAGTGGAGAAGCTTGGAGGACACTAAGAACGTTCGAATGCCAATAAACATTCGAATGTCCCCCTGAACTAATGAAATACCAGGCAGATGAGATAAAGTGTGTTGCAAGCAAGAACCGAGGCCCTAAAGACTTGAGCACTGCGTTCGAACGCTATCCATCGTTCAAACGTCCATTGGAGCAATGACAAAATCAGATTGACTGAAGACATGGCGTGTTGCAGACTTGCAGTCATAAGGCTCAGGCACTTGAGTGCCACATTCGAATGACAATCTACGTCTGAACGTCCCTGAAAATATTGGAGAGACAGAGCAGTCAAACTCTGCATGGACTTTGAAGGAAATTTGTACAGAGGACCTGGAGGGAGATTTCCAGAGAGGACTTAGAGGGAGATTTCCACAAAGAACCACGTGTCTTCTAACCTGAGTGGCAAGCACTGAATCTATCTGACGTTTGAACGACGGAGAGCAAAGACAAAGAAACAGTTCGAATGCCCTAACCGTTCGAACGGCCTTGACAGATTACCTGCAGAGTGGTTGGCTTTTCACTTTGTGTAACACCCCGCATTTTCAATTTCATATATGCTTATAGATACATAGTAAATAATGGTTGTAAAAAGGTGGATATGCGTAGCGATGTGTGTTTGAATTTGGTAGATTGAAAAATTAGAGATTTAGAACTCTAGTGGGAATAATAGTTGAATTTTTGTTTTAATAGCTAAAAATAAGAAACTTAAGGTCCTAGAACTTGTTCAACATAGGTTTAGTGTAGACATAGGTGTTGGATAGGCATAAGATGGCTTTGGAAGGGTTTAAGATGGATTGAAAATAAAAAATGGAGAAAATAGGAAAAACTAAAAAAAATCGTACCGGTACTGCGTACCAGAGCAAACTGGTCTAGAGAGTTCGACGTAACGGTACAGAGTGATCTAACTATTAAAAGTCACGATCTTGGTTCGATTTTTAGCCTTATAAATACCCAAGGTCGTCTATTTTGACTCCATTTCATCCCTACAACCTTAGAAACCCTAAGAGAGAAAGAAAGGAAGAGAAGAGAGGAAGAAGGGAAGAGAAAAATAAAAGTTTAAAGGAGTTAGTCAAGATCTAAACCTAGCTTCCAAGAACACAAGGTAGGGGTTTTCTCTCATTCATTTGCATTGAGGCTAGGGTTTACTTATATGTACTCTTTCGACTCTAAATCTTATATGTATGCTATAAATCATTAATTCTCGATAATATTACCATGCTTTAAACAATATTAATGATAGGTTAACCATTAAATCCTTATTTTTGGCTAAAAATCCTAGATTTCAAGAGAGATGAACTTTTCTCTAAATTTTACTTTATCTTTGATTTTCAAACCTTAGTGTTTCATATTGGACCATCAAATGATGCTATTGTGATCTCATGTACTTTACTTAGTTGGTTGTGGAATTGTTGCATGATATACTTGGGAAATTTTGGGTAGATGCTTGTGAATTGAGATAAATGTGAAAATTGTATGCTAGGTTGGGTTGTTTGTGATGCTCATGAGTGAGAGGTTCCTTGTAAGGATGCTCACCCATTCTCAAGAGGTTCCTGATAAGGATGCTTGAGAAACAATGTAGTGATTAATGAGAGGTTCCTTGTAAGGATGCTCGCCCATTCCCAAAAGGTTCCCGATAACGATGCTTGGGGAACAATGTAATGATTAGTGAGAGGTTCCTTGTAAGGATGCTCCCCCTTTCTCAAGAGGTTTCCGGTAAGGATGCTTGAGAACAAAGGTGACCTAAAAAGGGGTGGAGGTTACCCTAAAATATGCCACCTACCAAAAAAAATGTTGAAAATTGTTTATGACCATTAATAGCTATTATTTGTATGTGGTGATCGTTTATTCATTTAAGTAAGGCTTTTACATAAACTTGAGATATCAATGTCACTGCTTTATTTCAAATTATGTATCTATGTTATGTTAAAAATGAGACCGACCGCTTTAAATACTTTTCTAAACCTTGTATGGGTTTGGGAGAATTTTCCTACAGAGCTTCGTGCTCACCCCCTACCGCTAACATTTTTCAGATTGCCCACTAGAGGAGGACGTGAGGGTCGAAGAGCCCGTTACGTGGGAGACTCTAATTGACGGGAGTGTGGATTCTAAGGCGGACACATAGAGCGGCCTCCTTTCCTTTTATACTAGACTAGGACATTCTTTTGGAACATTGTGTAGTCTAGTTTCTTTTGTTTATTCTGCTGCGTTCCTTTAGTTAATATTTGAGATATAATAGCCATGACTTAGGCTTATTCTTTTGGATAATATTATAATTAATTGTGGATGACAAATTAAGTCTTGTTTCTTAAGGGATTTTATTAGTGCTCTCATGATATGAATGATTTTAGAATGTAATACCGTCCAGGGTATGTTTTAAGGTGTTACAGAGTTGGTATCAGAGCCTAGGCTTTAGGTCTTACATGGGAGCTGTAGGTTATGGATTCACATTCGAGAAATTGGACTAGGTAGAAAGAAATTGTTCGATCTTGCTTTATAGGAACCATAGACTTTAGATTAAAGTTATATTTAGGGTGTCTTGTACATCAATGAACTAAATTGTAAATTGATGTGCAGGATGGACGGAGGAAGAGGACGTAGACGAGGACGTGGTGACCAAGCACCCCCTCTTCCACCACCACCTCCCGATGCAATGAATGGCATTTATCAGTGTTTGAGGGAGCTCACCACTCTGGTACAACACCCGAATGGGCACAACCATAATGAAGGAGCTCATCCTTTAGCTCAAATGTCGGGCAACGAGGACGGCAGCCGAAGGATGATAGTTCTTCGAGAATTCCTGAGGCAACACCCGCCTACTTTCCAAGGGAGCTCTAACCCTTTGGATGCGGATAAATAGATCCATGGAGTCAAAAAGATTTGTGAAGGCATAGGGATTGCCGAGGATTTACGGGCTGGCTTGACGACCTACCTATTAGAGGGCAAGGCCGACTATTGGTGGGATGCCATAAAGAGGAGAAGGACACCAACACCCTCACTTGGGAGGAGTTCGATCAACTCTTTCAAGATAAGTACTTTTTAGAATCAGTCAGAGACCGGATGAAGGCTGATTTTCTTTCTCTACGACAAGGCAGCATGTCTGTGGCCGAGTATGAAAGGAGTTTTGATGAGCTATCCCGGTATGCTGAGGAGTTCATTTCTAGTGAGGCCAACAGGGCCAAGCGCTTCGAGCAGGGCTTGAGGTCGGTCATCCGAGAGAAGTTGGTGGCTCTCAAGATTCAGGACTACGGGAAAATTGTTGATAAACTACACTGGTGGAGAGAGATATAGAGGATGGTCAGCGACGACAAAGCTTAGTAAGAGGAGGTCCGATCTGGGCGGGTGCTAGCACTAGTGGGGCACAGAGACCGACACCATACTGTCGCCCAGACCAGACAGGTGGACAGCGACTGTTGACAGCACGCGGAGAAGGAGACACTTAGACTAGAGCTAGTTTTACCTTGTGATCCTACTTTGCATGCAGAGGTGTGGGACATATTTGGATGCATTGCCCAGTTTTTTCACCTCAAGGGCCCATCCAGACCGCCAAACAGATGTCAGCAGCCCAACCACCACCACCAAGGCTTACACCGCAGCGACCGATACAAGCTCAAGCCCCCGACAGCGTCAACCAGGGGCGAGTATTTGCCTTGACCTAACTGGAGGAAGATGCCTCCAATGCAGTTGTTGAAGGTATAATTCTTCTTTATAATTCTTGGGCCCGCATCTTTTTTGACCCCGGTGCAACACACTCATTTGTACGCACGACATATGCACTTAATTTGGCATTGAGTTTCGCAAAGCTAGAGCATGTTATGAACATTTGCTTGCCCATGGGAGAACGGTTAGATACTAACCGAGTCTGCAAGGGTAGCGTACTTCACATTGGGGAACACGAATTGATTGTGAATTTGATTGCTTTAGAGATGAAGGGGCATGACGTGATTTTTGGGATGAACTTGTTGTTTGCTTTCCAAGCGGCAATGGATTGCTTCCGCAAGCAAATTACATTTCAGTTGCCGAGAGGAGTCGTTTTCAGTTTTGTAAATAATCGAGATTCTTTCCATCCATTTTCTACTACGGGTAGTAGGTTCTTAAAGGCGAAAGCAGGAAATCATTTGAGTTTCTTAGCTAGCTTGATGGGAGATGACAGGGATAAAATCCATCTGATGTGGTGTTAATTGTATCGAAATTTTTGGATATTTTTCCCGAGGAATTACCCAGATTACCGCCACCTAGAAAAATTGAGTTTAAGAACGATCTCTATCCGGGAACCGAACCCATATCCATTGCTCCCTACCGGATGGCACCTTTGGAGTTGAAGGAGCTAAGGAAGCAGTTGGATCACTTGTTGGCGATTGGGTTTATCCGTCTAAGCACTTCACCATGGGGAGCCCCGGTCCTCCTTGTGAAGAAAACGGATGAGACCCTACGGTTGTGCATGGATTACCGGAGGTTGAATCGGGTTACCGTGAAGAATAAGTATCCGTTGTCGAGAATTGATGACTTATTCGATCAGTTAAGGGATTTGAAGTATTACACTAAGATTGACCTTCGCACAGGGTACCACCAATTATGGACCCGAGAGGAGGATATTCCTAAGACTGCTTTTCTTACCCGATATGGTCATTTTGAGTAGACGGTGATGCCGTTCGGCCTGACAAATACACCAGCAGCCTTCATGAATTTGATGCACAGAGTCTTCCGGCCTTACCTCGATCAATTTGTCGTTGTGTTTATTGATGACATATTGATTTACTCACAGACTTAGGAGGAACATGCTCGTCGTCTCTCTATTGTGCTACAAACATTGAGAGAACATAAGTTATATGCGAAGATGAGCAAGTGTGAGTTTTGGATGAAGGAAGTGAAGTTTCATGGCCATGTTATGTCCGAGCAAGGGGTAGCGGTTGATCCCGCAAAGATTGAGGCCGTGATGAAATGGGAACCACCAAAGAATGTGACGAAAATGCGTAGTTTTCTGGGCTTGGCAGGTTACTATCGGAGGTTTGTGGAAGGGTTCTCTAAGCTAGCGATGCCGATGACTTGCCTTACGAAAAAGAGAGAGAAATTCTTGTGGACTCAAGCGTGTGAACTAGCCTTTCGCACCTTGAAGAAGAAGTTGACGACGGCTCCTGTCCTCATTATTCCGAATAGTGGGGAAGGATACGATGTTTACACCGATGCTTCACTACGAGGCTTGGGATGTGTTCTAATGCAAGGAGGGAAGGTAGTTGCCTATGGATCTAGACAACTCAAGGCTCATGAACAGAACTATCCCACCATAATTTAGAGCTTGTCGTTGTGGTCTTTGCTCTTAAGTTGTAAAGGTGTTATTTATATGGAGAGAAATTTCAAGTGTTCTCTGACCATAAGAGCCTCAAGTATATCTTCACACAGAAAGACTTGAATCTCCGGCAGAAAAGGTGGATCGAGTACTTGGAAGATTATGAGTTCACGCTCAACTACCATCTGGGGAAGGCCAATGTAGTTGCCGACACTCTTAGCAGGAAGTCTAGGGGTGAAATCAATTTTTTTGCGATAAATAGGTGAAAAATGATTAATACATTAGAGGAGTATGATCTATGGGTGGATGGGCTGGAGTATCAACCATATCTATTCAACCTTGTAGCTCAACCGACGTTTCGGCGACGAGTAGTGGAGTTACAATGCCTAGATTCGGAACTCGATGGGATTAGAGCCTGATTGGAGAAGGAAGAAGCGATTAAGGGATGGTCATGGAAGAATGGAGAGTTGAGATATGGGGAGAAGTTATGTGTTCCTGATGACTCATCCTTAAAGGAGGAGATACTTGGAGAGTGTCATCGCTCCAAGTTTGCTATCCACCCCAGTACCACAAAAATGTATAGTGACATGAAGCGTCAGTATTGGTGGAGGGGAATGAAGTGAGATGTGGCCAAGTACGTGGCAAAATGTACAGTGTGCCAGCAGGTGAAGATTGAGCATTAAAGACCAAGAGGAGTCCTATAGTCGTTGCCTATTCCAGAGTGGAAGTGGGATCACATCACCATGGATTTCGTGTCGGGTTTACCATGGACGTCACGCGGGCATAATGCAGTGTGGGTCATTGTGGATAGACTCACCAAGTTCGCTCACTTTCTGGGTATGAAGACCACGGATACATTCGAGACTTTGAGCCAGATGTATATCCGTGAGATAGTGAGGTTACACGACGTTCCGCTCTCGATTGTGTCGGATCGTGACTCTAGGTTTGTGACGAGATTCTGGCAGAGTCTACAACAAGCGATGGAGACGGAGTTACACTTCAGTACGGCTTTTTATCCCCAAACGGATGGCCAATCCGAGAAGGTGATACAGATTGTGGAGGATATGTTATGCTCTTGCGCGTTGGACTTCAAGGAGAGTTAGAGCGACCACTTACCGTTGGTGGAGTTTTCTTATAACAACAGCTTTCAAGCAAGTATTGGGATGGCACTGTATTAAGCATTGTATGGAAGGCCATGTCGATCACCGACTTGTTGGTTAAAAGCGGGCGAGAGTAGTTTGTTTGGACCGGACATTGTTCGAGAAACTACGAAGAAGATTCAACTCATCTGGGAGAGACTACGCACGACACAAAGCCGACAGAAGAGCTATACGGATAGAAGACGAAGACCATTAGAGTTCCCAGAAGGGGACTATGTGTTCCTCAAAGTTTCACCCAAGAAAGGAGTATTCCGTTTCGGCAAGATATACCGGACCATTTGAAGTGATCAAAGTTATGGGCAAGGCGGCGTATCAGTTGCGGCTACCAGCTCAGTTGTCTGGGGTACATGATGTGTTTCACGTGTCCATGTTGAGAAAGTGTCAATCGAATGCAACGCCCGTCGTAGGCTTGGAAGATATTGAAATTCAAGACGGAGCAACCTATGAAGAACAACCGATGAAGATTCTCGACGCCAAAGAGAAGGTGCTCCGCAACAAAGTCATCCGACTAGTGAAGTTTTTGTGGCAACACCATGGAGTGGAAGAAGCTACCTGGGAACCGGAGCTAGAGATGCAGGAGAAGTATCCATATTTGTTCACGACTTGAGGTAAGTTTCGAGGACGAAAATTTCTTTAAGAGAGTGTATTGTAACACCCCGCATTTTCTTTTTCATATATGTATATAGATACATAGTAAATAATGGTTGTAAAAAGGTGGATATGCGTAGTGATGTGTGTTTGAATTTGGTAGACTTGAAAAGTAGAGATTTAGAACGTTAGTGGGAATAATAGTTGAATTTTTGTTTTAATAGGTAAAAATATGAAACTTAAGGTCCTAGAACTTGTTCTACATAGGTTTGGTGTAGACATAGGTGTTGGATATGCATAAGATGGTTTTGGAAGGGTTTAAGATAGATTGGAAATGAAAAATGGAGAAAATAGGAAAAACTGTACCGGTACTATGTACCGGAGCAAACTGATCCAGAGAGTTCGACGTACCGGTACGGCCGAAAGTGATCTGACTATTAAAAATCACGATTTTGGTCCGATTTTTAGACTTATAAATACCCAAGGTCGTCTATTTTGACTCCATTTCATCCCTACAACCTTAGAAACCCTAAGAGAGAAAGAAAGGAAGATAAGAGAGGAAGAGAGGAAGAAAGGAAGAGAAAAACAAGAGTTTAAAGGAGTTAGTCAAGATCTAAACCTAGCTTCCAAGAACACAAGGTATGGGTTTTCTCTCATTCACTTGCATTGAGGTTAGGGTTTACTTATATGTACTATTTTCACTCTAAATCTTATATGTATGCTATAAATCATTGATTCTTGATAATATTACCATGTTTTAAACAGTATTAATGGTGGGTTAACCATTAAATCCTTGTTTTGGCTAAAAACCCTATATTTCAAGAGAGATGAACTTTTCTCTAAATTTTACTTTATCCTTGATTTTCAAACCTTAGTGTTTTATATTGGACCATCAAACGATGGTATTGTGATCTCATGTACTTTACTTAGTTGGTTGTGGAATTGTTGCATGATATACTTTGGGGATTTTAGATAGATGCTTGTGAATTGAGATAAATGTGGAAATTGTATGCATGGTAGGGTTGTTTGTGATACTCATGAGTGAGAGGTTCCTTGTAAGGATGCTCACCCATTCCCAAGAGGTTCCCGACAAGGATGCTTGGAAAACAATGTAGTGATTAGTGAGAGGTTCTTTGTAAGGATGATCACCCATTCCCAAGAGGTTCCCGGTAAGGATGTTTGGGGAACAATTTAGTGATTAGCGAGAGGTTCCTTGTAAGGATGCTCCCCCATTCTCAAGAGGTTCCCGGTAAGGATGCTTGAGAATCAAAGGTGACCTAAAAATGGGGTGGAGGTTACCCTAAAATATGTCACCTTCCAAAATAAGTGTTGGGAATTGTTTATGACCATTAATGGCTATTATTCGTATATGGTGATCGTTTATTCATTTAAGTAATGCTTTTACAAAAACTTGAGATCATTTTTCAATGTCACTGGTTTATTTCAAATTATGTATCTTTGTTATGTTAAAAATGAGACCGACCATTTTAAATGCTTTTCTAAACCTTGTATGGATTTGGGAGAAGTTTCCTACAGAGCTTCGTGCTCACCCCCTACCACTAACATTTTTCAGATTACCCACTAGAGGAGGACGTGAGGGTCAAAGAGCCCGCTACCTAGGTGACTCTAATTGACGGGAGTGTGGATCCCGAGGTGGACACATAGAGCGGCCTCTTTTCCTTTTGTACTGAATAGGACATTCTTTTGGAACATTGTGTAGTCTAGTTTCTTTTGTTTATTCTACTGCGTTCCTTTAGTTAATGTTTGAGATGTAATAGCCATGACTTGGGCTTATTCTTTTGGATAATATTGTAATTAATTATGGATGACAAATTAAGTCTTGTTTCTTAAGGGATTTTATTAGTGCTCTCATGATATGAATGATTTTAGAATGTAATACCGTCCAGTGTGTGTTTTGGGGTGTTACACTTTGACTTTGGCGCCAGGCTCTATTCATTTACCCCTCCACCCGCCTTCTCCTTGCCTATAAATACACTTAGTTTGTAAGGAAAAAAAAGGCACTTGGCTCTAGAGGCACTTGGGCAGAACTTCTAATTCCTCTTCTTTGTCTTAGTTTTATCTTTGCTAGAGAGTTGGGATGTTTAGATTCCCACTCATTTCTTTACATTAATGTTTACATGTGCATTTGCTTAAGAGTTATAGTCTCTTTATTTACTTTAAGTCTTTACATTTATGTTCTTGATTTATTTTAAGTCTTTACATTTATGCTATTTCATACTTGCTTTCATTTATGTCTTGCACTTACATTATTTGAGCTCTTTTCTTTCTTAGAGAAGTGAAACTCTTCCACTTTTCTAGAGCTTTATCAAAGCCGTTAAGTGTGGAACGTGATTCACTCATTCTTAGTTGAAGATTAGCTCCTTAATAATTGTACGTTTATTTTGTGAAATCCTCTACTAAGATGGATGAGCATCACTCACTTTTTCAACTTTACGAAAACTATGATGAGTGAGTAGTTTCTCATTCACTCTTTAGTAAGAGGTGAAAGACATGTATTGATTATCCAGAAGTTATATGATGCTTTTTTATAATGCTTAACGTTTATATCCCCTTGCTTATTGGATGATTGATTGCATCTAATAAAGCTAAGGTACTTTGTATAATCGAAAGTCTTTCTATGAGACGGATGACTCTTGCATGGAAAGACTCCCCATTTCAAGGCAAGTACCCCGACTAGATCTTCATGACTACCCTTTAATCATCCTCATTAGTGTGCTTTATTTAAAAAAATGGAATATTAAATCCATGGTTGGATGTCATGTAGAAACACTTGCTTGTTTGTGGACGGGATAACTCTCGGTACAAACAATTCTTGTAAATTTCTAATAAGACATTGGAACCATGATTTTAATTCTCAGAGTCCATCTTTATCTTTCGATTCACTTGCTGTTGACATGGGAGTTAATTGAGTTATCAAGCATAAATATAATAAACTGGATAATTGACCACATCTCCCGATCCTCGAACTAAAGGGTGACTTTCCTGCCATTTGAATTCATTTTATATTTTGTCTAGAAAACTTCTTGGAAAGAATTCAATATTCTGTTCAAGAAGTCACCCACTACTCACAACTTTAAAATCTCAAAGGTTACAATCAATTGGTCTCTGTTACTGCTTATTTTGAAACACCGAAACTACTAGTTCCATGTGGATTCGACTCCAGACTCAAACCGAATTATTACTATAACTTGACTGCTTGCACTTGGGTGTACACATTTCAGATTAAGTCAACCTCCAAATACTAATCCGAATTATGTGTATATGACTTATAGAGATTGGTGAGTGTCACTCTCCCTCAGGTTCAATGAAAGAAGTGGGAAAAAATATGTGTGGATGAACAAAAACGTGTCTGTGAAAAATTTCTCCCCAAGCATAGAGAGAGTCTTGTAATGTCATGTTTTACTTAGAATGGGTATTCCAAGGTTGTCTCCTCAAGGAAGGTGAGGTCAGTGTTTTGAAGGATGATTTGTGCAAAGTGAAAATTGAAAAATCTTTGTGATTTGAAATTTGGTGGTTTGTGATTTGTAAAATAAGCAAGAAAGTAAGGTTGACTAATCCATAGAGGTCATTCCAATAGGAATGCCAAATTGACTCATTTCATTCTACCAATAGTGTCTCAGTGTTTTATTGATTCGTAGGTGGTGAGGAACTAATGTGGTTGTGTTGGACAAAAGCATACCCGTGATAAGTCTACGGTGTATCAAGAGCTGACAACCATGTCCACATTAAACCTAGTCAAACCAAACACTTTACATTACGAGAAAAAATGAAAGAGAGTTGATTTCACATACCGAAGAGAAAATTCCTCTTGATTAGTCAACTAAAAGTTTAGCTACTCATAGTAAAAGAAAGAACAAACATGGAGTAGAGAGCATTGTGATGAAATCAAACATAGACTTGTATAAATGTAAAAGAAATTTTAAACTACAAAACAAGTGACATTCATACTCAAAATGCAAAGTTTGTAGAGAAAATACCCAAATGTAAAAATGAAATACAAGGACAGTTAGCTAAACTTGATTAAAACTTGAATAAAAGATATTAGAGTGTATGAGGGAAAGATTACGAGTAAAATAGAGCTTACTGCAATGAAAATGGTGAAGAAAATGTAAAAACCCAGCTTCTCTCTCTAAAAGTTTATGAAATCTGAATAATGGTGTAAGAACTCTCTAATTTTCGTCCATCTCCTCTCCCCTAACATGTGTGACTGAATTGGAATGATTGGAGAAAGGTTGTCCAGTTAAATAAGCAGTTTCAGTCCCAGCATGGTCCTCTCATGCTTTTCCAACCACCCATCTTCTCTAAATTACTTCTCCCATTTATCCTACTTCAAATATGACTTTAGGGGTTAGGAGAGCATCATGAGGTGTCAAACATGTCAGGGTATGGCTTAGAGGACAAGAGGTAGACCATCGGAATAGGTGGAGTCGTGTGCAAAAGTGTCTGGCAGATTTGTTTAGCTAGGTCTAGGGGAGTACCTCTCAATGAAGTACGGTAATGTTATTGACTTACCGATAGAACGTATAAAACCTACCAGTAGGTTTTTTTCAGTAAGCCTTTCTGTCGGTAGGTTTTAAGTCTTCTATTGGTTGGTCTATTTCAGCTTCCGTCAATTTGTCATAACTTTTGATCCTACCATCCGATTGAGCTAAAATTTTGATACGAGCCAAAGAACATCTAGATCTATAACTTTCATGTTTTTCACTTTTTTAAATTTTAAGTGAATCATGGTCAAAAATAGGGAATACCGAGGTACCGGTACCAAATGATGTGGGTACGGGTACCTATTATACCATGTACCGATACCTCCATGATTTCTTTCACATTAAACCTACAAATCCTCATGTAATGTGTCTATGTCTTCACTACTCATCCACACTTAGCTGCAGGGTTCCGAAAGCCATCATTTACCCTATGATTACCTGCAACATCAAAATTTCAACATTATTCACAAATTCGACTAACTCTAAGTAATTAAATGCAAATTTGAGTCAAAATGCATGCAATGAGGCCGTTAGATAAGCAATATTATGCGCTCATCATTGTGACATACTCTTAATGCTGTTCTTTGATACTTTATCATTTAGACTTTGAATTATATGTCTTATTTGTACTTTGCTTACTTGATATCCCTAATTTAGCAAGTTGGTTTGTATTTATACCTTCTTGTTATACAATGATTCTATGCAATGCTTGTTATAAGTCGTCATTGGATTGACATTTATAATAAATAAGAAAAGAATATTTTGGGATAATTTGATTTTGTACCGTGATTGACATGGGTTGTCATTGGATTGACATTTGTGACAAAAGGGGAAGAATATTTTAGGTACATATGAGAGGAATCAGGGAGACTCACTTTTGACTAGTCTAGGTAAGTTTTATTTGAATAGAGTGTACATTTACAAACTTGGCATGAAGTCACCCATTTTTCTTTGTGTTATTTTACACTTAATATTTTAATTGTTTAAACCAACTTAGGTGGAGAACTTGATGTGATATACGTTATCAAGCATATTGGGCAAAGTAGTTCTTACATGTGTTATATATTTGCACTTGCATGATGTTAACATTAATATGCCCTATGCTTACCACATTGCGCTTATGTTATGTATTTCTCTAACGATTGATTTTTTTACGAGTTTTGACTTGAGTTGTGATGTGAAAGACTATAATATCTAAAAACATAGATCTTGTACTTACATAGAGAATTAGGACGTGTATATGAGCATTGAGATTAGATTTACACTGCATTTTGTTCAATGGTTTTGTGGGTTATAATCTTAATTTCTTGTATATTTTGTCACAAAATTACCAACGTGAGAGATTGTTAGATCATATGTTTGTAATTGACTAATTTCGTAGAATTCGTTAAAAATTTCAACTTATTCCGTGGTCAAGATTCTACAACGATTAAAGATCTAAAAGCGTCAGTAAAAAGAGGAGATCAAGTATTAAAGCTACCTTCAAGTTTAGGACAAAGGTAATGACTTAGATACCAAAGATGACTCATTGGTTTAACAGACTTAGGAGGATTAGAGTTTATAATAGAATCGGAATTAATCGGTGTATGGCTTAGGTGTTTTTCAACGAAAAGATTTTCTAAACCGTTTTGTATTTTGAAAACATAGTTTGAGCCATTATTGAACAACTATTTATTAATGCCCTTCAATGCCCAATAGAACAAGCTTTTTTGCTTTATTTTAGGCTTAAAAAACCATTAAGGACTGCCCTATGCTCGCTAACCTTAGCTAACGCGGTCTCTTTTTAACTTAGGTTAGAAAAAGGGAATGTGCCATATGGAAGAGAGCAGAGTTCGCCCTCAGAGATCGCTCGAGCGGTCTACTCTCCCAAGTCGGTTTGAAACAACTTTTTCATTTTAGTGACCACCGTCCATCGAACATTTGTTTGCAAATTTGAATTTTCTTGTTGATCAATATTGCCCTTATTGCAAGCCTATAAATAGGAAGTGACTTTCCTACACCTAAAGAGCTTCCACCACAACCCTAGATCCCTAAATTCAAATATTACCATCTAGAGATTCTACCCAACCTCACAACTTGTTGGTTGAAGACTTAGCCCATGATGTGTGCATTCTGAAGAAAGTTGGTGCGCCTGAGATCGCTTGAGACCTAGAGGAACCTCATGGGGGTGAATCCAAGTGAAGCTACACACAATGTCGAAGAGGCTTATTGAAGAAAGGGAACATCTAACCATGATATTGGTTGAGGTATAAGATTCGAGTACTTGTAAGATGAGTTTTGAATAGTTGATTAAGTTTTGGTGAGCCGAAAAGGTTTGGTGCGATTTTTCTTGAGGAGGGTTTCCACGTCGAAAAATTACTTCTGTTCTTTTATCATATTTTCATTCACACTACATGTGTAATTGAATGAATTTTTGGATATCATAATCATCCATATTTGTGTATTCAAAGGTCTAAGTCATTGAGTTTGGGATCCTCGTGTAAGATTGAGTTTTGAGTGTTTAATTGGTAAAATCAATACACTAATTTTCATGGATTCTTGGGATATTGGTCGTTGACAATGGGTTCTCACATTTAATTATTAAATATTTGTGAGAAGAGGTAATTTTGGTATTAAAACGTTTTAAATTGTGATTGATTAAGCTTGAAGTTTAAAAACCTATTCACCCCCTCCCCTTAGGTATTGTCATGCACTCCACATATATATTCGTGAGAGAAGATCCACAACATTTCTCTTCCTCCCTGAACAACGAAGTTATATTTGAGGCTCCACAATGAATGGGATGGAACGTGTTTGGGGGTCCCTGAGAAAGTACGCAGATAATATGGAGTGCAGAGTCTCCATTTTGCAAATTGAAGTGAGCTGCTATTGAGTCCCACTAAAAGATCTGTGTGCGCGCGCTTATGTCTTTGTTTTGCTGGGTTGGGAGGTGAAACGAGGTATCGGATTGATAGGTGGTGCGAAGTTCACTGGTGATAATGGACTGAACTCTCAGTAAGCATCTCAGACACAACAGAAGTAGGAGTCTCCAGTGACATACCGTTCCCTGGAAATAGATTCAGAAGGAAATTTAGCCATGGGAACTTCATATTTTTACATTCCAAGATACACAAAAAATCCAAACATATATTTCAACATAAGCATTAAATGCATATCTTTACAATCAAAGTAAGAAACAGAGTCGTTAGAAAGGAATTCTGAAGAACAACTGAATTAAACTGAATTACATTATGCTCTGAGGAAAATGCAATTTATATAGAATAAACACAACAAAGTGAAGAAATTTCTTGGCTCAAAGACACTGATGCGTTGCTTGTTTCATGGTTGGAAACTTGAGACTCTTTTCAAAGGAAGAACATGATTTGTCTACAATTTGGCTGCAAGGTTGAAGTCTCCTTTCTGTCTCTTTACCAAATAATTGCAAAAGAATATAAGCCTTCTACTGAACCAGGTTTTGTATTAAGCAATATCCTAAAGTATTCCTTAAACAAAATTATTTCTTCCTATTCCAATCCCTCTCTTTTTAAGTTCCAACAAACTAAAAAAAGCGGGGCCCGTCCCCTAGTGCGGGTGAAAAAATAAAATTCCCACCACATAAATCTAAAATCTTGATCCCACCGTCCTTCAATACATAAAAAGTTCGAACATATACTGTTCCCCTTTAGTAATTTCTTAGCTTCTCATGTCATTATTCTATTTACTCCTCATTTCTGCAGCTTACGCTTTTCTTCTCTTTATGAAAGGCAGTGCACAATTTAATTGCAATTGATGCCAAAATCCAATCCCCAGATTTCTCTACCAAGTTATATGGTGTTGGTCATTTGGCATTTGGCTAAAGCAAACGGAGCAATCTTCGCCACCTCATACACACATGCAAACACAGTCACCAATATTGAATCTAAAACAAGCCAAACAATAACATAGCAGAAGTACCTGCGTGAGTTACGGCTACTGATCAGTATACTACCCCAACAAACTAGACAACACAGTAGGAGAAAAGGAGGCAGACAACCAAAAAGGAGGAAAAAAAATTGTAAACAAGAGTATTTACAAATTATCACACCCATGGTAGTCATGATTTTTTACTTTATCCAAAGAAAGACAACTCCTACCTACTATGCAAAAATATCTTTTCAGGAAATTTCAGAGAGAACCACTGACAAGGCCTACATTATAAATACCATTGTTACAGATCAAATGTACTTCATGTATCTTTGCAAATATCTTTCTCTCTCTGATTAATCTGAAGGGCTTGAAGGAAGTACAAGTGACAACTTCTGCTGGAATACCTGAGGGAAAAAAATATTGATGGTAACGGAGATGAAACACTTGCGATTTGTTACATAATCACAATAATCATACCAAAAGTATTACCACTTTAAAGTGTTCCAGCTCTTTCTCTAGTCCTTCCATGTTTGTCTCTAAAGGTTGAACAATATGATGTGGTAGAAGCTGATCTCTGATATCAAGGACTACCTGTAAACACCCTCATGGCAACAAATAGAAAGACAAGAAAAAGCTTTTGGTAAACTTGTTTTACTCCAGTAGCAACCAAATAACTAGCCAAGAATTATTGCATGGATGAGAAATCCGAAACAGTTTCTTCATCACAGAAAGCAGTTACGAATAGCTTTAATCTCATTGATTCTCAAGAAAGAACCAAAGCACAAAGCAATGTTACTATCCCCACTCTAATGCAATACGAAGCAAAGAACATAGTACACTGCAATCAATAAGACAGTTCAAAAAAATCAAAATGGCTGGAGCATAGTTGTTAGTATCGTACGATACGCGATACGTATTGTACGATACGTCACGATATGAAAGAAAAACGATACGAATTGTAGTTATGTATCGTTTTTGCATTATATCGTCTGATACATGATACATATCGGTACAGTACGATACGTATCGGTACAATGCGAACGATACACGAAGTCTCTATTAAATTTTTTTTTTTAATTTAACGCACCTAATTATTCACATCCTCAGAAAATTGAAAAAATGTCAAAGAAAAAGCAAGAGATGAAGACAAGAATTACAGTCCATCAAACCCACAAATCAGCAAAAATACCCAAGAAAAACAAATCAAATAAATTTTTGAAATTGAAAAAAAAATAGCAACACTAACCTATAAATTCCAGATGAGAAAACATTTCTTCTTCTTCTTCGCAGAGGTCCATTGCAAGAAACCCTAGAAAATCGAAAACTCATCGAAGAAGCAAATCATCCAAGACCCTCCATCTCGTGATCTTTCTCTCTGTCTCTCGATCACTCTTGCGATCTCTCTCTCTCGATCGCTCTCGCGATCTCTCTCTGCCTCTCTTCTTTTTTTTTCGCTGATCAAGTATTCTATGGTCAGTATGTTTTAAAATAGGTAGAATTATACTTAGACCCCTTGCAGTTTGTTACTAAAGCACTTAAACCCCCTAAAATTTATACACGCATAACACTTAGACTCATTCTGTAAATATATCCGTTAATAAATTATACCTAGACACCCTAAAGTTTGTAAACATATATTTTATTATTAATTATTTAAAATTGCACCGTATCTTACGATACATGATACGATACGAAACATTATTTTAAAAAAATAATACACCTTCCGATACACGATTTGACAACTATGTGCTGAAGTATCATCTCTCTCTCTCTGTAATGGGGCCTAAAATTGACCTTTTAAAATCTGGACCCAAATGACAGTTCAACTGTTTGGACCATTAATGCATCTTGTTCACAGAATTAAAATTTCTTTAAAGTTGGAAAGTTTACTTTTTTTATTTTATTCAAGAAAAAAATTTCAAAGATGGATCACAATGGGGTGGAAACTATAAAGCCCACATTTCCTATTGTTATATAATAACTTAATTATGTTTTCTTTGAAATGCAAATATAGATAGTGATGTATGTATGAAGTATGTAGATGGTAAGAGTAAAAATAAAAATGTTAGTTGAGGTAATAGAATACGTTATAGAAGTTAGAAGTAGTCCGGCGAGAAAGCACACTTTAGAGAGAAATTGGGTAAAATAGATTTTTGGATACTTTCGTAGTGTTTTGATCATAACTTTTTACCATGATGTCCATTTAAGTTAAAATTTTGGCAGTAGATAGTTGTAACGCCCTAAAAACTCCCTTGGACGACATATTCTAAACACTATTCGTTGCACGAGAGCACTAAATAACTCCATAAATAAGAAAGTTTCATTCATCAACCATTGATATTTTAACAAAATTCGGGTAGAGTCTCCTTTGCACGGGGAGCCCTATCCAAAACACAACCTGTACAATTATACTATAATTAACCGCACCGGCTCCACATATGCATAACTAATGACCACACCGAGTCCATTTATCCATCATAAAGTAAATTTCTATTCACCATATATTATACTCACACTATCATCCCAAAAGAATAGACCCATATTGGTCTTCACATTCCCAAAAAATTAATTAATGTAGCGCAGCGGAATATAACAAAATATAAACTGGACATTACATTATTTCAAAAGGATATCCTAGTCTAGTACAAAAGAATGTGTCGCTCTAAGCGTCTACCTCGGGATCCACCTCCCCGTCTAGCTGAGTCTCCCAATGTACGGGCTCCTCGACTCCCAACTCCTAATCTAGTACATGATCTGAAAATAAATAATTTGTATGGGATGAGCATGAAGCTCTGCAGCAAAATCTTCCCAAACTCAAACAAGGTTTAGAAAAATGTAAAACAGGTCGGTCTCATTTAGCAAAATAACATATATAACTTTTGAGAGAAAACCGTGACATTTAAACAAATCTCAAGTTTATACAACAGTGATAATCAAATAGAAATAGTAAAATGCATTCTTTAACAATAAACCATTGCCAAATGGTTTGGATCAGCGTCTGCCGTTGCATTGTCCCATACCGATGCACCGGCTATAACATAATCCAATTCATGTTCTCATACAGATATATAGATATATATTGGTTCATCCTATGCCATGTACGTTGATTGTTTCTCAAGAATCTACCCAACGATTATATCTAGTTCACCAATCACAATCACATCACAAGCACTTTGGATAATGGCGCCTACCATACCAATGGTAGTGACGAGTCCCTTCCCAGGAAAGGTATACCACCCCTAGTTCGAACTTCAGTGAACAATAGTGCTCGCATTACCAAATAACAATCCACTACAAGTGTTAGGAAACCATCTCACCCCCACCGGGGTAGACTAACCTCTAACACTCTACGGCATCTTTTGATGGCAATTCAAGTCCCTCACAACAACCATACAATAAAGAAACCAACATATTCTCCATGACAAGCATATTTCTAAAAATTCTCAATTTTATCATGTAACAATTTCAATAACCAAGTATGAAAAATATAACAGATCATCATAAACACTATTTTGTTGATCAATATGAAACACTAAGGTTTTGAAATCAAGAATAAAAAAAAGTTCATCTCTCTTGAAAAACTAGGGTTTTTAGCCAAGAACAAGGATTTAATGGTTAACCAACCATTAATATTGTTTAAAGCATGGTAACCTTCATAAGAATATCAAGAATGAATGATTCTATAGCATACATCTAAGGTTTAGAGTGTAAAAAGTACATATGTATAAACCCTAGTCTCAATATAAGAGAAAGAGAAGAAATCCCCTACCTAGAATTAAGAATCTCAAGCAAGAACTCAAATTCTGAAGACCTTCTTCCTCCCTTTCCTTTCTCTCTTTATCTTCTCCTAGGGTTCTAAGAGATGTGGGGTGAGAATGGAATGGAAGAATGGGACAAATGAGGCTTAGAGGGGTGTTTTAAAACACCAAAATCCAGTCTTTTTTTACTGTTCGAAAAACCTCAGACAAATCGTACCGGTACACGTACTGGTACGATTTAGCTACTGGAGTTCGGCGTACCGGTACAATTTACCTATTGGACCTCGACGTACCGGTATGCGTACTGGTACGGTTTGCCCAGTTTTGCATATTTGGCCTATTTTTTATTTACAATTCATTCTAAAACATTTCAAGGCCAACCCAAATTTATATCACATACATTTGTACATCAATTAGAGTTGGTACAAGCTCTATTACATGCGAGGGTTAAAAATTCACCCCCTTAAAGAAAGTTTCGTCCTCGAAACTTACTTCAAGTGGTGAACAAATGAGGATACTTCTCTTGCATCTCCAGCTCGGGTTCCCAAGTAGCTTCCTCCACCCCATGATGTTGTCACAAAACTTTCATCAATCGGATGACTTTGTTACAAAACACTTTCTCCTTGGTATCGAGAATTTTTACTGGTTGTTCTTTATATGTTACTCCATCTTGAATTTCATTATCTTCCAAGTCTACGGCCGGCGTTGCATCCGATTGGCACTTTCTCAACATGGACACATGGAACACATCATGTACCCCAGACAACTGAGTTGTTAACCGCAACTGATACGCCGCTTTGCCCACAACTTTGATCACTTCAAATGGTCCGGTATATCTTGGCGCTAACTTTCCTTTCTTGTCGAAACGGAACACTCCCTTCTTGGGTGAAACTTTAAGAAACACATAGTCCCCTTCTTGGAACTTCAATGGTCTTCGTCTTCTATCCGCATAGCTTTTCTGTCGGCTTTGTGCCGTGCATAGTCTCTCCCGGATGAGTTGAATCTTCTCCGTGGTCTCCCGAACTATATCTGGCCCAAATAAACTACTCTCGCCCACTTCTAACTAACAAGTCGGTGATCGACATGGCCTTCCATACAATGCTTCATACGGTGTCATCCCAATACTTGCTTGAAAACTGTTGTTATATGCGAATTCCACCAACGGCAAATGATCGCTCCAACTTCCCTTGAATTCCAACGTGTAAGCCCGTAACATATCTTCTAAAATTTGTATTACTCTCTCGGATTAACCATCGATTTGAGGATGAAATGCGGTGCTGAAGTGTAACTCTATGCCCATAGCTCTTTGAAGACTTTGTCAAAACTGCGTCACGAAACGAGATACAAGGAGATACGATAGATAGTGGAACTCCATGCAACCTGACGATCTCGCGAATATACAACTTGCTCAAGGTCTCTAAGTTGTTCGTAGTCTTCACACTCAAGAAATGAGCGGACTTAGTGAGTCTATCCACGATGACCCATACAGCATTATGTCCTCACGAAGTCCGTGGTAAACCCAACACGAAATCCATGGTGATGTGATCCCACTTCCACTCGAAATAGGCAAGGACTGCAATAATCTTCCAAACTTTTGATGCTCAATCTTCACTTGCTGACACACCACACATTTGAAAACGTATCTAGCCACATCCTTCTGCATTCCCTTCCACCAATATTGCCGCTTCATGTCTTTATACATTTTAGTACTACTCGGATGTATGAAAAATTTAGAACGATAGCACTTGCCCAACATTTCTTCCTTTACTTGGTCATCATCAGGTACACATACCCTTCCCTGAAATCGTAACTCATCACCATTTATCGCCCAATTCTCAACAATTTCATTCCTCCCCAACTTAACCCGGATAGCTTCCAACTCGATGTCTAACCGCTGCAACTTTACGATTCTTTGTCGAAGCAGTAGTTAGGCAACAAGATTACATAGACATGGTCGATCCTCCTGTCTATCCACCCAAAGGTCGAATTCCTCCAAGGCATCTATCATCTTCCACCTATTCACCGCAAGAAAATTGATTTCACACTGAGACTTCCTACTCAGTGCATCTGCTACTACGTTCACCTTCCCCGGATGATAGTTAAGTGTGAAATCGTAGTCTTCTAAATACTCAATCCACCTTCTTTGTCGAAGATTTAAGTCTTTCTGGGTGAATATGTACTTAAGGCTCTTATGGTCAAAAAACATTTGAAATTTCTCTCCATATAAATAATATCTCCACAACTTAAGAGCAAAGACCACAGCCGCAAGCTCTAAATCATGGGTGGGATAGTTCTGTTCATGAACCTTGAATTGCCTAGAGCCATAGGTAAACTACGTTACCTCCTTGCATTAGCACACATCTCAAGCCTCGTAGTGAAGCATCGGTGTAAACATCGTATCCTTCTCCACTATTCGAAATAATGAGGACAGGAGTCATCGTCAACTTCTCCTTCAAAGTGCGAAAAGATAGTTCACACGCTTGAGTCCACAAGAATTTCTCTCCCTTCTTCGTAAGGCGAGTCATCGGCATCGCTAGCTTGGAGAACCCTTCCACAAACCTCCGATAGTAACCTGCTAAACCCAAGAAGCTACGTATTTCGGTCACATTCTTCGGTGGTTCCCATTTCATCACGGCCTCAATCTTTGCAGAATCAACAGCTACCCCTTGCTCGGACACGACATGACCAAAGAATTTTACTTCCTTCATCCAAAACTCGCATTTACTCATATTCGCATATAACTTATGTTCTCTCAATGTTTGTAGCACAATAGAGAGATGACGTGCATGTTCCTCTTGAGTCTGTGAATAAATCAATATGCCATCAATAAACACAATGACAAATTAATCAAGATACGGTCGGAATACCCTGTGCATCAAATTCGTGAAGGCTGCCGGAGCATTAGTTAATCTGAACCTAAAAAAAAGTTCATCTCTCTTGAAAAACTAGGGTTTTTAGCCAAGAACAAGGATTTAATGGTTAACCAACTATTAATATTGTTTAAAGCATGGTAACATTCATAAGGATATCAAGAATGAATGATTCTATAGCATACATCTAAGGTTTAGAGTGTAAAAAGTACATATGTATAAACCCTAGCCTCAATGTAAGAGAAAGAGAAAAAATCTCCTATCTTGAATCAAGAATCTCAAGCAAGAACACAAACTTTCAAGACCTTCTTCCTCCCTTTCCTTTCTCTCTTTATCTTCTCCTAAGGTTCTAAGAGGTGTGGGGTGAGAATGGAATGGAAGAATGGGGCAAATAAGACTTAGAGGGGTATTTTAAAACACCAAAATCTCGTCTTTTTTACTGTTCGGCAAGTCTCAGACAAATTGTACCGGTACGCGTACCAGTACGGTTTAGCTACTAGAGTTCGGCGTACCGGTACAGTTTACCTACTGGACCTCGGTATACCAGTATGCATACCGGTACGGTTTGCCCAGTTTTGCATATTTGGCCTATTTTTCATTTACAATTCATTCTAAAACATTTCAAGGCCAACCCAAACTTATCACATACATTTGTATATCAATTAGAGTCGGTACAAGTTCTACTACATGCGAGGGTTTACAATAGTAGACTCTCAGGGCTACTAAAGAGAATTTCACAAAAACATTTCAAATCGACCTCTAAATGGGTACGAACTTCATTGGAAGTTACAGCAAAAACTGGGATAATGTTCGAACATGAATCAACGTTCGAAAGACAGTGAGTCCCATTACTTGGTGTCTGATGAACTCTGATGGAAATGAAAAAGTACTGGAAGCAACCAATGTTCGAAAGCCAAAGGACATTCGAACGCATATTAAGGAATTGCACTGGTAACGTTCGGAAGTCAAATGACGTTCGAACGTGACTTACGAATCTCTAATGAAAATGCAAAAGTACTGAGAGCAACCAACATGCGAAGTTCAAAGTGACGTTCGAACGTGAATCGATAATTTGCATTATTGACGTTCGAACATCAAATGACGTTCAATCGTGACTAAATGGTCTGGGTTCCAGATTCGCGATATGTGCACCATCTCTTTCCCTATAAATACTTAAGGCCGCCCCCATTAGTCCCATTTCAGCATTTCTAACCCTAGAACACCTTAGAGAGGAAGAAATGAAGAGAAAAACAATCAAAATCAAGAGGGATTGGCACCTTGTAGAGATCAAACCTCAAATTCTCAATAGCACTACTCTCCTCACCTATTCTTCTATTCTTTCACTGCACTCTCACCCACACCTCTTAGAATCCTAAGAGAAGACAAGAAAGAGAAGGAGAAGGGCAGAATGAGATCTTTGGAGCTTGGATTAGCTTGGAACTTTGGATTCAAGTAGGGGTTTCTTCTTATTTTCTTACATTAAGGCTAGTGCTTATGTTTTCTTTGACTCTAAATGCTATATGTATGCTATGAAATCTTTTATTCTTGGTATTTTTGCAAATGTTAACATATTTTTGAACAAAGCTATGGTTGAGTAACCACTAAAGCTCTCTTTTCATCTTCAAACCTTAGTTTTTACGAAAAATGGATTTTCCTCTTTATATTTCCTTTGTTCTCGTTCTCAAAACCTTAGTGCTTTACCTTGAATAATAAAATGATGTTTATGATGATCTCTTGCATCTTTTCTTCAATTATTCTATGGTACATTACATGTGAAATTGAGAATTTTGTAATTATGTAAAATGATTGGTGAATTGAGAATATTTTGGTTTTCCTCACTTATATGGTTGTTGTGCGGAGTTGAATTGCCTTCGAGAGATGTCGTAGAGTGTAGAGGTTAGTCTATCTCAGTGGGGGTGAGATAGTTTTCTACACTTGTAGTGAGTTGTCGTTTGTAAACGTAACCACAATTGTTTACTTAAGTTGAATTAGGGATGATATACCTTTCCCGGGAAAGATTCCTCAATGTCGTGTGAGACGGTATATGCTCTTTTCCAAAGTACTTGTGATTGTGATGGGTGGACTAAGTATAATTGTTGGGTAGATTACTGAGAAGCGACCAACATACTTGAGATACGAATGCCAGTTATGGGTTATTGTTCATTGTACCAGAAACGATTTCTACAAGAATTTTGAGAAGTATGGAATTCCACAAGAAATTGTGAGAAATGGTTTATGGTGGAAATGGATTATAAATTGTATATTGGTTCTACTTATGCAATAAATTACTGTTGCTGCTTGAACTTGAGATCTATTGAAATGTCTCTGTATTCTTTCAAAATAGAAATATGATATTTGCGAAATGAAACCGATCGATTTTATAGATTTTTCTAAACCTTGTTTGAGATTGGGAGGATTTTCCTACAAAGCTTAGTGCTCACCCCCCTAACAACCAATACTTTTCAGATTATATACTAGAGGAGGAGCTTAAACTGATGAACCAGTGCACTGGGAGGCTCTGACAGATAGGAACATGGATCCCAAGGCAGATGCTTAGTGTTACATTCCCTCATATTCTAAACTAGGAAATTTATGTTGAGACCCTGTGTGGTCTATTCTTTTGTTATTCCGCTGCTAAGTTACGTTTAATTCTTTTGGAATGTAATGGTCATGATTTGGCTTATTTTTTTGGGATAATGTTGTACATATGATATATGACGAACAATACTTCTTTTTGAGAGAATTTATTTAGTCGATCTCACGATGTAAATAATTTTATATAGTAATGTCGTCCAAGGTGATTTTTGGGACGTTACATAAACCGATTTATTTAACCAATTCAAAATAATTAGGACAAGGTTTCTTTAGCTTGACTTGACATGAACTAAAAAAAAATTAAACTCTCAAAATGAAAGAAACAAAAAAAAATCATATACTAAAGACATTCAGACCTAAAGTTAACAATCACATACTGGATTTTGAACTAAAGTCATCAATGTCAAACATGGAGACTTATCTTTCTACACCAAAGCTATGATTACAAGATTTGACTCGGTACTAACTATAGATCATAGCCGGTCATCTTGATTTTACAAGTGAGTCTTACTTTCTAGTTAATGCATACTACAAGATACCAAGATGTGATATGACCACCTCATGGTAATTTATTCATTTTAGAAATGATTTAACCTGAAAATTTTGAAAGGTCCAAATAAAGCCATAGGGCAAATTATTACCACTTCTTTTGGAAAAAAAATAATCTTTTATTTTTCATTTCTCTCTGTCTTTTTGTTAAGAATATAGGGTTGTATGTGTAAATTGTTAATAGTAAGGGGGAGTATGTGTAATTTTTATTATTGTAAGTTGACTATAAATACAAGTGATGTATGAGAGCTAGGTTAAGTTTTTAACCTCTCTCTGTTTCTCTCTAATATTGTGTTAATGATCTAAACTTAACATAGTATCAGAGAACATAACGATCATAAAAATATATTCTGAATAAATATATATTCTATTCGTATCTGTTTCGTTACTGTGGCTTGCCGTTCATTGACGTTTGTTACTGTGGCTTATCGTTCGTTGTCGTTCGATTGCTGTGGCTTGTAGTTCGCTGCTATGGTGGTTGTTGTTTGTCGAAACCATAGTAGTGGTATCGGGGTTATGCAGTCGGCGCTTGTGGTGGTGGTCGTCGACGGTGGTGCTGTGGTGGTTGTGCACTCGCGGTTGTGTAGTCGGTGCCTGTGGTTGTGGTCATCGACGTTGGTGTTGTGGTGTTTGTGCCCTCGGTGACTGTGTAGTCGTTGCAGAGACTTAGGGTTTGCAGAGAAACCCTACTCATTAAAGAAGACGAAGATCCTTTGGGGTTGATTTTCGGGTCACAAATCCTAGTCTAAATCCAAGTCCACTCTTAAGCCCAGATCCAGACCCAGATCCAAATCCAAGACCCAGACCAGGTCCGATTCTCGTAGTCGTCAGACCAAATCGGTCCAAGTCCAGTTCACACCTGGTTCAACCCTGGTTTGATCCAGACTAAGCCGGTTCAGGTAGTTCTTCATCGGTTCAGACCAATTTCTTTCATCTCTTGCTCCGGTTCAATACTCCAGTTCAGTTACTGCTCCGGTTCATCAGTCCAGAAGCACTTCAACAGACCGGTTCAGCAATCCAGTACATTTAGGCTGTCAGGTTCAGTAGTCCAGTACACTTAGACTGTCCGGTTCAGCAATCCAGTACACTTAGACTGTCCGGTTCAACAGTCCAGTACACTTAGACTGTCCGGTTCACTTATTTTTAACCCCGGTTCAGTTGGTTTCCAGTCCGGTTCAGCCTGGTTCAGTCACTATTATGGAACCCAAGATACCAGAACTCTTACTTCATCTTTGCCTCCTCCTACTCTTATCAATGGTCCCATAACCTCTGTCAAATTCAATGGGACTAATTACACTTTATGGTCCCGATCTGTTCAAGTCTTTCTTCGAGGCAAAGGATTTAAGAAATATTTGGTGGATCCTAAACCCAAGGAAGACACTCCTGGGTATGATCAGTGGAAACAAGAGGATGCTCAGATTATTCTTTATTGTTGAATAGCATTGAGCCTAGTATTAGCTCTTCTCTGCTTTATCTTGATACTACAAAAGAGATATGTGATCACTTGGCTACTATGTATTCTGGTACAGGTAATTTTACCCGTGCATATGAGGTGTGCAAGGAGTACTTCCGGTTGGAGCAGGGTACTCTGAGCCTTGTGGATTATTACTCTCATGCTCGGGGAGTCTGTGAGCAGATGAAGACTTACCATTCGTTTACTACTGATGCAGCAGTTTGGCAGAAGCAACATGAGGACCTGAATGCTATTAGGTTTCTGGTAGGGTTGAAACCTGAATATGAGCCTATTCGTTCTCAGATTCTGGGTTGTTCTAGTCTTCTATCATTGCTTGAGGTTTTCTCTCATTTACAACGAGCTACATTATCTACTCCTTCCAGCATTGATCACGGTGTCTCCACTAATCGCTCAGCTCTTGTGGTTCCTAGTAGCCACAGTGATGGTCATTGAGGTGGACGTGGTGGTCCAGGAGGTCGTATGGGTGGTCGTGGGGGCCGTAGTGGACCCCGTTCCTGTACTCACTATGGTCGTGGAGGACACACTGTTGATTTTTATTGGGATTTGCATGGAAAACCTTTTGGTGCTGCAAATCAGGCTTCCTATCAGGATGACACCTCGGTTATTGCTTCCATACCTCGGCCAGCTCCACCAGACATTGGGTCAGTTACTATTACACTGGGTCGAGAGGAGTATGCCCAATTCCTGTCTCAACAATAGGCTGTTCCATCTCCCTCCACTGCTACTTTTGCCTAGTCAGGTACTGCTTCCACTTGTTTATTGTCTTCCACCGGCAGTCCCTAGATCAGACTCCGACGCTTCTGACCACATGACTGGTGCGTCTGATGTCTTTTCTACTTATCAGTCTGCTATTTCCACACGTAGTGTTACTCTTGCTAATGGTACTTGTTCTAAAGTTTGAGGTCTAAGGACTACTCCCTTGAGTCCTGATATGTCCCTATCTTCCGTGTTATTTGTTCCCCAGTTTCCTTTTAGTTTACTTTCCATTAGTAAGATTATCCGTTCTCTCAATTGTTCTGTAACATTTTATCCCTCTTACTGTGTCTTTCAGGATCTCAAGACGAAGAGGAAGATTGGTACGGGGCATGAAGCCGGTGGTCTATATTACTTTGATTTTGATTCACCTACTCGGGCTCTACAGACCTCGTTGTCTCTTTTTCAATGGCATTGTCGTCTTGGACATCCCTTTCTCCAAAATTTGAAGCGCCAAGTTCTCAGTCTTAGTTGTGTGTCGTCTTTGTCTTGTAAAGCTTGTCAACTTAGTAAGCATCATCATGCCATTTCAGTCTAGAGTCAATAATCGTGTGTCTAATTCATTTGAGTTGGTGCATTCTGATGTATGGGGTCCAATAAAGAATATTTCATCTAATAAATATCACAAAAACTTGGTTGTTTTTTATGAAAACTCGGTCTGAATTATTCTCTATATTTGAATCCTTTCTTAAAGAAATAAAAACTCAGTATGTTTGTCGTATACATATTTTACGTTCTAATAATGCCCGGGAATATGAATCTGATCATTTTTCAGCGTATCTTAATAAAACTAGCATTATTCATCCGACTTCTTGTGCTTACACATCTCCACAGAACGGTGTTGCTGAAAGCAAAAACCGTCATTTGTTGAAAATTACTCGTGCCCTATTATTCCAGATGAATATTTCCCGATATTTTTTGTGTGATGTTCTTACTGTTTGTCACCTTATTAATTGTATGTCATCCTCTGTGTTAAATGGGCAAAGTTCATATTCTGTCGTTTTTCCTAATAAGCCCTTATTTTCTCTCACTCCTAAGGTGTTTGGTTGTGTCTGTTATGTTCACAATTTGGGTCTTGGATTTGACAAACTTGACCCTCGAGCTACTAAATGTGTATTTCTTGGTTATTCTCGCACACATAAGGGATATTGTTGCTATAGTCCTTCTCTGCGCCGATACGTTACTAGTGCAGATATCACATTTGAAGAATCTGTTCCATATTTTCCAGCACCTTCTCAGCCTTTAGATCTGGACTTTGGGTCATCTCTTGTACCACCATCTTCAGATATTCCGCTGCCCACTGTGTCACCATCTACTTTACCTCTTCGTGTATACTCTCATCGTCCTCGACCATCGATTGAGGATCTTGTACCGTCTTCCTTGTCACCTTCTGATCCTGGTGCATCAGGTACTTTAGACTATTTACCTATTGCTCTTCGAAAAGGTACCCGTTTGTGTGTTACTAATCATCCCATTATTCATTTTATTTTATATGATGCCTTATCTCCTATCTTCTCTTGTTTTACCTCTCAATTATCTATTATATCTATCCCTAAGCATTTACAGGATGCCTTATCTGATCCGGGTTAGAGAAAAGCTATGGAGGATGAGATGGATGTCTTACATCATAATGGGACTTGGGATCTCGTTCCTTTACCTCCTGGTAAACGAACTGCTGGTTGTCGTTGGGTGTATACTGTTAAGTTTCATCCAAATGGTTCTGTGGAGTATCTCAAAGCCCGACTTGTTGCAAAGGGTTTTACTCAGACTTATGGTGTTGATTATGAGGAGACCTTCTCTCATGTTGCCAAAATTGTCTCTGTTTGTATCTTGATTTCTTTGGCTGCTAATCTTGATTGACCTCTATTTCAGTTAGATGTCAAGAATGTCTTCCTACATGGTGACTTGGTTGAAGAGGTATACATGGAGCAGCCACCTGGGTTTACTGCTCAGGGGGAGTATGGTCAAAGTGTATGTCGGTTAAAAAAATCTTTGTATAGTTTGAAGCAGTCACCGAGGACATGGTTTGGTAAGTTTTCAGATGCAATTTTCGAGTTTGGTCTTCTTCGATGTCAGACAGATCATTCTGTGTTTCATACACAGACTGATGCTAGATATATTCTATTGGTGGTCTATGTAGATGATATTGTGATTACTGAAAATGATTCTGAGGGAATTGACAAGTTAAAAATATTCTTGCAGGATTAATTTCATACTAAGGATTTGGAAAAGCTCAGGTATTTCTTGGGTATTGAGGTGGCTCGATCAAAACAAGGTATTTGTTTATCCCAGAGGAAATATGTACTTGACATGTTAGAAGGAGCAGGTTAACTGGGTGGCAGACCTATTGATGTTCCTATGGATCCGAATCAGAAACTTTTGATAGATGATGGTGCACTGTTTGAGAATCCGGGTCAGTATCGCAGATTGGTTAGGAAGCTTAATTATCTCACTATTACTCGACCGAATATTTCTTATTCAGTCAGTATAGTAAGTCAGTTCATGGGGTGTCCTAGAGTACCACATTGGGAGGCAATTACTCGTATTCTGCGATATCTCAAACGTGCTCCTGGACTTGGATTGTTATATCGAGCTAATGGATATCTTAGAGTGAAAGGTTTTTCAGATGTTGATTGGACTGGCTCTCCCTCGGATCGAAGGTCCACCACTGGTTATTGTACTTTCTTAGGAGGTAACGTTGTCTCATGGAAAAGTAAGAAACAATCTGTGGTAGCAAGATCTAGTGTTGAGGCTGAGTATAGGGCAATGGCGCATACGACGAGTGAGTTGACATGGCTACGACACTTTTTCCAGGAAATTGGGTTTCCAGTTCAACTTCCTCTACAGTTGTTCTGTGATAACCAAGCAACTATCCATATCGCTGTCAATCCGGTGTTTCACCATAGAACCAAACATATTAAGGTTGATTGTCACTTTATTCAGGACAAGATAGTAGCCGGGGAGATTACAAATCCATTTGTGAAATCTAAAGATCAGCTTGCAGATATGTTTACCAAAGCATTGAGTCGTACACGTCTTACAACGATTTGTTCCAAGCTTGGATTATATGATATATATAGTCCAGCTTGAGGGGGAGTGTTAAGAATATAGGGTTGTATGTGCAAATTGTTAATAGTAAGAGGGGAGTATGTGTAATTCTTATTATTGTAAGTTGACTATAAATACAAGTGATGTATGAAAGCTAGGTTAAGTTTTTAACCTCTCTTTGTTTCTCTCTAATATTGTGTTAATGATCTAAGCTTAACACTTTTTAAATGTGGGTAACCATTTTTCAAACATTTAGCCACTATTGAAGAATGCAGCAGAAACAATCCAAGCCGTTGGCCATGTTCATAAAAAAAATGAAGATATTATGCCCAAGATTTAGAACAAAAACTTTATAAGAATAAGATGATGGGAAAATTTGTTTTTGTTGTTAGAAAATGAGATTTTTTTATCATTTTAGAATAAAAGCCACAAAATTAAGTGATATACCAGAAAACAAAATGTTCGCCTTCTCCCTTTGTTATGGCAGACATAATTCTAACAAATTATGTGCAAGGTCTGCAGATTTCAGCTGTTTTAATATGCTTATTCAAAATTCAATAATTTTGGAGGAAAAATATGATTTCAACTACTCCTTTCTTTGAGAATTGCCTATTTCCAGGGCTGGCCCTAATCCTAGGCCACTAAGGTGGCTGCCTAAAGCGCCCTGATTTCACAAGATTTTAGGGCCCCCAATGAAGTTTTAGTTGGTGGATATTTAGACCTTGATTAGATTAAACCCAAAAGGCCAGATATGTCATGAAATCTAAACTAAAAAGTATAACCAGAGAAAGTGGCCATATAAAATAATTGGCCCCACAATAGACCAATGTTTATTGGCTTTGTAGCTTTGTTAAAGTGTTGCCCGAATTCTTAGTAAATGCATTACAAATTTATAAGTGCCTATGTTGTTTGTTCCCTTGTGTGTGTGTGTGTGTGTGTGTGTGTGTGTGTGTGTGTGTGTGTGT
>CM042189.1:24483337-24513663 GCA_023539305.1 Ilex asprella | reverse complement strand
TGTGTGTGTGTGTGTGTGTGTGTGTGTGTGTGTGTGTGTGTGTGTGTGTGTGGATTCTTAGAAAAATACAACTTTGTTACGTTGGAATAATTTTAACAGAAAAATCATTTAAAATTACTTATTTCATATATATTATAGATCAGACTGTTCCTTTAGTAGGTTTAAACCGGTCAATGGAGTTGACTAAGCCTACAAAAACCAGATTTAGTATAGTTTTTTTTACTTTATCGAGGATTAACCAACAAAAAGGCAACTTGAGGAAAATGTTCGGAGAAGTCAACTACAAACCAATGGGCAAAGAAATGACAGGGCAAAAGGACATCAAAAATCATTTTAATGATTTCATTTTGGAATATTATTGTCTATTCCCTCAAGCTTGCAAGTCCTCTTGTTCGTGTGCTTCGATTGGTTTATGGTGAGAAAAGGTCTCCCATCGAATACATATAGACATTTAGAAAGCTATGAACAAGGCAAAAGAAGCGATTGCAAAGTCTTTTAATGACAATGAAGAGAAGTACAAAAACATCTTAGAAATCATTGACTGAAGGTGGGAAGTTCAATTGCATCGCCCTTTGCATTTCTATTCAAATCCAAAAGTTGAGAAACATCAAGAAGTTATGAATGACCTATATAAATGTTTAGAAAGATTGGTTCCAAACCCTAAGATACAAGATCGAATTGGTCAAGAGTTGAGCATCTACATGAAATGTGAAAATCTCTTTTAAGTTGCCCATGGCGGTTAGACAAAAAAACTACAAGGGCACCACGTGATCTGTGTTATCCCACAAGCTTATTTTATTATCATTGTTTAAAGATGTTTGTTAATTAATTAATATTCACAGCTGATTGGTGAGGTACATACAGTTCTGCAACTCCTCAATATACAAGTTGACAAGCCATTAATTTTTTTTCATGTCTCAGATTACGATTAACCAACATGTTAACTAATCGATTACGATAAATTGGATCGGATTTTGCAATTTTTTCTTCTGCATACCTCGACGTGACATGAGTGTGAAAGGATTGCAAAGCTTCGTGAAAAATATTCTTAGCCATACTTGTAGTGCATCTAGTTGTGAGCAAAATTGGAGTTTGAGCATGTGAGTATAATCCTCATATCTCTTCAATTCCATGTTTTTTTTTATCTTATGATTTAAATTTTAATACATTTTCAATAAATAGTTGTAGATTCAAACCAAAAAAGAGAAATAGACTAACTCAAGCACGTCTCAATGATTTAGTGTTTGTTTAAGTATAATACTGCTTTGAGACATCGATATGATTCACGTGACACAATTAATCCAATTTCTTTGAAGGATATTGATGATAGTAATTAGTGATTGCTTGGGAGAATGGATGGAGATAATAAATTCATGTTTGGTGATGATTCTTTAACTTAAGTTTATGTTACTCGAGCTCCTGAAGTTGGAGAAAGTAGTCAACAGACTAGATTAACACTACTTTCTTGGGTAACACCAAGGGTTACAAGATCGTCGACTATACTTGCACTCATAAATGAGGAAGGAAAAATTTTAGATGAGGCGGAGGAGAAATGAATCTAACGATAATGAAGCAAATGACTAGTTATGAGGATGATTTCTAAGTCCTTGAGATTTGTGGAAGTATTGACTAGATATTTAGTTGCTTGAATTGTGTGTTTTATGTTTTCAAATATTAGAGTTTGGAATATTATTTGTGATTTTTTAAAAAAATTTAAATGTTTATACTATGGCTGCGGTTAAGATTTGAGGTATTATTAGGGTTTTTTTTAAATTTAATTGTTTATAATTTTGATTGTCTTTAAATACTTAGTATCTGTGAAGTTAGAACATGAATATTTAAAAATAATTAAACTAAAATATTTTCTCATTTTTATAATGTTCGCTCCGCTTTGATGAAGTGTTCGCTTCACCTCTCGCTTCTCACCTATGCCTTAGAAGACCGGTTCGGTTCAATTCACTTCATGCCTAAATAACACAGCTTTAAACAATTTAAAAAGTACAAATATTTGTCTTTTATACATTTTTAAAAAATTAATATGATAATAGTTTAAAAATTATTATTGTAATTGAGAATTTTCTAAAATATGACAATTTAATATTTTGGATTTAGTTTTGGAAATTAAAAAAAAATTGCATGTGAAAACTAATACTACCACTATAATATTGATCTACATCAAACTACTAATATTTTCTAAATGCATATATTGTTTGTGCTAACAATACCAACAATATCTTCGGTAGGAAAAAAAATTCTCAAAACATAAATTGAAAACAATTTATGAATAATCAATTATGTTACAAGAAAATTTGAGGTAATTAGTTATAGTACCCATAAGAAATGATCTATTAATAGAATTTGAATAAAAACACTTTTAATTCTTATTTGTGCATCTCAAAAACCAAGAAAATAATTTTACCTTAACTAATTATGCAATATTGCATATATTGTTATATAGAATATTAATGCAGCCTCATTTGCTAATTTAACCTAGGGCCCCACTATATGTTGGGCCGCCTCTGTGTTAATTGTTTTTGTATTTGCATAAGCAACAATTAAACAATTATTTTGATCTTATTAAGCATATAAAATTGATTAATCTCTTGCGATGTCTAAACAGCCAAAAGTATTAAAAATGAGCATGCCATAAATTTAATGAACAATTTTGATCATTTGTTCTTCCAAAAAGAGTGTTAGAACATATGAGTATTACATGATGGATGACATTCAAATCATTCAGGGTGAACAAAAAAGTTTGATTGAGTTGCCATTAATGTCCAGATTGAACATAACCCATTTGAATGTTCTTCCTAAAAGAGCAAGTCCATAGTAGCTCAAATTCTAGTACATATTGCATGATAGATGACATTTAAATCATACAGGGAGAACAAAAAAGTTTGATTGAGTTGCCACAAGTGTCTAGATTAATCTTACCAATTGGAAACCTTCACGAGAATGTAAAAATTCAACATTGGAAATGTTCAACTGTTGTAAGACCACTGATACACGTATAATTGCACAGAGGACTCTGAATTTCTGCTTTGTCTGACATTGAAATGAAGGCAAATAATTGTACTTAAATATCAAAAACAAGATTCATAGTCTATATCACTGCAGTAAAGATTAATCTCTTCCAAATACACAGAAAGTACCTCTTCTGTAAATCCGTCAAGAGAAGCTTTATGAAAATTTGGGAATTTCTTTCTGTGATGTCGTGCAAGTAGTGCTATTAACTGAACACTAACTAAAACGTCATTATCATTAAGACCATATTGCAAATTCCATCATCACTAACAAAGAAATAAACAATAAAAAAGGTAACAATGTACCTTAACTTCTTGATCACCATAACCATGAAGATGATCTCCATTCTGCCGAATAAGATCAAGGTCCTCATTAATATAACAAATCAAATATTGAATAAATATTCTGCATGCAATGCGTGACACTAGAAAACTTTTTAGGTTTTAGCCATCCAACAACTTTCAAGCATATCCATGTAGTCATTCAAACAAGCAAAATAATCTTACACCTGGAAGAAGAAACCTCAAATTAACAGAAACAAAATTGGGAGGTATTATCTTTAATGAAGGAATGTATTCTGATTTATAATGAGTAAGATTCTTCTCTTTTGATAATTTACTTTATCTTTAGCTTAGCATCATCACCTACATGAGAAACTCAATCTATGACTGATTTTATCGTATGGTACTTAGCGATTGATATAATATATGCATCCAAGACGGTGCTTATATTTGAAATTATACAAGAACTAAGTGATCTACAATTTCTTATATAATTCACCAAGTGCCACTGGACTCTTAAAATATTCACACTAATACTTATAACCATGCTAGACAAAGTGCATAGACTGAGGAAATTCAGCAAGGAGCACAAACCATTATAATACGGTAAGATTGCTTTTGGTAACCCTTTTTGCCAGTAAACAACCCAATATTGTGCAGCAAACAAGCAGCTTCAAGATATTCAAGATCTTTCTCATCCGTGGTTACAACAAATTTACATTGGTCATTGGCAACTTCATTCCATTTCCTTAAGCCTTCAAAAATTTCCTGCATAAACAACTGAGTAAGCCTACATATAATCCATTTGTTCTTTATTTATACATGCAGTCATTTGGAAAAATGCAACATCAACAAATATTTACAAGTTCAAGTTACTGGTACCTTCGCAATGCCGGCACATACTGATGCAGATTTCATCCTTATCTTGTCATTAAACCTCGTGGCAAGCCGCAGCACAGACCTCCACCGTGCATTTGCGTTCAAATCATGCCCATCATAAACCTCAGCCAATTTCTCAGAGATGACTCCCTCTCCCAATGCACACCCAGAAACCTCCATTTCCTCAATCCCAAGCATCCCAAATGTCTCCTTCAACAACACTGCGCCCGCCACAATAAATTCAGACCTCCTCTTAAAGAACCTTTCTCTCCTGACCCTCCCACCCGTTACGCCCCCTTCACCACACAACTTCTCCACTAATAGCCCCAATTCTGCACTACTAAATTTCCATTCCCTCCTATAAGTCTCACAATCCCCCACATTATCCCCCAAATCACGAGCATACCCAAAGAAAATTGCCTTCTCAAGAGCCCGAACCGTACCCGATGAACCAATAACTACTTCAATACCATACTCTTTAACCTTCTCAATCAGTCCAGATGCTTGAATTACACTTTGGATGTGCTCTCGCATTTTTTCAAATCCATTGCTATTTACAAAATTCAGGGTGAGAGTCACATGCCCCAATTTCACGGAACTTCCAAACAACACCTTGCCTTCTTTTCCAATAACAAATTCAGTTGACCCACCTCCAATATCAATAGTAAGAACTGTTTTGCTGTAAACTGGATGAAATTGAAGAACTCCCACATATATCAGACGGGCTTCCTCCAAACCCGACAATACATCAATTTCAAACCCTAGGGTTTGATGGATCGCACCGATAAATTCCAACTGGTTTGAGGCTTCGCGGACAGCAGAGGTGGCGACGAAGTGTGAGTGGGAGGGAGGGATATGGTGGGATTGAAGGACGCGTTGGAATTTACAGAGGGCGTCGATGGCTCGAAGTTGGGAGGCGGAGGAAATGGTGGCTGAGGGGGTGTCGCGGCCGAGGAGGACGGGCTCTTTGAGGCGGTCGAGGGTAAGGAAGCGACCGGTGGAGGGATCGGCGCGGACGATGAGTAGCTTGAAGGAATTGGTACCCATGTCCACGGCGGCGAAGAGGTGGGCAGGGGAGGCGGTGGTGCGCGGGGCAGAGAGATTGCTCGCCATTGTTTTCGGTGATGCCCGCTTTGTTGGGGTGCAGCTCCTCTGCTGTTACCCAAAAACAGCACAGCATGCTGCTAATTCCTGCCGCATCGTTTTGCCAAATTGTGACACAGTGAAAACATTTTCTCCAAAAATAATTGTGGCCCTTTCTCTTCATTTCACTCGGCCGATCTCTGAGAGTCTCTGAAATCTTTTGCCCAAAAATTTTTTATGAGAATTAAATTATTTTTCACGAGTTTATCTATTTATTTTTGTGCCGTGACTCACATAAATTTTGAATAAAATATTTAATATTAATATTTTATTTTATTTAATTAAATTCATCTTAATATTTTTTCTAAAAACTAAAAATTAATTTAAATAAATATAATAATAAAAAAATATTTTTTTATATAATAATTATGTCAGTGTTTAATAAATAGTTACAAATAATTAACATTTTTTGTCTATAATACTAGTTAAAGATGTTAATTTTGTGTTACCATACAAACAAGAAAATAGAAAAAATATTTATTTTTAAATAAGCAGATTGATGGTATCAATTTTGAGTTTGACTGATTGAACTGAATATGAGTCTTTTATATTTTTTATTCATATGTCAAATTATTTTGGAGTTCGTGTTGAATTATAATCAAGTTCATGTCATAAAATTCGTGTCGAGTTCGAATCGTGTCATCGTGTTGAGTCAAAAGTTTTCATCCCTAGTTAAGATGAAAAAAATATATTTTTTCAATTTAAAATTTTTAATTTTTTTATTCAAAGTTTATATAGGTCAACACGAATACGAATACGAATACAATACAAAATTAAACAGATCAACTCGTAAGTTTTTTTATTCTCATGAAAGTTTTTTTGGCAAAAGATTTCAGAGTCTCTCAAAAATAGATATCGGCAGGTAGAGAGTGAAATGAAAAGAAAGGGTCCACAGTTACTTTTAGAGGCAATATTTTTACTATGCCACACTGTGGCAAAATGGTGTTGTATAAATTAACAGCATGTTGTGCTGTTTTTGGGTAACAACAGAGAAGTTGCAGCCGCTCTGTTGCCGTCGACCTACCCTTAAGAAAAACAGTAATACTATATTGATCAAATTTTAGAATTAAAATTAGAGCTCAAATAACATGACAGATAAGTTTGGCTTCTTATTTGGTGTAATGTCATTTGGGTCTCAATAAAAACTTCAAATAATATGTTATCATGTCATTTGGGCTTCAAATTTGATCCCAAAATTTGTTCAGTGTATCATTACTATAAGAGAAATTAAATGCAAGGAGAAATTACATCAACAACCTCTAATGTTTGTCAATTGAATGGATGTTTCCACTCATGTTTGATAAATTATACTGAGACCTCATATTATAACAGCAGCTAACATACCCAACTAAAGTTACAAATGATTATTTTACCCTTTAATAAAAATTAAATAAAAAAAAATACTATGTAACTCAAATGTGCATCTCAAATGAACGGGGATCATTGGATAAGTGGGTCCCATTAACTTTTTAAATTGGGACCTACAGATCCAACCATCCTCATTGATTTGGGATTCACATTTGGTATACAAATTTAAGATATATAACATTGCTCTTAAATAAAAAGGGGAGAATTTTGGGGTAATTTGGGAGATTTTTTTTTTTAATTGCATGAGTTAGTGCGTGTGCATAGAGGAAGGGGGAATTTGTTCTAATACTTAGGAGGAGTACATACACAAACTTGACATGCATTCATCTATATTTTTTGTGTTTATTTTTCACTTGTTATTTTATTTGTGAACAACAACTAAGGGGAAAAACTTCTTGTGTATTGTCATTGCTATATCTATAGCTTCTCAAGAATATTGTGCAAATGTTTCTTACATAAGTTAGATATTGTTAATATGACAATTACCTATGCTTCTCTTGGTGTGTTTGGCATACCTGTGATTATGTTATATCTTTCATAAACACGAGGAATTGGTTTGAGGGGTGATTTGCAAGATTACGATGTTCAAAGCATTCATCAGAAGAAAATTCTTGTATAGAAATATTGAGATATTAAGATTTAGAGACTTGAACATGAGTGTGAGATTAGGTTATAATTCATTTTTGTTCTAGCAGTTTGCAAATTATAATTTTAAATTTCTTGTGTATTTTTATCACGAAATTGTTAGAGGAGGAGATTGTTAGGATCATGTTTGTAATTGGCTAATATGGAGAATCTTTTTGTAAATCTCAATCTATTACATGGTCACAATGCTAGAAAGTTGAAGATCCGAAAACATCAATGGAAGGGAAGAGATTGTGCTTCAAACAATTTTAAGAGATTCTCTGTATGCATCTTCTTGTATAGGACAAAAGTAATGACCTTAGAAACCTTAACAACCTTGGTTTAATTTATTAGACTTAGGTTGATTAGATGAAATGGAATCAGTAATTGATCCATTAATGACTTCTAGGAGTTTTCAAAGAAAAGTTTTTCTAAATCTTTTATTGTTTTGAAAACATATATTAGAGTTATTAATCGAACCTCACTTGGGGCACACCCTTTAAAGGAAACATTTTTTACTTGGTTTCCATCTTAAAAACCAATAAGGACCACCCTATGTTTGCTAGCCTTCACTAGACTGGTTTTTGAACACTTTGGGATAAAATAGGTAAAGGCTGAATTAGTGGGAATTGGAGACCATCGTCTAAGTCGCTCTCAAGCGGTCATTCGCAAATGTGTTTCCTTAATCCCCAAGACAAATCCTATTCCAAGCTTCTAAATAAAGAGTGTCTTTCCTATGCTAGGGTAAGCCTCTTGAGAGAAAATTCTACATATCTAAAGCCTTGAGAGCTTGTAAGCAACATTAAATCCTTAAATCCAAAGGCTAAACCCATCGTGTATAGTCTTTCCTAAATTAATTGAATTTTCTTAGTAGTCTCCAGACTCTCCCTAACAATCTCCAGTCTAAATAAAAATATTCTCTCCTGCTTCTAAACAACAAGTTGCCAATCTACATGGTCTCCCATACAAGGCCTTGTACGGAGCCATTCCGATACTAGTATGATAACAGTTGTTATAATAAAATTCCACCAATAGTAGGTGTTCACTCCAACTTCCCTTGAGATCAAGAATAAACACTCTCAACATATCTTATACAATTTATATCACCCTCTCTGATTGACCATCTATTTGAGGATGGAAAGTAGCAATGAAATGCAATTCTATCTCCATTGCCTTTTGCAAGCTTTGCCAAAATTTTACCACAAATCGACTATTATGATCGGATAAAATCTATAGCAGTACCCCCATGTAACCTCACTATCTCTCGAATGTATAGCTTGCTCAAAGTTACTCAATTATATGTGGTCTTGGCAGGTATAAAGTGGGTGGTCTTTGTCAATCTATCGACGATCACCCAATAACATTATGTCCCTTAATGTTTTTGGGCAGCGCTGACAAAAAATCTATAGTAATATGATCCTACTTCCACTTGGGAACAGGAGAAGGATTTTAATGTTCCTCCCTATCTCTCATTAGCCTAGAGAAACTCACAGTCTTTGAAATCTAATAATACTTTTAGATTCCCAACTACACATTCCCACATAAATCAATATTTTAGTATCAACTCTTAGATTGCGCAACCATGTGCACTTTTTCACTCACGTTGCATCTGCCTGGTTGATCAGTCTCCCCAGTCATTCTTGTGCTATTCCATCCTATGGACAATCATAAATCTTGGTGGCTCGGTGGACACCACTATGTTTCCAATATTGATAATCATCGAACTAAACACATAGTTATCCAAGAGATTGATTGTCTCTTTTCAAGCTTATACTCTTTACATTTATCAATGTAACCATAACTAATGGTTAATCCCATTGATATTAAATTTAATCATATAATTCTTTGCGCACTTTGATATATTTAATATATATTATATTAAATTTAATCATATTGTTTGTGAAAATATGTCAAGTGCCACCAAAATGTACAATTGAAACCTAACAATACATGTCCTCCAATTATATCTTTAAAAATGTATCTAATAATGATCCATCTATTCCATCCAAGGAGAACTCTAGCAAATAAGCCAATATAATACTTGAGCTAAGGGTCAGGTCATATATCCAAGATATTTGTTTTTAGTCCGTAATCTTGAGCTTAAATCAATAAGTCCTACAATCTCTTTCATAACTCACATGCATTCAGATTCCTATTTTTAGATCAACCTATTTCCAGTGACTTCAATTAACATCACAATTCTTTTCACGATACATATACTTTAGAATCTTTATGATACAATCTAGTACAATATATTTCTTATAATATACTAGAAGGTAAAGATAGACTATCAAGGGTCTAAAAATAACTCTCAATTCAATACCACTAGATTTCTTATAACATAATCAAAATTAGAAGAAGACTCTCAATGATTCAATTAATGCTCTTCAACTTTACCACATTGGTCGTCATAGCCTTTAGAAACATTTATAACCTTCGATATCATAACAATATGCCAGTTGGTAGGATAACCTTAGTCGTTCATCCCAAAAAAAATCATTTAAAATTTCTCCATTTGTGAAACCCGAGCATGCATGAGTAAAAAAAAATAATAATAAAATAAAATTTAATTATAGGAAAATATCTTGTTAAGTGCATATAATTATATATAAAAAAAATTTTAAGTTGAAGTATTTACAAAAATGCCATTGCATGGCATTTCTTCCAAGCAGCTGCCTGGCAGCAGGAGGAGGGTCCATGTCTCTCTCTAGAAGGTTTGAGGAGGTGCTGAAGATTTCTTCTATGGTCTGGAATGAAAATAATTCGTGTGCAGAGAGAGAAACAGAGGAAAGAAGGTAAATAGAGAAAACATTCGTTCGAATTTTTGGGTTTGCTTTGGAGGCTTATTCGAACATTGAAAGGTATGCCTCTAGCCTAATTGGGATGCTAGGAATTCATTGGTGTTGCTAATTTTTGATTTGGGTAAGTGGTTATGCTCGAATTTGAGTTTTAAAGTTTCGGATTTTAGGTTTTCATGAAATGGGTATCATAGAAAACAAGCCTTTCTTCTTCAATTGAGTCTTGGATTGTGTTTTTAGGTTGTTGTAGAGTTGTTTGGGAGTATTTTTATGAGTTGCCGTGGTGTGTGGTGATGGGATGAAGAAACCCTTATGGGTTGAATTTTTAGAAAATATGATTTTTTGATAAACTTGATTAAGCTTTGAAAGGGGGCTTGGGTCTAGCTAATTTGGGGTCAAGGAATCCATTTCCGGCCTTGGAATTGAATTTTGAGGTCATTTGGGGGGTGAAACGGGCAGTTGCAGGTCTGTCCATGTGTGTAAAAAATAGTTTTTAGCCAACTTTGACCAATGATTTGATGATGTTAGAGTTAAACTAGAAGGCTGATTCTAGGAGGGATTGAAACTATGTTGTTCAAAGAGTATGTGGGCATTGAAATCAAAGGAAATAGTGTACTATAGTTGGAGAACTTTGGGGTCAAAGTGGGGTGGTTGAGCAGAAATTTCTGCACCTAGGATTTTGGTCAAAATGATCAAGGAAGAAGATGAAGGAGGGGGAGGTATACCAGTGCACCCCGACGGCGCATGAGGGGGCGTCTGAGCTCTGATCAACCTCTGGTTGGTCTCAAAAGTTCTGTAACGTCCGTGTGGAGGTCCCGATAAAATTTTAAGTCGATCCGACTGCCGGATCAAAGTTAGGATACAAATGACTGTTTTGACCTCCGAGGCCATTTTGACCCAGTTTTAGGATGATTTTTGGAAAATAAATTTTATATTCATTCTTAGGTAGGTTATTTAAGTATGTGTATGAAATTTCATTAAAAAATAACATCATTTTATTTTTGGCTATTTCGGATCGAAAAGCAGCGCGGGATAGAGTTTTTCAAATTTTCAGATCAGTTGAATCTTTTCAAAGTCATTTTGAAATCATGTATTACATTATTTATGAATTATCAATATATTTTTAAACTTATAATTTATGATTTTGAATTTGGACTGGAAATCAAGGATCCAGATTAGAGTTTTGAGTGCGGTAACGCATAGTGGTCCGAAGCGATGTATTCATTTGCATTAGTTAAGCTATTGTTGATTTGATACTCATGTGCACTAATTTATGTGTTAACTGTTAGGGTCGGAGGATACTACCTTGGTTACACCTAGGGATCGAGCATAAAGCTAAGTCGGTGTGTTGGTTGGCGGTGACAGGTGAAGTGTACTGCTTCATAATACTTGGAAATAAAATTATATGATATATCAAGTTTATTCTCTTATATGTGAGAAATCAATTTTTGCCGAATTGATTTGAGTTGAGTTGCTTAAATTATGGATCAAATATATTTTGTTGGAAAGTGTGGTTTGTTGAAAAGCTTGTGATTTGAGTAGTATCCACCGTGCTAGAGTTGTTGATAGCTCGACATGGCTTACATGTTGTTGATTTGGACACTGCGCAGTTGTCATGAGATAGCTCGACATTGCTTAAATGTTGTTGATAGCTCGACATTGCTTAAATGTTATTGATAGTTCGACATTGCTTAAATGTTGTTGTTGACTCATAGCACATGTGGACTATTTAATATGTTGTTATATTGGCAGAAATTATGAGATTTCAGAGTGAGATAAAAACACGTTGAGTTTGATGTTCTCTTCAGATTGTGAGCATATATTGGTGAAATGATATTGATCCATATTTTTAATCTTTCCATTTATTATGATACGCAGTACACTCAAGAAAATTATTGGTTTTAGGATGCCGAAGTCTAGAGTGAGGTCCACTACTGCACTAGCATGATAGAAATGATGGGGGAGAAAACTAAGGAATCTTATTATGTACATACTGTACAAGAGTGTCTTTTTTCCCTGTTGGTTGCTGTAAAGAGATGGAATCCCTAATCCTGTATTTTGGCAAATACAACACCATTGTGTACTCGGTATATATTTCTCTGTTTTGATTGTGGCGCTTGGTGGCATTATTGATTTTTAAATACATTACTGCATTACCAATGCGGGTATTGCCACGTGTTGAGTTATGCTTCCATCTCTTGGAAACCGAAGAGGGTCCCTCGGGATGAGGTGTGACACCATTCATTTTAAAATTAAGTTTTCATCTAGAGCTCATACTTGCTCTTCTTAGCAGATTGGCTTTAACATAGATTTCTCAAATTATGTTCTTCCAATCATCTCAACTAACTATAAAGGGATAACCTTCAATACTCATATAAACAATCCTCAACTACGACCTATTCATATCTATCTTAATGATAATATTAAGAGAAATAACAAAAAGAACTCCACATCCTACAATGAAACTCCAGTAACATTAAAAGATCCCACGAAATCATGAAAGTTTGCACCAACATTGAATGTCATACTTGCTCCCTTGATTGTCCTTATATTTGACCTTGAGCTTTTGAACATCTATATTCTTTTGTCCAATTATATTGAGATCCAACGGTAACTACAAAATTTAATTAACCTTTCTAAATTTTCTTTCCATATGCCCCTAAATTCGTTTTCATACCCTGACCTTAATTTCCAATTAACCTTTGTAAGCATAAGTCAACTTTAAATTCTCCATACTCAAGCAAGAGATTCCCAATTGTTAATAACTTTAGGGAGCCTATGTGTAGTGAACTAAGTCCACAACGCAATAAGATTAACTAAGTACAATATGCTCAATGAGTATCCTACTTATGACCTTTATAGGCAATTAATACTTTAAAAATTACCTTAGTGAATTATTCTTCATATTTTTAAAGTCAATATTGGTAAACTCCAATACATGATTATAAAATGACCTCCAATGCTTCTAAGGAGCATAACCACAATTCCTAGAATTGACACCAATTTGTGGTTATTTCATAATATCAATTCGATCGATCGTATTTGAATATTGTACTCACGTTATGGGAAAATATATCACTCAATGTTTTTCCACCATAAGCAAAAGTACCCATCGTTCCTCAATTTCCTAGCTATTCTAGTATTTCCAATAATTTAAAATTAACTCTTTTTGGACTAAGTCTTGATTGTCTTAAGGATGCCCTAGTACCTTTTCCATATACAACCAACAAAATTTATACACTTCATGGTTTTCCAAAAGTTTAGGCAACCCTAAGAATCTGGTAAACACCAAAGATTGACCTAATATGAAATAATAACCTCATCATATTCTACCATCTGTCATGTACTTCATCATTCTTGAATCTTATACTTTCATATACTGTTGTAGGTTTTCAATACCATAAAGGCCATAATCACCAATCATAGAATAATCACCAAATAACATTCTATATCTTGTTTAATCAGGCACTTAGATCTTATATCATACTCTTTCGTCATCAATATGAATAACCTCAAGGATAGTCCAAAACTTAGGCCTAAAAAAAACCCAATCACTTAAGGATTCATGTCTAGCAAACCAAAAAATGAATACCATCTATTTCCTAAAATAGTCTATAACAGAATGGCAAATAGTTTGCATATCCATCCCAAAATGTATTACATCCATTCTCCTAAATTAGCTAAATCTCATGGAATTTGGATAAATAAACAATCCATAACCTAATTAAACATCAACTCACACTTATTCTTAAGCAAAAAAAAATTAAAGATAATTCAAGACTAAGGTTCCCTTTTTTTTTTCTACTATAGCATAAACTCACCGTCAACTAATAAACACTTAATTCCCAAAAAGATTCAAGCCTATGATTTCTTTAATCCCATAATTGATCTTTCCATTGGCTAACCCACAACTTACAACTCTCATATAAGACCTAATTCCTAAGCTTTGATACCAAATCTGTAACGCCCCAAAATAAACCCTAGAAGACATTACTATCAATAAACTATTCAATCATGAAAAATAAACATTTAAATAATAAACCCTTCAACCCTCTAATAGAGAATAAATACTAAAGTCAATAAAACAATGTAATTTATCCAACTTACAATTCAAAACCAAAATGTATCTAGCAGGGGAAAATTAAATCTAATGACAACATTGTTTCATAGAAATCTCTCAAACTCCGACCAATAATAAAACAGCTCTATTCCTCTAAGACAAAGCCCTCATCTTGATTCTCCACCGCCTCATAGTAAACCTGCTAATCCACATCAACATTCTCTTCTATGATAAAATCTATAAATGTGTTGTTGTAGGGGTGAGCAAAAGCCTTAGAGAATCCCTCTCAAATCTAGACAAGGTTTTAAAATAATATGAAGAAGGCCAGTCTCTTTTGGAAATTAAAATATATACCATTTTGAACATAAAACAATGTCATTTGTAATAATCTCAAGTGTACAGAATACAATAAATCAATGAAATTTAAAGATCAGAATAATTAATGAATAATTCAATAACAACATCTCAATTTTCTCATGTATCTCATGTATGTTGGTTGCTTCTGAGGAATCTACACAATGATCCTACCTTGTTCTCTCACAACAACATAAACAATCTTAATCATTCTCTACAGGCCCATATCACAAACCACTTTCAGAATGACATATACCATCTCACACAACATTGACGAATATTTCCCAAGAAAGGTATACCATATCTCAGCCTCGAACCTAGGTGGACAATAGTGGTTGATCTCATAAGCAATAACCACTATATGTAACACCCCACATTTTCTTTTACATATTTATATAAATATACAGAAACTACTTGTGGTAAAAGTGTAGATAAGTGTAATAATGAGTGTTGTAATTTGATAGGTTGGAAAAATGGAGATTTAGAATGTCAGTGTAAATCATAGTTAAAGCTAGTTTAGCTAGTGAATGGGTGATATGAATTGTAAAAGAACTTCTAGCAACTATGTTTGGGGTACAAATGTATGTTGTGAAAGTTTGGGTTGGTTTTGGAATGGTTTAGGATGGATTGAAAATGAAAAATGAAGGAAAAAGGCAAAACTGGGCAAAACCCTGCCGGTACAGTCTACCGGTAGAGTATTGTACCAGTACAGTCTACCGGTACACTTTGGTCCAGAGAGTTCGAGCTACCGGTACAGCCTACCGGTAGAGTATTGTACCGGTAGAGTCTACCGGTAGAGCCGAAAGAATTCTGAAACTTAAATATCGCGATCTTGGTCCCATTTTAGCCTTATAAATACCCAAGACCGCCTATTTTGGCTCTATTTCGGCCCCTCCAACTTTAGAAACCCTAAGAGAGAAAGAAAGGAGAAGAAGAGAGGAAGAAAGGAAGAGAAAAACAAGAGTCAAAAGGAGTTATCCAAGAAAAAAAACCTTGCTTCTAAGAACACAAGGTAGGGGTTTTCTCTCATTCTCTTACATTGAGGCTAGGCTTATTTATATGAAATCTTTGACTCTAAATGTTATATATATGCTATCAAATATGTAATTCTTGATATCCTTCCAAATCTCACCTTGTCTTGAACAATGTTAGACTAGGGTAACCATTAAATCTCCTTTCTTGTTTCCAAACCCTAGCTTTCAAGGGGAATGTTCTTACTCTTGATTTCCCTTTGGTTCTAGATTCTCAACCTTAAATATTAATGTGTTTTACCTATGTTGTGCTTAGGTAATCAATAATTCTCTTGGTATGCCTTGAAAACCCTAGTTTTCAAGGGAAATATGGTTTCTTAAGATTTATCCGTTGCTATTGGCTTCAAGCTTGATATTCGTTTGTTGTCGATTTCAATACCTAATTGTTCCTTAATTCTTGATTTCCAACTTGATATTTGTTGTTATGGATTCAAGACTTGATTTACCCTTTATTCTTGATTTCAAGCTTGATAATAGTTATCATGGATTCAAGACTTGATTTGTCCTTTGTTCTTGAGTTCCAAAGCTTGCTCATTCATTTGTTCTTGATTTCATAACTCTAGTGATTTGTATTGAACAATAAAATGATACTTTTGATGATCTCATGTACTTTTTCCTAAATATGCTTTATGGAAAATATCACTTGCGAAAGTGGTGGATTTGGGGGAATTGTTGGATATGTGTGATAATTGTTGGTATTGTAATGATGAAAGGTTGTTTGGATGAACATGAGTGAGAGATTCCATGTAAGGATGCTCACCCCTTCTCAAGAGGTTTCAGGTAAGGATGCTTGAGAAATAAGCCGTTATAGTGAGAGGTTCCACGTAAGGATGCTCACCCCTTCTCAAGAGGTTCCAGGTAAGGATGCTTGAGAAATAAGCCGTTATAGTGAGAGGTTCCTTGTAAGGATGCTCACCCCTTCCCAAGAGGTTCCCGGTAAGGATGCTTGGGAAACAATGTAACGATTGGTGAGAGGTTCCATGTAAGGATGCTCATCCATTATCAAGAGGTTCCTTGTAAGGATGCTCATTCCCAAGAAGACAATATTGTGTCATGTGTTGGAAAATGGATGTTTATGGGAATTGGTTGTTAGGGTATATTGCTATTAATATTGTTATTTAAACTAGAAATCCGTTGATAAATGTCCTTGTTTTACTTCAAACATTATGTATGCTATTTGTGAAATGAGACCGACCACTTTATATGCTTTTCTAAACCTTGTATGAGTTTGGGAGAATTTTCTACAGAGCTTCGTGCTCACCCCCTACAGTTGAACTTTTTTCAGATGTAGGGCTAGAGGATGTATTCGGTGCTAACGAGCCGTACTTCGGGGAGGTTTCACTAGAGGGATACTTGGATCCCGATTGGAACATCTAGAGATGTCGTTTACTTTTTGTTCTAGACTAGAATCCTATTTTAGAAACACTGTATAGTCTAGATTTGTTTTGTAATTTTCGCTGTGCTATAATAGTAAATTTTCATTAAAAATGTAAAGGCCAAAGATGGCATATTCTTTTGGGATATTGATGTAAATGTTATGGAAGACTGTTAGGAAGTCTTTTTATTGATGGTTTATCTTAGTGCCCTCATGGTATGAATGGTTATTGAATGTAATACCGTCCAGGGTGTATTTTGGGGTGTTACACTATATGTGTTAGGAAATCATCTCACCTCCACTAGGATAGACTAACTTCTAACACTCTACGACAGCTTTTGAAGATAATCCAAGTCCATCTCACCCAAACCATACAAGAGGTAAAAACTACAACTTTATCAAAAAATCGTATACTCAATCAATCACAATTTAAATCAAAATCCATGTAGCACAAAATTTACAATTCTCAATGTAGCATAATGGAATTAAAAATATGTGAGCGATCAAATAAAAAAAGCTTCATAATTGCGATATCAAAATTCTAGGGTCTTGGCAAAACTCATGATTTCTTGGGAATAAACTAGTATTCGATGAAAACAGAATTTAATCAAGAATAGGAATTTAGAAGTTAAGAATCCATATATTTTTCACAATAAACTTGTATTTAGAAAAATTAGGGTTTTGGAAACCAAGAATAAGAATTTCTTGAACCCAACATGTATTTTGTGCAAAACAATGTTTCAATTGGAAATAAAATATATATACCCTAAGTCTCAATAAAAGAACTTAAGAAGAATCTCCTACATTAATTCCCATAGACTTTGATCTTAACACATTTTGATGTGATTCTCCTATGTTAAATCCATTAAAATATCTCCTTCTTTTTTCTCCCTAATTTTCTTTGGCTTTCTAGGGTTGAAATAAAGCTTAAAATAGCCTAAAACCCGTCTCTGGGATATTTATAAGACCAAAATTGGAGAAAAACATTGAAAACTGATCGGGCTAAACTCAGAGGCACGTTTGGACACATGTTAATCCATGCATTCAAACTCAGATTTCCCATCCGGAATGGCAAAAATAAGTGCGTATGGATTTTGCCTAGAAATTCAAAATGAGGGTTTTAAGTCAAAATTTTTGGTGAAACCCTTCATATTCTTCACTCATCTCATCCTTAAAAACCTTATCCTCTCCCTCAAGACCTTCCAAATACTTAAAGAAGTTCTAGGCACTCATCAAATCACCTGATTATCTTCCCCAAAGTTATGATTAATAGTGATTACTTCTCACTTTCTTGACTTTTTCGCACAAAAACCCTCCTTTCCTCCACAAAGTTTCCCAAATCCATCAAAGTCCTTGATTCTCAATCAAAGCTTGGAATTTGAAGAAATGGCTCGATTGGGTAAGTCTTCTCACGCTTCATTTGATATTTTTGATGAGTTATGGAGTTGGGTGTTAGCCTTTGTTGCTCTAGTGGAATTTTTTATTCTTATGGCAAGTACAAAGCAAACGGGTCCAGATTCTCCACCAATTGTGGGAAAGAGATCCCGCAAGAGGAATACGGAGGCAAGCCTAAATGGTGGGGAAATACGAAAAAAGCAAAAAAATGACGCTCGCACAAAGAACATAGAGGAGAAAAATGTGACGTGCGAGCACCATGTAGATAGGCCCACCCTCGAGCAAAACGATGAAGTGGTTCGAGTGATAGAGGGCCACGACATCGATATCTGGTTCGAGCCTGTAGGGGGTTATGTCCTTCCCATTTGTAGGGAATTCTACCAAAAGTTGAAGGTGGTTGATGAGGATGTATTTTTACTAAAAACTAACGTGAGAAGGAAGGAAATGGAGTTCACACCGGGAGTCGTTGTGGATGCATTGCATTACCAGAGACCACATCCTAACACCACGGTCTATCCTCACAACACCCAAGGAAGAAAATTACTTCAGGAATACATTAGCTTAATGTATGAGGACCCAACGCAATTTAAGAAAAAAATCTAAGATAGGGCACTTAAGCACTCTTACGAGGTAATGAACAAGGTTCTACATTACAATTTGCTCCCTCGAGGTAAGGAGAAGACTCCAGGGGGAGAGAAGCTAGCCTTTCTCCATGCTTGGATGATGGGCAAGAGGATGGATATTGCTTTCATGATCTAGGAGGTAATGAAGGAGTATGCCCATGCTAGTAAGTCAAAGGCGAATCTCCCTTATGCAGACCTTGTCGCAAAGATTTGCCTCCAAAACAAAGTCAAGGGCAACCCACTAATGTGACTCTCTCATCGAATTTTGGAGCTATAGGCAAGTCCAGCAATATAAAGAGATCAGCCATAATAGGAGGGTCAGCCTAGAGGGAAGAGAGGGTGAGGCCACTGAGAACTGAGCCATCTGCAGTAGGACCTTCTACTTCTACCATCGGACCATCCACTACTGCCCTACCTCACACAGTCCCTTAGTGCCTTGAATCGATTGAGAGGATGCTGGATTACTTCAGTGGGACCATATACTGACTCTCAATAATGTTCACCACGATATTCGAGCGGACTTTCCCAGGAGAGCTTCTCCCTGATGTGCCTCCACCTCTACCAACATGGGCTCTACTGTTTTAGAGGTAGAGGAGTCCGATGGTGAGGAAACCAACGATGAGGAGGATGACGATGATGAGGGGGACAAGAAGAAGTCAGGTGATGACGTGGAGGAGTAGAGAGACCACTCTTGTTTTGTTGTTTTTGGTAGATTGCACATAGTGGTTTAGTGGTAGTCGGCCTAGTAAAAGAGTCTTTAGAATCAAAAGCCGTTTTTGTTTCAAGATCTTTGTATTGATGAATGAAAAGTCCACATTTTGTTTGTTTCATTTTTCCCTAAGTTCATTTACATAATTGCATTATGATTTGAGTAGTTTTTTTTATCGGTGAATTGTTTAACATGAATGAAATTGTTGTTTTTATGTAGTGTAGTTTGAAAATAAAGTTTGCTAGGGACTAGCAAAACTCAAGTTGAGGTGTGATGAGTATAGAACATTGAATATCATATATCTCTTTTGCATCTATATTACTTGTTTTATGGTGAAAATTAGGGAAAATGCTTTTAAACTCACAATTAATGGAGATTCATGTGATTATAGGTAAATGATTAGTAATCAAATGTAGCATATTCTTATGCCCCTTTTTGGACTAATTATACTTTGAAGGAGTTTAAATGATGACATTTCAGGTTCTAAAGTGAAAAAAAGGTTCAAGAGATACAAAAATTGCATTAGAAAGTAACAGCAGCACATTACGGAACAAAAGTGGAGAAGCTTGGAGGACACTAAGAACGTTTGAATGCCAATAAACGTTCGAACGTCCCCCTGAACTAATGAAATACCTGGCAGATGAGATAAAGTGTGTTGCAGGTAAGAACCAAGGCCCTGAAGACTCGAGCACTACATTCGAACGTTATGCACTGTTCGAACGTCCACTGGAGCAATGACAAGATTAGATTGACTAAAGACATAGCGTGTTGCAGACTAGAAGTCAGAAGGCTCAGGCACTTGAGTGCCATGTTCGAACGATAATCTACGTCCGAACGACCCTGGAATTATTGGAGAGACAGAGCAGTTAGACTTTGCATGGTCGTTGAGGGAGATTTGTATGGAGGACCTAGAGGGAGATTTTCACTAAGGACTTGGAGGGAGATTTTCACAGAGAAACACGTGTCTTCTAACTTGAATGGCAGACACTAAATCTATCTGACGTTTGAACGACGTAAAGCAAAGACAGAGAAACCGTTCGAATGCCCTAACCGTTCGAACGACCTTGACAGATTGTCTGCTGAGTGACTGGCTTTTCACTTTGACTTTGGTTCCAGGCTCTATTCATTTACCCCTCCCCCTGCCTTCTCCTTACCTATAAATACAATTAGTTTGTAAGAAAAAAAGAAAGGCACTTGGCACTAGAGGCACTTGGGCAACACTTGTAGCTCTTGTAGCACTTCTAATTCCTCTTCTTTGTCTTAGTTTTATCTTTGCTAGAGAGTTGGGAAGTTTGGATTCCCACTCATTTCTTTACATTAATGTTTACATGTGCATTTGCTTAAGAGTTATAGTCTCTTTATTTACTTTAAGTCTTTACATTTATGTTTTTGATTTACTTTAAGTCTTTACATTTATGCTATTTCATACTTGCTTTTCATTTATGTCTTGCACTTCCATTATTTGAGCTCTCTTCTTTCTTAAAGGAGTGAAACTCTTCCACTCTTCTACAGCTTTGCCAAAGCCGTGAACGGTGAAACGTGATTCACTCATTCTTAGTTGAAGATTAGCTCCTTGATAATTGTACTTTTATTTTGCGAAGTCCTCTACTAAGAGGGATGAACATCACTCACTTTTCAGCTTTACCAAAACTATGAAGAGTGAGTAGTTTCTCATTCACTCTTTAGTAAGAGGTGAAAGACATGTATTGATTATCCGGAAGTTATATGATGTTTTGTTCTAATGCTTAACGTTTATATTCCCTTGTTTATTGGATAATTGGTTGCATCTAGCAAAGCTAAGGTACTTTGTATAATCAAAAGTCTTTCTATGACACATGTGACTCTTGCATGGAAAGACTCCTCGTTTCAAGGCAAGTACCCCAGCTTGATCTTCATAGCTACCCTTTAATCATCCCCATTAGTGTACTTTATTTAAAAGAATGGAATATTAAAGCCATGGTTGGATGTCATGTAGAAACACTTGCTTGTTTATGGACGCGATAACTCTCGGTACAAACAATTCTTGTAAATTTCTAATAAGACATCGGAATTATGATTTTAATTCTCACAATCTATCTTTATCTTCTAATTGACATGTTATTGACACGTGAGTTAATTGAGTTATTAAGCATAAATATAATAAATTGGATAATTAACCACATGACCCGATTCTCGAACTAAAGGGTGACTTTCCTGCCATTTGAATTCATCTTATATTTTGTTTAAAAAACTTCTTGGAAAAAATTCAATATTCTGTTCAAGAAGTCACCCACTACTCACAACTTTAAAATCTCAAAGGTTACAATCAATTGGTCTTTGTTACTGCTTATTTTGAAACACTAAAACTACTAGTTCCTTGTGGATTCGACTCCAGACTCAAACCGGATTATTACTACAACTTGACTGTCTGCACTTGAGTGTACACATTTCAGATTAAGTCAAGTTTTTGGCACTGTTGTGGGGGAGCCTTGTAAAAGTGTTTTACAGGTAATAGGTAAAAAGACCTTTCTTTTTTGTATATATTCTCTGGTTTACTGTAAATAATTTGTTTTGTCTCCATTTATTTTATGTCTGAGAACGCTCCTCACTATAAAAATTTGTCAGCAGAATCTTCTGGATCCGTGAACCATTCTGAACCAAATTCACCTAGATCACTAGCGGACTCTTGTGAGAGTATTATAACAAATAATGATAGAAATGGAGAAGTTCCCATGAGGGAAGATGAGGTGCCTAACATTCAAACTTTGAGGGATTACTTAAATCTCACAAGAAATAGTGTCCCCTCTTGTTTTGTATTTCCTCCAGATGCACTCCCTTTACTATAAAGCCGGGGGCTGCACAGTTGTTACCTGTTTTCCATGGATTGGATACTAAAAATTTGCATCTGCATATGAAAGATTTTGAAGAAGTTGTGAAACATTTCAAGACAATTCGGAACTTGCCAAGATGAAACCTTTTCATTTCTCTCTGAAGGACAAAGTTAAACAATGGCTAAATTCTTTAAAATCTCTTTCCATGCCAACCTGGCAGATCTTTCAAAATGAATATTTTAGAAAAAATTTTTCCTTACATCAGACCAACACACTCAAAAGGCAAATCATGAATTTTTCGGTGAAAGTAGGGAAAATATTTTACCAAAGTTGGGAAAGATTTAAAGAACTACTCCATGCCTACCCACACCATGCTTTTGAAAATTGGACTCTAGTAGGATTCTTCTATGACTCCTTACCCACTAGACTGCGTCAATTTGTCAAAATGACGGCCCAATGAGAGTTTATGGGTAAAAGTCCAGAGGAGGCATTCTATTTCTTTGACACCATATCTGATAGTTCTCAGATGTGAGACTCAACCTTCCCTACCACTAGTGAAGCCAGACCATCCACTTCCCAATGGGGAATGTATGTCTTGAGAGAAGATGATGACCTGAGAGCAAAAATGTCTAATTTATCTCAAAACCTTGAAGCTTTAGAGATGAAAAAAATTCATCAAGTCGAAATGGGCCCTTCCACAGAACAAATGTGTGGAATCTGTGCGTTGACAGGACACCCTATTGGAGAATGTCCCACCATCCCTACATTCAAAGAAGTCTTGCTGGAACAATCAAATGCAATCTCCAATTTCAACAAGCCTTACTCTAACCCATACCCTGAAACATACAATCCAGGGTGGTGAAACCACCCGAACTTCAGTTGGAGGAACACACAACCGACTCCTATGAACCAACCCCAAAACTCACAACCACCATCTCAAGGACCTCCTGCATATCAACCATACCAACCACCACATAAAAGGAACCTTGAAGATACATTGAACCAGTTCATGCAAACTCAAATGAACTTCAATTCATATTCCATCCAATCTTTCACTGAGTTCAAAGCACATACCACCCACTCCTTTGAAGATATTAAAAGCTATATTCAAAGGCTGACCCAATCCATGAGCACACAAGAAAAGGGAAAGTTTCCAGCCCAACCAAAACCTCCATAAGATCAAGCTCAAGTTGTCACTACACTGAAAAGTGGCAAGGTGATTGACAAAACTGTCATAGACATGCTATTTTCAAAGTCAAAACCTGAGTCAATCCCAATAAACTCACAAATTGAGCTTGAACTTGAAATTGAAAAAGAGCCTGAGCCTATAATAGATCAAGAACCAGAACCTTTTAAGGAAGGAGGACCTTCATGTTCAAATCCCACTCCTTTTCTACATGGACTCAAGGCTACACAAAAGATGAATCATCAGCCTGAAATTTATGAGCTTTTCAAGCAAGTAAAAATTAACATCCCACTTTTGGATACAATCCAACAAGTGCCATCTTATGCCAAGTTTCTAAAGGACTTGTGCACAGTCAAGAGAAGCCAGAATATCCAAAAAAGAGCATTCCTAACATAACAAGCCAGTGCCTTGCTACAATTCAAAACCCCTCCAAAATACAAGGACCCTGGGTGTCTAACTGTCTTATGTGTCATTGGAGATTTCAAGATAGAACAAGCACTATTAGACCTTGGAGCTAGTGTTAATCTGCTACCTTACTCCGTTTACCAACAGTTGAGTTTGGGTGAACTCAAACTCACTTGTGTCACACTCCAGTTAGTAGACAGATCTGTCAAAAACCCTATGAGCATTTTTGAAGATCTGCTTGTCCACATGGATAATTTTGTCTTCCCTGTTGATTTTATTGTTCTAGATACTCAATTTCTGTCATCCTTGGTCGACCCTTCCTAGCAACTTCTAATGCACTAATCAATTGCATGAATGGAGTCATAAAATTAACTTTTGGGAATATGACTCTTGAGCTGAATATTTTTAATATGGCTAAACACCCAGGAGAGGATGAGGACAAAGGAGAAGTAAACTCCATTGAATCTTTGATACAAGAACATCTGAGTGACACGTTCTGTGAACATCTGACTGAATTATCTCTGTTAGAGTCTGACTCATCTGAGTCAAATTCACAAAGTTGTCCTACTCATGCTGTTGAGACATGGGCACCCAAATTTGAGGAACTTTCACCAAATGGCACAAAGCTAATCTCATCAAGTGATAAGCCACTGAAACTTGAATTAAAACCTCTCCCATCTGACCTCAAGTACGCATTTTTAGGAGAAAATAAGTTATACACAGTGGTAATTTCCTCTAAGCTCACAGACTTACAAGAGTCTAAACTGATTGAAGTTCTTAAAAATCACAGAAACACCATTGGATGGACCATTGCTGACTCGAAAGGTATAATGCCATTAATTTTCAATCATGCTACATACCTTAAAGAGGACTCAAAACCTTCCCGTCAAATGCAGCGACGACTGAATCCTCACATGAAAGAGGTGGTGAGAACTGAGGTACTTAAACTCTTGGATGCAGGGATAATTTTTCCCATCTCCGATAGCAAATGGGTAAGTCCAACCCAAGTTGTGCCCAAAAAGTCTGGGATCATAGTGGTAAAAAATGAAGCCAATGAACTAGTGCCAACTCGAGTCGTCACAGGATGGAGAATGTGCATTGATTCGAACTTTGTGGGATTATCTGAATCCCACAAGAAATAGTACCCCCTCATGTTTTGTATTTCCTCCAGATGCACCTCTTTTTACAGTAAAGCCGGGGACTGCACAGTTGTTGCCTGTTTTCCATGGATTAGATACTGAAAATTCATATTTGCATATGAAAGACTTTGAAGAAGTATGTGGAACATTTCAAGACAATTCTGAACTTGCCAAGATAAAAATTTTTACTTTTTCTCTAAAGGACAAAGCTAAACAATGGCTAAATTCTTTAAAATTCCTTTCCATGCCAACCTGGCAGATATTTCAAAATAAATTTTTTAGAAAATTTTTCCCCTAAATTGGATTAACATGCTAAAAAGGAAAATTATGAATTTTTCGGTGAAAGAAGGGGAAACATTTTACCAAAGTTGGGAAAGATTTAAAAAACTACTCCAAGCTTGTCCACACCATGCTTTTAAAAATTGGACTCTAGTAGGACTTTTCTATGATTCCTTACCCACTAGATTGTGGTAGTTTGTCGAAATGATGACCCAAGGAGAATTTATGGGTAAAAGTCCAGAGGAGGCATTCTTTTTCTTTGACACTATATCTGAAAGTTCTCAGATGTGGGACTCAGCCTCCCCTACCACTAGTGAAGCTAAACCATCCACTTCCCAAGGGGGAAAGTATATCTTGAAAGAAGATGATGACTTGAGAGCAAAAATGTCCACCCACAGAACAAGTGTGTGGGATTTGTGCATTGATAGGACATCCTACTAGGGAATGTCCTACCATCCCTGCATTCAAAGAAGTCTTGTTGGAACAATCAAATGCAATCTCCAATTTCAACAAGTCTTACAACAACCCATACTCTGAAACATACAATCCAGGGTGGCGGAACCATCCGAACTTCAGTTGGAGGAACACACAACCAATTCCCATGAACTAACCACAAAATTCACAACCACCACCTCAAGGACTGCCTGCATATCAACCATACCATCCACCGCACAAAAGAAACCTTGAAGATACACTGAACCAGTTCATGCAAACTCAAATGAACTTCAATGCACAGACCACCCACTCCTTTGAAGATCTTAAAAGTCACATCCAAAAGCTGACTCAATCCATGGCTACACATGAAAATGGCAAATTTCCTGCCCAACCAAAACCTCCACAAGATCAAGCTCAAGCTGTCACTATACTGAGAAGTGGTAAGGTGATTAACAAAACTGTCAGGGACATGTTGTTTCAAAAATTAAAATCTGAGTCAACCCCAATCAACTCAACAGTTGAAACTGAACTTGTGGATGGAAAGGAACCTGATCCTGAGATAGAGCAAGAACCAGAACCTTCTAAAGAAGAGGAACCTTCACATCTAACTTCTGCTCCTTTTCCACATAGACTTCAGGCTACCCAAAAGGTGAACCATCAGCCTGAAATTTATGAGCTTTTCAAACAAGTAAAAATCAACATTCCACTTCTCGATGCAATCCAACAAGTACCATCTTATGCCAAGTTTCTAAAAGACTTGGCACAGTCAAGAGAACCCAGAATGTCCAAAAAAGAGTCTTCTTAACTGAACAAGCCAGTGCCTTGCTACAATGCAAAACCCCTCCAAAATACAAGGACCCTGGATGTCCAACTGTCTCATGTGTCATTGGAGATTTCAAAATAGAACAAGCGCTGTTAGATCTTGGGGCTAGTGTCAATTTACTACCTTACTCTGTCTACCAACAGTTGGGTCTGGGTGAACTCAAACCCACTAGTGCCACACTCCAGTTAGCAGACAGATCTGTTAAAATCCCTAGGGGTGTTGTGGAAGATGTACTTGTCCATGTGAATGATTTTATCTTCCCAGTTGACTTTATTGTTCTAGATACTCAACCAGCATTACATTCAGAGAATTAAATTTCTGTCATCCTTGGCTGACCCTTCCTAGCAACTTCTAATGTACTAATTAATTGCAGGAATGGAGTCATGAAATTAACCTTTGGGGATCTGACTCTTGAACTAAATATTTTTAATATTGCTAGACATCCAAGAGAGGATGAGGATGAGGATGAAAGGGAGGTAAACTCCATTAAAACAATGATACAAGAACATCTGATTGACACGTTCAGTGAGACTTTGCCCCACTCACACTGTTGAGATATGGGTGCCTAAATTTGAGGAACTTTCACCAAATAGCACAAAGCCAATCTCATCAAGTGACAGGCCACCTAAGCCTGAATTAAAACCTCTTCTATCCGACCTCAAGTATGCATTCTTTGGAGAAAACATGTCATACCCAGTGGTAATCTCATTTAAGCTCACAGACTTACAAGAGTCTAAATTGATTGAAGTTCTTAAAAGACATAAAAACACCATTGGGTGGACCATCCTGACTTGAAGGGTATAAGTCCGTTAGTCTACAATCATGCAATATATCTTGAAGAGGATTCAAAACCCTCCCGTCAAATGCAGAGACGACTTAACCCTCACATGAAGGAAGTCGTGAGAATAGAAGTACTCAAACTCTTAGATGCAGGAATAATTTTTCCCATCTCCGACAGTAAGTGGATAAGTCCAACCCAAGTTGTGCCCAAAAAGTCTGGGGTCACAGTAGTCAAGAATGATGCCAATGAACTAGTGCCTACTCGAGTCGTCACAGGATGACGAATGTGCATTGATTATCGAAAATTGAATTTGGTAACTAGAAAAGACCATTTTCCTCTCCCATTCCTTGACCAAGTTCTAGAAAGAATTGCAGGCCATGAATTTTACTGTTTTTTAGATGGGTATTCTGGTACAATCAAATTGACATTGCTTTAGATGATCAGGAGAAAACCACATTCACATGTCCCTTTGGAACCTTTGCATTTAAAAGAATGCCTTTTGGAATTTGTAACGCTCCTACGACATTTCAAAGGTGCATGCTAAGTTTGTTTAGTGACATGGCCGAAAAATTGTTGGGAATATTTATGGATGATTTCTCTATCTATGGTGACTCATTTGATCTATGTCTGGCAAACTTAGAAAATGTCCTAGTAAGGTGTGACGAAGCTAATCTAGTGCTCAATTGAAAAAAATGTCATTTCATGGTAACACAAGGCATTGTCTTGGGTCACATCGTGTCGTCTGAGTGCATGAAGGTTGATAAGGTAAAAATTGATTTAATTAAAAATTTGCCAGCACCCAAGACTGTAAAGGATGTCCGGTCAGTTCTAGGACATGCAGGTTTTTACAGGAGATTCATAAAAGACTTCAGTACCATAGCTAAACCTATGTGCCATCTCCTAAGTCAGGATGTAATTTTTAACTGAAATGAAGCTTGCCAAAAATCTTTCGAGAAGCTAAAGGGCATGCTAATTTTTGTCCCAATAATGCAACCTCCTGATTGAACTCTACCATTTGAACTAATGTGTGATGCAAGTGATCATGTTGTAGGTGCTGTATTAGGGCAAAGAAAAGATAAGAAACCTCATGTAATTTACTATGCAAGCAAAACTTTGAATGATGCTCAAATGAATTATTCAACAACTGAGAAAGAATTGCTTGCTATAGTTTTTGCTTTAGAAAAGTTTCGTTCTTATCTGGTTGGTTCTTCTGTTACTGTCTTTATTGACCATGCAGCCCTAAAATTCTTGCTCACAAAGAAAGATGCCAAACCAAGGCTCTTAAGATGGATACTCTTGCTTCAAGAATTTGATCTTGTCATTAAAGATAAGAAAGGGGTCGAAAATGTGGTGGCAGACCATCTTTCTAGATTAACATATGAATTTCAAGAGGCTGGACTACCAATCAATGAGAAATTCCCCGATGAACAGCTGTTCATAATTGATGAAACCCCATGGTATGCAGACATTGCTAACTTTTTAGCTATTGGAACATTTCCCCCGTCATTCACTACCATGGACAAAAAAAAAATTCTTGAGGGAAGTTCGGAATTTCTTTCGGGAAGATCCCTATGTATTCAAATATTGTAAGGATCAGATCATAAGACGTTACATTCCAGCTTAGGAAAGCAAACATGTAATATCATTTTGTCATTCTGAAGCATGTGGTGGCCACTTTTCATCAAATAAAACCGCTGCAAAAATCCTGCAGTATGGTTTTTATTGGCCTACACTTTTTAAAGATGTCCATGCATTTTGTTTAACATGTGATAGATGCCAAAGATTAGGAAATATTTCAAAAATAAACATGATGCCTTTAAACCCAATTCTGGTGATTGAAATTTTTGACTGTTGAGTCATCGATTTTATGGGACCATTCCTACATTCCTTGGGCTATATATACATTTTAGTGGCAGTAGACTATGTTTTTAAATGGGTTGAGGCAATTCCATGCTGAAATAATGATCACCAAACGGTGATAAGATTTTTAAAAGAAAATATTTTGTCCCGGTTTGGAATTCCTAAAGCACTCATAAATGATGAGGGTTCTCATTTTTGCAATCATTCCTTTTGGAAGTTGATGAAAAAATATTTAATTTTTCACAAAGTTGCGACCCCTTATCATCCACAGACTAGTGGACAGGCGGAATTAGCTAATCGTGAGATCAAATTAATTTTAGAAAAAATGGTGAACCCAGATTGCAAAGATTGGTCATCAAGACTGACTGATGCACTCTGGGCATATCGTACTGTTTTTAAAACAATTTTGGGCATGTCTCCCTATCAATTAGTTTATGAAAAATCGTGTCACCTACTTGTAGAGTTGGAACATAGGGCATACTAGGCCATTAAAACAATGAATTTTGACCTGGACAAAGCTGGACTTTCAAGAAAACTTTAGATAAATGAATTGGAAGAATTGAGAAATGAAGCGTATGAAAATGCTAAAATTGCTAAGAACAGGATGATAGTTTTCCATGACAAGGACATTGTACGAAAATATTTTGAACCTTCCCAAAAGGTCCTGTTATTTAATTCGAGACTACGCCTATTCCCTGGTAAGTTAAAATCAAGATGAACTGGACCTTACATTGTCAAAAAGGTATTTGATCATGGAGCAATAGAAGTGGAAAACCCACATAACGGTAATATCTTTACTGTTAATGGTCAGAGGTTGAAACCATTTTTGGAAGGCTTTGTTAAAAATGTGAAAACCATTAACTTAATGGAACCCGAATATCACTCTGAGAATCACGCCTGCCGACACTTAAAAGGATCGAATCAGGTAAAAACCCGACCCGAGG
>CM042189.1:24430832-24473337 GCA_023539305.1 Ilex asprella | reverse complement strand
TCACGCTCCATTGCTATAGACGAGCAAGGAGTGTTGACAGTTATCATTACAACAAAATTAAAGTACAAAATGTAAAAGGCTTTCGTAGGGAACGATTGAAACACAACCACTCTTATTATCAGTTAAGATGAAAAAGTGGCGGCACTTCAACTATCCGAATGAAAAGCTATAACAGAAATGTAGAAATATAGTATTGGAACTGAAAGTGTATCACGGACCGGATCGTGGTTTCACTTTCTTCTTTCTTTTTCTTCCTTTCTTTTCCTTTTTCTCTCTTTGGATTTTCACTTGAATGCTCTCATCTCCGGTCTTCTTTGCAAGGGAGGTGGAGGTGCATATTTAAAGGCGAGCAAGGAAGCATGAGGTGGAGGTTTGATGTGCTGACTAAGGAGGACCGTCCGGACGGTGGCAGTGCCGTCCGGACGGTGGTGCAAGTGGATTTGCAAGTTGCATGGCTTCTGATTTTTCATGTTGGAATATTACACTTTGACCTCCTTGAGTTTCCATCTTCTTGACATTGCTCCCTTCTTCTTTGATTATTTCTGCATTTTGTCCTGCAATTGTAGATAAAAACTATTAAAATGAATAATTCTCGCACTAACCCTAATTTACTTTAATTACGACTTTTTAGTGCGGTAATTCTACTAATTTGACTTTTTTAATACTTCTAATTTACACCTAATTGATGTCAATCACCTTGCTATCTAATTTTCTTACACCGTCGTTTGAACATAAATGATACAAGAAAAGCAAGGAAACTAGAAAAACTACCGAAGGCTGTTGTTCTATGAAAGAAAATGAAATCGATGAAAACAACCACGAAAAGGAAAAGAGGTAGAAAGACAGGGAATTGCCAAGAAAGTGAAAAATGGAAAAAAGAAATCCTATTCCCAAAAGGAAATGACGAAAAGCCAATGACAGGTGTGCTAAAATGCATAAAAGAGATAGCAATCTTGAAAACTCCATTGACATCGTTTCGTTAGCCACTGACCTCTAGCCACAATACAACCTATGAAAGCCCTAATTGATCTCAAGTCTGTTGCATATGCGCATTGTTAATCACAAGTTGAAGTATGTTATATGGCATTTCATTATTTGCATCAATATTCTTCCATGAGGTTCTGCCAAGAACATGATTAGTCTTCTGATTAATCTTCCATAGTTTCACTCCTTTACTAAATTATGTATGTAATTTCTGATTGGCCATCTTCTGATTACATGCTCAGTGAGAAACAAGTCACCATATTCAGTGTTAATCTTTTGCCGAGAGCATCCCTATGAGAGATTTGGAAAGTCAAAACTATCCGTTAAGGGTGATTAAAGTGGAATGTTTGTTATACACCAATTCTTGTTTCTAGAATGATCACCCCACTACAAAGGAAATTTCAAATGCTAATGTGTCAAATGCTAACCTTTGCATAGGGATTATACCAATGGTAAAGAACTTGTGGAACTTATGATAAAAATTAAGGGATGGGTGTCTCAATGACCATGATGATAATTCACTTTAATCAAGCAATCTCACATTGACATTTGTTCGACCGAAGTTTGTGGGTAGCTTCACTGAAAACCCTCATGAGACAACATTCGTCCTCTAGGGTAAACCTAAAGGTTCAACGGCTTGTTGCATAAGCTAAATGCAATCGAATAACCAACGAAAAAGGTGTTAGAAATAGATTTATTTTTATTTAATTGTTGTATTACTAGGGACTAGTAATATCAAGGTTGGGGGGTGTGATTAACACTCAAAATAGCATACTCTTATGCCATATTTTGGACTAATTATGCTTTGGTGGAGCTTAAAGAATGATGTTTTAGGTCTTAAAGTGAACAAGGGTTCAAAGGCACCAAAAAGCATCCCTTGGTGGCAATCACAGCATTTTAAGAAACTAGTTGCAGAAGCTTGGAATAAGGAAGGAACGTTCGAACGTCAAACACCGTTCGAACGGTCATGATAAACCAGGCCAGAAACTGCTATCTGTGTTGTAGGAAAAACCCAAGACCCTGGAGATTTAAGAACTACGTTTGAACGGTACTTAACGTTCAAACGTCTACTGGAGCAAGGATAAGATCAGACTGACTGAAGACATGGCGTGTTGCAGACTTGCAGTCAGAAGGCCCAGGCACTTGAGTGCCACGTTTGAACGGTGGCCACCGTTCGAACGCCCCAGGAATTATTGGACAAATCAGTTAAGATTCTGCAAGGACCTGGAGGAAAGATCTACATGAAGACTTGGAGGAAGATTTTAGGACAGAAACCATGTGTGGACTGACATGGACTGCATCCTTCTGACGTTTGAACGGCAGAGAACAAAGACAGAGGAACCGATCGAACGCCCAAACCGTTCGAACGGTGTGGACCGACTGTCTGCAGAGTGGTTGGCATTTCACTTTGACTTTGCCGCCTATCTCTATTCTTTTACCCCCTCCCTGCCTTCTCCTTGCCTATAAATACACTTAGTACTGTGTGGAAGAGACAGACATGGGTGGAACCATTTGAGGGATTCACCATTTAGCATTTCATCACATCCATTTCAATTCTTGTCTTAGTCTTTTTCTTTACTAGAAGAAGTGGGGAGTTTAGATTTCCACTCATTTCCTTTACATTAATGTTCACATTTACATTTACTTAAGAGCTGTAATTCCTTTATTTACTTTAAGTCTTTGCATTTATGTTCTTGATTTACATTTAGTCTTTATATTTATGCCTTTATTTCTTTCTAGTCTTTACATTTATGCTCTTACATACATGTTTTTACTTATGTCTTGCACTTTCATTGTTTGAGTTCCCTTCTTGCTTAGAGGAGTGAAACTCTTCCACTTTTCTAGAGCTTTACCAAAGCCGTGAAGGGTGGAACGTGATTCACTCATTCTTCGTTGAAGATTAGCTCTTTGTTAATTATACTTTTACGTCGTGAAGCCCTCTACTTAGAGGGATGAGCATCACTCATTTTTCTAGTTTTACCAAAGCTATTAAGAGTGAGTAGTTTCTCATTCACTCTTTAGTAAGAGGTAAAGGACATGTGATGATTATCCGGATATCATATGATGCTTTGTTCTAATGCTTAATGTTCATATTCCCTTGTTTTTGGATGATTGATTGCATCTAGCAAAGCTAAAGTACTTTGTATAATCGATAGCCTTCCTATGACAAAGATGATTCCTGCATAGAAAGACTCTTCGTTTCAAGGCAAGTACCCCGACTAGATCTTCATGACTACCCTTTAATCATCCCCCTTTATCAAGCTTCATTAAAAGGATGAACTATTAAAGCCATGGTTGAATGTCATGAAGAATTACTTGTTTGTTTGTACACGCGATAACTCTCGGTACAGATAATTCTTGTAAACTTCTAGTGAGACCTAGGTACCATGATCTTAATAGGCCATTTCTATCTTCCGATTTACTTGCCGTTGACACGGGAGTTAATTGAGTCATCAAGCAAAAATATCATATTTTGGATAATTGACCACATGTCTCAATCCTCGAACTAAAGAGTGATTTCTCTGCCATTTGAATCAATCGTATATTTTGCCTAGAAAACTCTTTGAAAAGAATTTAATATTCTGTTCAAGGAATTCACCCGCATCTCACAACCCTAAAAACTCAAAAGTTATAATCAATTGGTTTCCTTCACCGATTACTTTAGAACACCAAAACTACTGGTTCCCTGTGGATTCGACTCCGGACTCAAACCGGATTATTACTACAACTTGACCGCCTGCACTTGGGTGTACACATTTCGGATCAAGTCAGCCTTCTCAAGAGGTTCTTTGTAAGGATGCTTGAGAAACCCAAACCTTGAGGGTGAGAGGTTCCTTGTAAGGATGCTTATGCCAAGAGAGGACAATATGTGGTCTTCTCAAGAAGTTCTTTGTATGGATGCTTGAGAAACCCAAAATTTAAGGGTGAGGGATTCCTTGTAAGGATGCTCATGCCAAAAGAGGATAATATGTTGCCTTCTCAATAGGTTTCTTGTAAGGATGCTTCTTGAGGGTGAGAGGTTACTTGTAAGGATGCTCATGCTAAAAGAAGACAATATGTGGCCTTCTCAAGAGGTTCCTTGTAAGGATGCTTGAGAAACCAAAACCTTGAGGGTGAGAGGTTCCTTGTAAGGATGCTCATTCCTAAGAGAACAATATTATATCATGTGTTGAAAAATGGTTGATATTTTGAAAATGGATGTTTATGGGAATTGGTTGTTATTGTTTATTTCTATTACTATTGCTACTTAAACTGGAGATCCATTGTTAAATGTCCTTGTTTTTCTTCAAACATTATATATGTTATTTGTGAAATGAAACCGACCATTTTATATATTTTTATAAACCTTGTTTGAGTTTGGGAAGATTTTGGCTACAGAGCTTCGTGCTCATCCTCTACAAATTTCATATTTTCAGATCATGTACCAGATGAGGAGTTGGGAGTCGAGGAGCCCGTACACTGGGAGACTCCACTAGACGGGGAGGTGGATCCTGAGGTGGACGCTTAGAGCGACACATCATTTTGTACTAGACTAGGATATGCTTTTGAACAATGTAAAGTCTAGTTTATCTTTTGTTATATTCCACTGCGCTACATTAGTTAACTTTTGATATGTAAAGGCCAAGATGAGTCTATTCTTTTGGGATAATGATTTAAATTCTATGGATAACTTTATGAAATTTTATTTATTGATGGATTATGTTAGTGCTCTCATGCAGCGAATGGTGTTTAGAATATAATGCCGTCTACGGTGTATTTTGGGGTGTTACAATTATGTTAAGGGAATTGTGATTATATGCTTATTGATATATTGAGCATAATGATGATTTATGAAAGTTATATGCACATGATATACATTTTCATGGAATATGATGATAAGTGATAAATGTTGCTCAAGTGGCATTCATTACATAGGACATGACATGGATAAGCAATGGTTCATTATATTGTATTTGCACGGAACATCTCATCACATGGGTGTGTGCATGATTGTCGTCAATACCACACTTGGTGATTGATGGAAAACTTGAGAAAGTTGGGCCAAAGGCCTAGCTGAGTCTCATAGAAACATGATAAATTGGGTTTGGGGTTAACAAGAAGGGGCTAGAAGATCCCTCGGATGAGAGACCTAGTGATTGGATATGCACTCCGTTGGTATAAGAGCCCATAAAATGTGTCGGATTATGCAAAACCGTTGGTAGAAGTTCATGAATTCCGTGTCGGTTGGATACCGTTGGTGTAAGTCCATGAATATCCACCCCTAAGAAAGACCATAGATTTGTAAACGTCATTTGATATGCAACATGGATGACGAGTTCATACACATTGACACTTGCATGTGTTGAGGAGTCAGGTAGGTCTCGGATTGAGTACATGAATGAGTCTCACCTCATTGCATGACATGTCATAAAAGATTCCATCATTGAGTTACATAAACTTGATTAAAATTATTGTGGATAATTGAATGTTGAATGTGAGCATTCCATGTACATCTAGTGGGGAGTAGCCTCTGTAGGAAATATTCTACTGAGTGTAACTCACCCTATATGGGAACACATTTCAGGTGCAGGTTACATGTCGGTGGACGGATCTCATTCGGACCATCAAGGGTGAAGAAGGGCCGACCTTTGGCATTTAACCTTGAATTTTTGTAAAATATTCATTAAAACTATGTTTTAGCATGTATAAATATGAAATACTTGTAGTAGAACTTGTATGGATCATGTATAATGTTGAAAAGTTCATTATACATGTTTGGGATGATTTTGGGAAGGTTTGAAATGGATTGAAAATAAAAAAATAGAGATACCAATATTCTAGAATTTTGTTGGCGTTCGAACGTCAGTCAATGTTCGAACGCAACCTTTATTTAAACGCAATCCACGTTCGAACGTCAGGCCACTTCGAATGTGGGGAGCTTACAACACTTTGGTTTCTGTAGAGCTATAATGGAAATGTAGAAGTACTGGGAGCAAGTAACGTTCGTAGTCCAAGTGACATTCGAACGTAAAGTAGACGTTCGAACGTCAAATAACGTTCGAACGTGAACCTAAAATTAAAAATTTTAAAGTCCTGTGCTATGCTTTCAGGTTTGGGTTTCTTTGGTTCAAAGGACACATATGGACCTCAAATGAGTTATACTGGGATATATTGGACCCCGGTTGATTTAAATGGTAACATGTACACGGGTTGCACATGTGTGTTATAATCCCGACTTAAGGGATGATATTGATTAAGATTTATGTAATGTTGGGTTGTGCGACACTCTTTGGTTTTTTTGTAGGTTGACGGGTGGTCAACGATCAATAAAAGACCCTCGAATTTTTGGGGACATTGACTACTGACAGTTGAATCAGGTTACGATCAAGAACAGGTACCCCATATCGAGGATCGATGATCTTTTTGATTAGCTGAGAGGGGCACGAGTCTACTTTAAGATAGATCTACGCACGAAAAACCATGAGTTGAGGATTAGCAAGGCTGATGTCCCTATGACGACATTTAGGGCTCGACACGGGCATTTTGAGTTTCCAGTTATGCCTTTTGATTTGATAAATGCCCAAACGGCATTCATGGACCTTATTCATATGGTATTCTAACCCTATTTAGATTAGTTTGTCATAGTTTTTTTTGATGACATTCTGATCTACTCCAAGTCTGAGGAGGAGCATGAGGATCAGTAGAGGATCATTCTCTAGACCTTGAAAGATCATCAGTTGTATGCCAAGTTCGACAAGTGTGAATTTTGGCTAACAGAGGTGAAATTTTTGGTGCAAGTGTTGTCTACTTCAGGTGTGTCAGTGGACCTGGAGAAGTTTGAGGCAGTTATTAGTTGAGAGATGCCTAAGTCAGTCTTTAAGATATTTGTTTCTTGAGATTGATTGGATATTATCAGAGGTTGATTGAGGACTTTTCATGGCTAGCTACACCTATGACTAGGTTGACTAGGAAAATGGTCAAATTTCAGTGCGATGACTCTTGTGAGAGGGCATTCCGGGAATTGAAGAAGAGAGTTACTTCAACTCCTATCCTTATTGTGCCAAAGAGAGGGCAGAGGTACACAGTCTATTGTGATGTCTCAAAGGAAAGACTTGGATGTGCTCTGATGTAGTCCGAAAGGGTGGTAGCTTATGGTTCACGGCAGTTGAAGAACCATGTGAAAAACTACCCTACACACAACATGGAGTTGGCAGCTATTGTCTTTTCCTTGAAGTCATGTAGTCACAATCTGTACGTAGAGTAGTTTGAGATTTTTTAGACTACAAGAGTCTGAAGTACATCTTCACATAGAAGGACTTCACTTTGCATTACCATCCTGGTAAGGTAAATTTGGTGGTTGATGCACTCAGCCAAAAGTTACAGGGAGTCTTGACTAGTATAGCTTCTCAAGAGTGGCATATGCTCGAGACGGTGGGACAGTTTAGGCTACACTACTGGATCAGGACCAGACTTAGGGCATTTTGGGAAGACTAGTAGCTATATCCTCATTGAGCAAAGTAATCTAGTCCCAAGGACAGAACACGGAGATATTTTCCATCAAGGACCGAGTACAATCGGGTATAGGTGATGAAGGCTGGGCCATTCGCAATGATGGAAGTCTTCAATTTAAGGGAAAGGTCCTGGTTCCCTACTCTCTGGATCTGAGAGAGGAGATCTTTAGGGATTTTTACTGCTCCCGTTTTGCTATGCATCCAGGTGGCACGAAGATGTATCACGATCTTCGTCGTTAGTATTATTGGAGTGAGATGAGGAGACACGTCATAGACTTTATTAGTAGGTGTTTCACGTGTCATTAGTTCAAGTAAATAGATGTGTTGTATATTTTACCAATGTGGGATATACAGATTATGTCTATGTGATGTAAGCAAATGTGTATGAGGTGAAATAAAATTTGAAAGAAAGTATTTGATGCGTGGTTAAGGTTGTTCTTAAATAAATAAAGTTTCATTTATCAGTTGTTGTGTTCATAAATATTAATCGCACATTTGCTCTTATTAATGGTCTTAATGACTTTTTAGGAAAAACTGTAAAGACGTGAGGAGTCCACTGCCAAGTCTAGAAGGTCGAATGGGATGTCATCATGGGGGTCATGTTTATATGTCTTTTAAATTTAAATTTTATTTTTATATGTCATATTCTTGTGATCAATATTACGGTTTGTAAATAAGTTGGGCTCATGGCAAGCCTTACTGCTTGATGCAATTCACCCTAATCTTCAAACACGAACCCAGATTATGTGTGTATGACTTATAGAAATTGGTGAGTTTCACTCTCCCTCGGGTTCAAATGCAAGAAATGGAAAAAATCGTGTGTGGATGAACAAAAATGTGTATGCGTAAAAGTACTCCCCAATCGTAGAGATACTTGTAATGTCGTGTTTTACTTCGAATGAGTATTCCAAGGTTGTCTCTTTAGGGAAGGAAATGTCTAGTGTTTTCGAAGGGTGATTTGAAAAGAAATGAATAGTGTAAAATATTATGAATTTTGGTTTGGTGAGTTGTGTTTTGATAAAGATGCAAGAAAACAAGGTTGGCTAATTCATAGAGGTCATTCCAATGCGAATGCAAAATCAACTCAATTCATTCATCCAAGGGTGTATTGGTGTTTGATTGATTCGTAGGAAGTGATACACTAATGTGGATGTGTTGGGCAAAAGCATACCTTGTGACAATTTTACGGTGTATCAAGAGCTCACAACCGCGTCCACACTCAACCTAGTCAAACCAAACCACTTTACACTACGAGGAAGAATGAATGAGAGTCAATTTCACATACCCAATAGGAAATTTCCCTTGGATTATCCAACTAAAAGTCTAACTACTCATAGTAAAAGCAACGACAAACATAATGTAAAGAGACATGGTAGTGAAATGGAACATAGTACTTGTATTAATGCAAGAAAAAGTTTAAACTACAAGAACAAGACCATTCATACCTAAAAACAAAGCTTAAAGAGAAAACTCATAGAAATGAAAATACAACATTAAGCTAAACTTGATTAAAACTTGTAATAAATGAGTTTAAAGTGAAAGAGTGAAGGATTACAAGTAAAATAAAGCTTACTACAATGAAAATGGTGAACGAAATGCAAAAACCCAACTTTCTCTCTCTAGAACTTCATCTTCTTCCTTGGAACTTATCTCTCTATACTACTCCTAAGCTTAGGTAGCCTTCTCCCTCTAAAAGCTTGTAAAATCTGAATTATATTATAAAGCTTGGTCAAAATTCTTCCATACCCCATCCTTGGTCTGTGAGAATTGAGTTGCAATGAGTGCGAAGAGATTTGACACTTCAATAAGAAAGGACAAGTCAAGCATGCACATCCTATGCTTCACCAACCACCCCTCTTATCTCTCTTGCCTCTCCCATGATTTTCTCTTCCAAAATCTGAATTTAGGGTGTAAGAGACCATCATGGTGTGTCAAAGATGTTAGGGTATGGTTGGGATGACAAAAGGTGGGCCCCTGATTAGCACAAAATATTGCACCTCATGTATACATTTATACCCCTTTTATAATTGTGTTTGTGGTGGAAATGGGAGAAAATGAGATGAATCAAGCAATTAATGATTTTTTGTGTGATTGCAGGTAAATAGTTGAAAATGGTTTGAGTTAAGCCCTCATTATAGTGCTCAAAGTCAATGGACATGAAGGGGAGTTTTAATGGGTGCCTTGGAAATGTTTGACTAAGCCATGTTTAATATGTTTACCCTACCTTGGTTATCCTGAGATGAACCAATGATTATATTCAAAGAAGGGAAGATGTGTTGGTGGAAAATGAAACAAAGGGATGATGTATTCATGAATTGAAAAAAAAAAATCAATACCAAAGGCAAGAGTAAAGAAAAAGGGAAAAAGGGGCTGAAAAGAAAGAAAATGCAAAAGAGAAAAAAAAGAAAAAAAAATAGAATTTAAATGAAGGTGGATAGTCAAAGAATGATGAATTGCAATTATAATTCATATTCTCCGAATAATCCACTTTTGAACTCCTTATTCCCTTCGTTTCTCTTAGCCTAAATAACCCCAAGGCCACGTTATAACCGGAATACGTCCTTTTTGATCTTGAGGATACATGAAAAAAGTATGTTCTAAAGAAAAAGAGAAGTCAATTACACTTGCCCTAACATTCCATTCATGAGATTATGCCAAGGTCGTTTCAATTGTTGCACATGCACTTCAAATTTGGACTATGCGTGAGTTGTATTTCATTTTTGAATCCAAGATTTTGCTTCACGTATAAACATTGAGAGAAAGTCACTATAATCATAGATTTATTCACTCTAAGAAAAAACCCTTGGTGAGAATTCATCAAAGATGAATTTGGATAGCTAAAATGGATGTGGATGCTTTTGGGTAAATTGTTTAAATTGCATGCTCATTTCATACACACACGAGTCCTGAAGTGAGATGTATAGGTGAGTACTTTTGAATAGAATTTAAGTCTATGGCATGATTTATGAGTAACTACTTCGGGTGAATGCGAAAAAAATTGTTCAAGACACCCCAGGGCTAGTTAGGATGATGAAATATTTTTTAAATATTGGATGTAAAAAAAGGAAAAATTAAAGAAAGAGAAGTTTGTAGATAGTTTCACTGTAAACCATCACATGACAAAGTCGTCTACTAGGGATCACCTAGTGGTTTAAAAATGTAGTGAGTAGGGTAAGAAGGGATCCATGAATCTCATAGATCTTGTTTTGTCTTTTACTTGATAGTTTTCATTTTGTTTGATTTAGAATTCCATGACATGTGTTTTGAATTTGTCAAATTAAATCGCATTGCAATTTTGTCTATGAATTTGGGCAAAGTTGGACAGTTTTGTTACAATAGTATAAATCATGTAAAATATGAGAAAATTTAATTTTTTGTGAAAAATGGCAAAATGGTAATTAGCCGCTATGGTAAGGGTTGAAAACCCGATTTTTTCTAGAACTCTAATGAGGAAACGGACCTCACTGCTGAGTTCATCTTGCAAAATTTAGTTATTCAGTCAATTTTTATTGAATTTCCAGACAATCAATTTTTTTGCATTTTTCGAGGTGATATGATGTCGTGTGACCAAAATAAATGCGATTGAGAAATAAATTGCGAAACGTGAAAAATAATTTAAATTTAGTTCAAATAAAAATATATTGAACTTGAAACGGGACGAGATTTAGTTGTTTCAGATGAAATCGGACCCAGGAAAGGCGGACGTGTGGTGCAACGTGAGGCAAGTATCCTAGGGGTATAAAAGGGGAAAAATCAGATTTTCCCCACATTGTGGCTTCTGGGTTTTTCGGAAAGGAGAAGGGAAGAGAAGAGGGAGAAAACCAAGAGTTCTTTAAGCTTCTCTATATGATCTAGGGTCAATCGTTCGTCGAAACACTTCGGGCCAAAAATTAAAGTTCATCTACTCGATGAGGGCTACGTTTATGTACCAAAAAATGGAGATTTTGATGACATATTAAAGACAGATTTTTTGAAAATCAAGGCTTGAAGCTTGAATTGGGTCTTCTTGGGGTTCCTACTACGTGTATTACACTTCAAGAGGTAGTGTTCTTTTCCTAACTAGGTTTATTTCCAATCCAGGGTTGAAATATGAAATAAGTTGGGTGTTAGAGATGTAATCTCATGTATGACACATACCTATTGCAGTTGTAATGTGGAAAATGGGTATAAGAATGGTTAAAATCAATTCTAGCATGAATTGGGTTTGTTGAAATTATTTTTTGGTGATTTTTTGGTGATTTCTTGAAGGTGTTTGATGAAATGTCTATGCTGATTAAGTGTGTTATTTTCATTGACAATGTTATAACATGCTTTGGTGAGGTTGTTGATGGTGGTTATATGCTTATGATGTAATTGACCATGAAAAATGTTGACGGATAATTGAAGTTGTTTATAATGTGCTCATAGCATTCTGAACATGATGTTGAAATTGCAATAGAAATCTTAGTTGCATAATGATATAAAAAAACAATTGTACATTACATTGCATAACCACGGGAAGCATCACATTCATGGGCATGTGACATGAGTGTGGGTGTGTGTGTAGTTTTGATTGAACACCACTCTTGGTGGATGATGCCTGGGCTCAAAAAAGTTGGACCAAGGTTAAACTGAGTCGCACGAGTTTGCATTGAAAATAGTGTCAGTTAGCAAGAAGGGCAAGATTGTCCCCCGGGTGCAAGTCTATAAAGTGTGTCATCGTATGCGGAGCCGTTGGTGGAAGTCCATAAATGACCACCCTAAGAAAGATATGGAATTAGGCTGGTCATTGGATGTGCAACATCAATGGTGGAGTTTGGAATTCCCGGATTCACGCACATGACATTACATGTGTTATGGGAACCAGTGAAGGCTCAGGTTGTGTTACATGTGTGAGTCTTATCTAATAACATGTCATGGTATTATGACATCCATTCTTGAAGTTGCATGTTCTTGGATGAATGATTGTTTAATAGTTGAATTGCATGTGAACATTTCATATGCATTTAGGTTAGGGAGTAGCCTCTTTAGGAGATACTCTATTGAGCATGGCTCACCCTTTATAGGGACAACATTTCAGGTGCGCTACAAACTCCAGTGGATGGCTCTTACTTGGGCTCTCATTGATGAAGAAAGCTGAGTTGTGACTTTAAATTACATTTTTGTAAAACAATCGTGTAATTGGTGTTGTACATGTAATGCTGTGTAAAGGATATTAAATCGAACTCATATGAAGTATATTTTGTGTAAAATTGTATGTTATATGAATTTGGATGGATGTTGTATGAAATTGGACGAGTTGGAATTGAAACAGGATTGAATCAAGGGAAATTCAAGCTCTTCTACTGGTAAACATTAATTATCTACCCGTAGAAAATTTTCAGAGAGCTCTTCTACCGGTAAAACGTTGATTATCTACCGGCAGAAGAATTCTAGTGAGCTCTTCTACCAATAGAACGTTGAGTTCCAACCAATAAGTTTTCTTAAGTTTTCACAAATTTAAAATGACCTCGTCAAGCCTTCGGGCCTTGAGTCCTTTTGTTTAAAGGATGTAAATGGAGTAATATTAAGGACTAATTGATGTATATTGGATCTTGGAATGATCAAGTGATTGAAATGTATACACGTTATGCGTTTGGGAGTGCCTGATACAAGGGAAACTCTGCTCAAACTCTGTGTTGTTTGTGATCCCGATGAAGCGGATATTGTACCATGGTGTCGGGTTATACGATATTTACGAGTATTTTCACGGGTTGATGGGTAATCAATGGGTTAACAAAGGACCCCCGATTTTAGTGACATCACAAGTCATGTTTTTGAGTACATAAGTTAGCCAAGTAGGTTGTAAGAGTCAGATTATAGTCAAATAAGTTAGACCAATAGGATAAAAGTGAAAGGCCACAGTAGAAAGAAAAAAAAATTGCAGATTTTTTGTCAGCTACCGGTACCTTATCCATTTGGTGACGATACCTACTTGGCAGAACATTCAGCTACCGGTACTTGCTTAACAAGCAATGTTTTAAAGGGTAAAATACCAAATTCTTTTCATATTCTTCATTTCCCTCTCTCTCAAACACTCTCCTCTCTCTCGAAACACTAGAACCTCCCTCACGACTCTTGGGTAACTCTTTGATCTCTCCATTTCATCGGTCAACTCTCGGATTTTAGCGAATATGCATTGAAAGGTGAGCAAAATTCTCCCCAATTTAACTTGATTTCTTTGATTTGGGAGTGGATTTTTCCATTTTTAGTGTTTGGGTTGTTGGTGGTGTTGATGATGCAAACTAGAAGAAAGGTTTTCACTGAGCGAAAACAAGGGGCAAGGGTGTCCATAAGAAGGTCGAGGATAGTGGCCCAAGTTCAAATCATACCAATACCATTCCTCCTTCATTGTCTTTTGTTATTTGGTTCCTAGCTACTACCCCTTTTATTCTTGGTTCACCACCCCCAAATCTGCATTTTGGTACTACAAGTTCTTTACCTGTTCCCATAGTTTCCTCAGACATTTCTTATCTTTTACCATCTCGCATTACTCCAATTCATGACACTCATTCAACACCTATAGATCAATTGCCTATTGAATCTATTTATGTTGCTTTAACTTCTTCTTCAGTCTTACCAGTTGTTCATTCTTTGAACTCTCACCCAATGCAAACCAGAAGTAAGTCAGACATCTCAAAAAAGAAAACTTTTACAGTTATTTCATTCTTCTGTACTTTTCCAATTACTAAATCTAAGTCCTACACTCAAGCTTCCAAGTCCTCATACTGGAAACTAGCTATAACAGAAGAATTCACAACTCTTTAGAATCAGCATACTTGGATTTTTTTCCTCCACCTTTGCATCACAATGTGATTGGTTGTAAGTGGGTGTACATAATCAAACAACATCCAGATGGTTCTATTGCCATTTATGAGACAAGGCTAGTAGGCAAAGGTTTTCATCAAGAGAAAGGGTTGGAATATACAAAAATATTCAGTCCTGTAGTTAGACAAGCTACTGTAAAGTTGATTCTTACTCTTGTTGTTCCCTTTCAGTGAAAGTTACATCAACTTGATGTGAATAATGCTTTTCTCCATAAAATATTTTTTTTTTGGTAGTGAAAATGACTTCTATATTAATACTGTAAAAATCCAGGAAAATTTAAACTTTTAAGAATAAAGGGTAAAACAGTAAATTACCATAACGGTTCGGGTTGTAAACCTGAAATTTTTTAGAGCTCGGATTACGAAACGTACCTCATCGTTGGATTCGTCTCACGAAATCTAGTGACCATGTCAAATTTCATCAAATTCTGAGATAGTCGGATTTTTTGCGTTTTACAAGGCGGCCAAGCTCCGGGAGACCCAAATATGAATTTTTTTGGATAATTATGAGATTTTAAAAATAAATGAAGTCAAGACAAATTAAAAATATTTTGAACTTGAACCAGAGCGAAATTTAATCGTTTTGGGACGAAAACGGACCCGGAATTAAAAGGGACCGTGTGGCGCATTGTGGGCCAAGTATCGAAAAAAAATATAAATAGGGGGAAAAATCAGATTTTTCCCTAATATTCAGCCCTTGGTCAGCTGATAGAAAGATGGAGAGATAAGAGAGGGAAAAGAGAGAAAAACATAACTTTTCTCGACGATCTACGGAGCTAGAGAGCTCGGATCCGTTTGGGCCAAGAGGGAAAGTCGATCTCCTTGACAAAGGCTGTGCGTATACATCAAAAACAAGGGATTTCACCGATGGTAAGAAAACCGAAATTTTGGGGGAAGCTTGGGAGTGGAGCTTGGGTGGATTCTTAGAACTTCTATGGTCGTTCCTCATGCTACAAGAGATAGGGGTTCTTCTACTTAGGTTTATTAACTACCTAGAATGTTATATTGAAATGGGTAGGTTAATATAGATATATATAACTTGCCAATGGAAATGATTTGGTGAAATGGGTATTGAAATTAGGTAGAATATCTTCTATCTTGGAATGGGTACATAGAAATTGCTTGATAGTGATTTCTTGAGGAATGTAGAGATAATAATTCTTGGTAGAAGAATGTTGATTTTGGGCATGTTGTGTGTTCTCATATGCTTTCATGAGTTTAGCATGTTCATTGCAAGATTTTATGATAACGTGCTTGGAAATTGGGTTGAATGGAATGTTAACATAAACACGTTGTCAAAAGATATTGACATTGTGATCGGCTATGGTATTCTTATGCTTTCAATATGAATTACCACGGGTATGTTGATTTATGATGAGTTATGTGAATTGTGGGCATGTTATGTGTTTACGTAATGTCTTGACTTGGAAGTGTGTTATTGCTTAATATGAAATAACATGCTCGGACTTGAGTTTTGAATATAATGTTGATAAATGCACAATTGTTTATTGACATTGTGAGCTATAAAAATTATATGCTTTTGATATAATTTGTCATGGATTGAATGAATCGGGTTTGAAATGGTTCATATGACATACATTGCATATTAAATATTATAATAGAGTTGCAATGAGGTATTACATTGCATATGCACAGGAACATTGCATTAAATGGGTGGTTGTGCATGAAATGAGTCAATACCACATGGGTGGATGGCTAGTGGGCTCGAGGGAGCTAAGTCAATGAATTGGCGGAATCGCACGGTTTACAAGGTATTAAGGGTCGGGGTTAGCAAGAAGGGTTAGAAGATCTCTCGGGTGTAAGCCCCGGTGATTTGGATACGCACTGCCGTTGGTATTAGTCCATAAAGTGTATTGGTGTACCCGAGACTGTTGGTGGAAGTCCATAAATCCTGTCGGTTGACTGCCGTTGGTGTAAGTTCATAAATACTCATCCCATACAAGACCCTAGATTGATAATGTCATTTAATGTATAATATAAATGACGGAATTGTACACATGGAAAATTGCATGTGTTGGCGAGCCGGTGAAGGCTCGGGATCATGGATGACGGACATTTGCACAATTACAAATTGCATGTGTTGAAGGGCCGGGAAAGGCTCGAGTTGGTTATCGAGAGTGAGTCTCATCTCATTTCATAGCATTGCATAGTAAATTTTAAACATTGATGGCATATTCATGTTTGGAATGTATGAATGGTGAATTAGTTGCATGTGAACATTTCAGGTGTATTTGTGTTGGAGAGTAGCCTATTTAGAGAATATTCTATTGAGCGTGGCACACCTTTTATGAGAAAATATTTCAGGTGCGGGGTTCGTGCTGGTGGATGACTCTCACTTTGAGCCTCAGGGATGAAGAAGCCGGAATGTGGCTTTTATTTTGAGTAAATTATAAAGACATTACAATGAATATTTATTTTGACATGTAATTAAATGAATTCGCATGCAAAAGTTGTAATAGATCTTGTACCAACCATGTGGGATTTTTGTAAGGCTTGGAATGAATTAGAAACAAAAAATGGAAGAAACGGTAGAAATCTGGGTAGACTATACCGGAACTGTGTACCGATACGTTTTGATCTAGAAGGTTCGACATACCGGTACTGTTGAGTACCGGTACTGTCTACAGATTTCTGAAATTTTAACACTATTCTCCTATGTTTTTGGACTTTATTTTCTTTGGTTCAAATGGATTCTAAATGAACTATTTTGAGGCATGTTGGACCTCAGGAGAATTAAATGATAAAAAGAACACAGGTATATACGTGGGTTAAAATCCCGATTAAGAGAATTTGTATGGACATAAGGCCTAGAATTGAGACAAGAAAGGTTAATTCCGCGGCTTGACGGTTGACCAACGGTTTAAAAAGGACCCCCGGTTTTAGGGGCGTCACAAATACTCCATGGAATACTTAAGGAAGAGGTTTATATGACTCAACCCCAAGGATTTTTTATTTTATATTTTTGGGAGGGGGGAGGGGGACTTGAACCCTTAACCTAAAATCCCCATCATATCTGTCAACTACAGAAAGTTATATATGGCCTTAAACAAGCTCTTAGAGCTTGGTTTGAGTGGTTTACTTCTTATCTCTCTTTACCTATCAGTTTGCTGCTTCTACTACTAATTCTTCTTTTTTTGTCCTCAGGCTCTTCTCTCACCATTCTTCTTCTCCATGTCGATGATATATTCATCATGGGGAATTAGTCTTTCTATATTGCTCAACTTATTTCTCATCTTAGTCAAGCCTTTGATATGAAAGACCTTGGTCCATTACATTTCTTTTTGGGTCTTGAAATTCACTATATTTCCTCCAGTCTGTTCATTAATCAAGACAAGCATGTTGCAAATTTGTTACAAAGAGCTAATATGTCTAATTGTAAACATTGCACCATTCCTTGTGTTGCTACTCAAAGACTCCATAGTTATGAGGGTACTGTTCTTTCTGATCTTATTATGCACAGGAGTGTTGTTGGAGCATTGCAGTATCTTACTTTTACTAGACTTGATATGGCCTTTTGCAGTCAACTGTGTCCTAGTTTATGAGTGCTCCTACAGACCTCCACTTCGCTGCTGTTAAGAGGATATTGAGATATATCAAGGGTACTTCTACTCTTGGCCTCACTTTCAATCCAGGACATCTTCAGCTTTCTGCTTTCTGTGATGCAGATTGGGCTAGGGACCCGACTGATAGAAGACTTATCACTGGCTTAGTTATTTTTCTGGGTTCTAATCCTATCCATTGGGCAACTAAGAAACAAGCCACTATTGCCAAGTCCCCTTCTAAGGCTGAGTACACGGCTTTGGCGGTCACAGCAGCTGAGCTTTCCTTTGTTTAGAAGGTTGCTGTGTGATTTTAAAATCTCTCTCTCCAAAGCTCCTGTGTTAGGATGTCACAATGTTTCAACACTAGCACTCACTTCAAATCCCTTATTCCATGCTAGAACAAAGCAAATAGAAATAGACTATCAAAATATAAGAGTTAGGAATGGGATAATGAAATTTTTTGACAATGGAAAGTGTGTTAGTTGAGTTATCTAAAATTGAAAACCGTGCTGAGGATATTTTTTTTTTAGGAGAAAAAAATATAGGATGAATTTTATATGGTTAGATCAAAGTAGATGACTGAAGTGAGTAGGATTGTGCAAATAAGCCAAATAATTAGTTAAAAATTGACTTTAAGGACTTCAACCAAGTAAAATTGAAATAGATTCACCTCTCTGGGGTTTAACAATCCGCAGCTCTTTGTTGATACGTGGTCCTCTATTTGCATCTTTCAGTTAAGACTACTTTTCAGTCTTTCATTTAAGACCCTATATTGGTCATAGGGAATTTTACACCTTAAATTTGGTACTCCATTAAGCTAGATTTAAATAAGTGCTCAATTTTTTTCCATAATCATCGAATTTAGACATAAAATTCCATGTACAAGACATACGGCCATCTCAGTGGAGACTTGTTCGAGCAACGACAAAACCACCTCATGCAAGATTAACCATTGGAACTAACAGTTGGAAAAATCTACTACAGACAATCAAAGCAAAAGGGAGTGCAGTGTTACTTTCATACTTAGGGTCCAATTAGTATTTGAATAAACTTCATGTGAGGTGGATATAATTAACCATTATGGATTGATCAAATCAACCATGCCAACACCCTTCATAATCCAAATCAATACAGCTAGAAAGACAGCAATGCCACTGCTAAATGAAATTATCTCTCAACAAAGTAAGGGCACATTTCTACATTGCAGTCACAGCAATTGATTAGAGCATGCAAAACAACCAGCCATGCCATTCTACAAAGCGACTCAATGACCTACACATTTAAGCGAACCAAACAGATTACCTGCACCACTTTATACCAGTGCTCTTCCAAAATGCTGATGCTACTTTCTGGCAAAGATCATTAAACACAAGATTCATTGAACAAGTAATAAGATGTTTTTTTTGAATATTACAATATTAATTTGAACACTGCTCCATGTACAAGCACTAAATTTGCACTTGATGGAAACAGAAAGACAGGACTTCAAGAAAGTATACTAGCCACTAACCTAACCTAACATTTAGGAGAAGCTTACCTCCTAAATCTTGAAGATGACTGCTCAGCAAAAGTTCAGCAATATAGATGCTTGCCCTTATTTAGCAGGCACATTCAGCCAAACTGACATGATAAAATCATGTGACCATTGATTTACGAGAGACTATCCACAAGAACCTTTTGTTACATGTGATACTACACCAAATATACTACACCAAATGAAAAAATTGCAAGAGAGGGACTACTACACAAGAAGTAACCAAATCCCTTTTAAAGAAGCTTACCTCCTGAAACTTTGAGGTAATTACTGACAACTGAAGTTCAGGCAAACAGAAGTCTTGCCATTTTTTTAGCCGTCACATCCCTCCTAACCAATATTCCCCACGTGATGGCAGCTCGAAGCTTACACCACCTCGCTTTGGGTGTTCCACTCCTTGGGATATGGATACCAAAATTGGGACAGACAATGTCAGCTGCTTGGTTGTATGGAGCCTGAAACAACCCATTCCCTTGCCATGTTGTTTCATCATGAAAGTTTTCGTCAGCAGCTACATGTCCAGTGAACACAACTGGACCCGTGGAACCACTTGGACCCCAACTACATCCTCCACCATAGGGTCCACAGAAAAAGTCTCTCGTGGTAAAACTGTTCCTCATTGTTGAGGTGAACATTTGCATTTGATGAGAACTCTGTGCCATGGAAACTTCCAATTCATTAGCATCTTCCACTTCGTAGGCAAATGGAGATGAAGATGCCATATCATTGGAGCCCAGCTGCATTTCCTGTTGATCTGTACAACAAATAGCTTCAGCAACTTTTAAAGATACATAGGAAGGGAAAGACAGAAATTGGAAGGAAAAAAAATTAATGGTGGTAAAAAATGAAAACCACCCTAAGATAGCCAACACCAAAGAGTACAAAAACCAGTTTGACAAATTACTAGTCCTGGTGGATTCTTTAATGTCTTGTTGAGCATAGATGATCGATAGTTGTTCATCACAAATAATAAGCATTGTCTTTGTTATGTTGATATTGGGGAAATAAACACCTGGTCAATCCTTGCAGAGTAACATTCCCTCAGTTCCATTAGATGTTCCCATTTCAACATAGAAATCCACTCAGAGGCTCAATGAATTTATACATAGAAAGTTAGAAACAGATGTTTTATGGTAACTGTTTGGAAAATGGGAGTGCATTGGTGGATATTGGTTCACATAAATGATTCCATTCCTTGACTTCTTTAGAAAATAAAGGGGAAAGAGGATTTTATAAAGTCTGTATACCTAGTGCTAGTAGGAAATGATCATTCTGCAGACCTAAAGTAGAGCTGCCAAAAGGGTCAGCATGTGGACTCAACACTGGGGTTGGGCAGCCAACAACTGAGGGGTCATCAATTGGAACCAAGTCATTCAAATTTTTATACGCATGAAGTTTCCAATCTTCCACCAACCGCTGCAATGGAACAGTGAACTTGATCAGTTGCAAATCAGAAAGCGTGATTAAGGCCAGGAAAAAATGCAAACCTTCAGAGAGGAAATATATATCAGGGGCAACCTCATGAGAAAGGGTATTCAAATTGTAGATCAAATTAAATTCCAGGATTTGCATACAAACCTTCTGAATATTATTGAGTTTATCCAAAGACTGATAATTCTGGCCATCAAAGATTGCTCCCACAACCTTGAAGATGGAATTGAACACAAGAACAACCCTTTCTGCAGCCCTGTACATGTAGAACTTGTCATCATCTACAATGCAATCAGCAGCATGTCCAATGATTGTCGCCCACGTCTTGTTTGAGACCCCACCACCAAGTATCTACAATTTTCAAAAGCAGAACATTCGATGACCTCCAAAACAAAGTTGTCTACTAGTTATGCTTTCTGCTCATCTAGTATTTGAAAACTTCAACAAAAGAGAAATAAATATCTTACATTGCGTAGTAAGAACGGGTTAGTGATATATAACCGCAGCAATTCCTTCACGGTATATATTTTATGCAAAGACAATCGTTTATGGAATGCACCATCTTTTGCTATCTTCTCCAACCGCCAAATATCATCACCCAAGGATGGAGGGTGGTGCTTCTTGTATGCTGAATCAACAAATTACCTATCATTCTCCGAACTACATTTATAATTATTAGCTGCTCTTTATGAGTAGAAGATACTGCAAGGTACATATATCATGGTTTTAGTATAATGTTGAGCTTCCACCGGGTTTGTTTTGTTTGGCCTTTAGGGGGCAGGGGGGATAGATACACAAGAGCTGCAGGGCTTTATTTGAGTGCTTTCAAATTAGCTGGTGAAAAAGTGTTTATTTGATGTGGCAGCTACATACCCATAAATTACACATTAAACCACTTTAAATCTGGAATAACAAGAAAAGGTACAAATTTTTAACCCTCAATCACATATGAATAATTCCAGTATGTTTCTTATAACCACCCTGCACCCTTGAATTCAGCATGCATTACAAGTAGCACCCACGGTTTATTGCCCACTCCAGCCAAGTTCCCAACGTGATGCCTAAACTTGAAATTTTCAGGCGTGAAAGTTTACAAGAATATTAATGCATCAAGAAGATCAAATAAATGGGTACACTTTAAAGCAAAATTCCATAGAGGATGAAAAAGCTATAGCCAATTGTGTTCTAAAACGGTTCTCATGCAAGAAACAAATAAAATGATCAATAATATGTCAAGCCTTCAGTGAGTTCAATCACAATTCTTTTATTCGCCAATATCTAAAGAAGCCAAAGTTTAATGGGGAAAAATAAAAATAGTTAAAAACAGGAAATAAAGAAAGCTGCATGAAAGTTAAACTTACACTCTCCCCGATGATCTTTCACTACGAAGGCTTCACTTACTGCCTCTCTAATTCTCATTTCAGTGCAAATATTTTGCACTTTTGCTCCTAACCTAAACCTTCGACTCCTTATCCAGCTCGAATTATCAGTAAAGCTGATATCACCTATATACCCTACTCCATCTCTCAATGTAATTAGTAGGTCCCCGGTCACCAATGGCCTTTTGCCTTGTCTTTCTTTCACAATTTTGGCATTAAATGCTTTCTCTGTCCAATCTTCTTGATCATCATAATCAAAATCACCATCAAGGACCACAAGTTTTATCTTTATCGAAGATAAGGGTCCAGATGTTATTGTGTTCTTGGAGCTAGCATCAAGTATAACTATTTTCACAGGCTCTCCATCCCCCGATGCTATCCTACTGCCTGTGAAAAGTATAGAGGGAAATTTGTCGGTAAAGTGTAACTGCAAGGCCCTAACTCCAGATGACTCAATTTGATTAAGTGAGGATCTGCAAAAGAATGAAACCACTTTCACTGTTAGTAAGGGATACCAAGGAAATCTACTACAAGAAACAAAGATATATGCGTACATATATATAACTCAAATAGCAAAACTTATGCCAAACAGGCAACAGCAATCATGATTCAACCAGTCAAAAACAATTAGGCAAGCGCACGCAAGAGAGAGAGAGAGGTACAAGAACCAACCTTGAAGATGAGAAAATTGCATGTTCCAACTCCTCACGCACCTGCCAGACAGAGTGAGGATAATGAACACAAAGCATTCCAGTCCCATCCAAACTAACAGAATCAGCTCCAGGAAGATTTCAAGCACCCCCCACCAAAAATGAGGAAAAAGAAATGGAATAGTCGTTGAAAAAACAGTTCATTATACTTTCAACCATCTTTATAAAATATACCTTCACGTTTTAATTCAATCCCTACTACTACTACTGTGGGAGTACAAAACACTTCTAGTGAACAACTAACTCCTAGAATAACTAACATCAACTCAAGTGTGGCTTTCCTCAAACAGTACGATCAAGGAAACTCAAAACAACGAGCAGTTGAACAAGTGAAAAAGAACAAAACTAAAAGGATTAAGGAAAATCTCTGTAGAAAAACTGCCAACATCCAAGGGCAGGTCAAACATAATAAGCCATCGAAGAAAATTGTTGATGAACTTACAGAAATAGAATGCTAATTTAGCTGAAGCATTGACCCAAACACAAATCAACAAAAACAATACATCCAAATTTAACCAGTATGTTTCTCAACAAAAAAAAGAAACATTGAAAAACAACTTAGCATCGAAGCCTAAAACTTAAACTACACCATGGTAATGATATGAGCTACAAAAGATATGACTTCTATACGAATTAACATCATACAAATTGATTAAACTTCACAGAATAGCATCAAAACAAAGAGCGGAGACAACACACCTTTTGCCTGGTACTAATAATGAATAAAGCATGACTTGAACAATAGAGAAACATATCATACCATGTTTCGGAGAAAAGGTTCCAACTTGGAAACTAGCTCATGCAGTGAAGGTTCATTCATCAAATCCCTAAAAACACTGTAGAGACATCAAAAACTCACATAAGAAACTATAACAACCACCAAATGAGCCCCAAAATTCAATCATCCAAAACTACTCACGTTGAAAATGGAAAGCACCGTTTGGATTCCCTAGCTGGATGTTCAGACAGATCATCACCACCCTCACCAAAATGTCGTTTCAGTACCATCAAAAACACAAAAATTGACCAACGAACAAGCTTAACCAAAGATATGCTCAGAATCAGTAAGCTAGGTAACACAAAACTGCCCAACTTCCAAACTATTTAAAGGAAATCAGGGTGACCCGTCTACATGAAAGTACAAGGAAGCTTAAAATTGTACCATAAACAACGCGTAAGTCATAAAAGTCAAGCATAAATTTGATCATCTATCACAACAAGAAGAACCCTTCAGCTATCATAACAAAATATATCATTTATATATAGATATATGTCTAATATATAGGTTTTTCGAATTCAACAAGACTAGGAAGATCATTGGGCTTTTCATTTTATTAATTTAAATAAGACAGGACGAAATATACCTATGAGATTCCCAGGATTATATTCAAACTAACTGACTAAACTGAAACAACCGCGTAAAGATGGAAATGAAAGAGACTACAAAACCAGTATATATTTTTATAAAGATCCAACCTCACCAAACAACGTGGAAGAGAGAGAAACAGAAAAAAGAACGATGAAATTAACGCGTACCTGCTGAATAGACCTGGTGGAGAGGTGGGTTTTAGAAGAAGCTTGGTGGAAGTTTCACAACACACACACACACACACACAAAGCGAGTAAAGAGAGACGCGTTTTTAGGTCGAGAAAAGAGACGGCGTGAAATGGACACGTAAACCCATGGGGTTTGAATTTCAACTTTTTGTATGAATTCAATGCAAAGTTATTGATACATGTAGTGACAAAGTTATACATTAATGCAAATAAAATCAAAGCACAAATCCTAGTTCATGATAAACCCTAAATTCTAATATCCATTAACGTCACTGTGTCGCTATCAGTGTCTCTCTCACCCTTCTGTAAAGGGAAAAGAGAAAGAAACATCCTCCTTCGAGAATCGTCTCCATTTAAATAAGAGAATTGTTTGTTTGAATCGAAATTGGAGAGGTCGAGACTGCAGGGTACATAGGACTAATTTCCGGCGATTACTAATTTTCCCGGGGAATTTTCTTGGAAAATCTCTACTTGGAGATTCGTGGAAATTCTTCATTTCGATTCTCTTTCCTTGGAGTGCTGCCTCTGTCATTAGATGTTTGTGAGCTTTAGAAAATAAGAGAAAAAATTAAAAAAATGATTACTTCCTTTAGGAGATCAATTGCCGAATTAACTCAATTGTTTTTTTCTTAAATTTTAATTGACCCCTTAGGTTTGTCACTTCAACTGATAGACCCCTCACGTTTAAAAAATTACACTGAAACACACTTTCAATAACAGCTAGCTAATAAACCTAACAGTTGTTGCAAAATGTTTATTTTACCCGAGATAAAATTTAGATATAACCCAAACTCAAATCCAAAATGACTAGACTAACCCGACCCGAACACTAAACATATAAAATATTCCCTTTTTCCCCTTTGTCTCAATTTCTATGCAAACATCATCATAGCTTGCTGCCCCACTGCACCCTGCACCCTGCCCGTTGCAACCCCCTCTCACAAAAGAGTGAACAGGAACACTTTCTCCCCCTTCTGACTCTCTTGACTAGGTGATGTGGTGGTTGCTACGATTACATGGGTGGGATCCGATAGTGGCTGGAGTTCTTGGGGGTTGAGGTGGTCTCGACAACGTTGATTTAGGAGGGTATGGTTTCGATGTGGAAGTGAGTTTGTGACAAAGTTACAACTGTTGCATGGGTGTGGTGTGGTGTGGTGGTATCTCCAGTGTATTGTAGTTGAGAATTTGGGGGGTAGTGGTTGTAATGTATGTAGTGGGTCTAACAGCAACTCCAAGGAGATTATGTAGAATAGTTAGGCAAAATATAATTTTTTATTACACTATCTATTTTAAAGACCAACTCTTATTAATTCACTCCAACAACGCTCTCTATTTTATCTAACTATTCCAACTAACTTTAACTACAAAACCCACAAAACTCACAAAATTCACGAAAATCTAAATACTTAGGTACGCAAAATCCAAATTCTTTGGTACCCAACACAAAAACCCACAAAAACCAAATACTCAGGTACCCAACTGATAATGCTCTATACATAATTGAACAGTTGAAGGTTGATCATTGGCTATATCTGAGCTACGAGGCTCTGGTGCTGCAAACAATTTTAGTTAAGGGGAGAAAGATTACTTTAGGGAATTCTAGTGGTTCACCAGCTCGGGAGCTCGGCTAGTCCATTCTTCAAGGGAAACTCTTGCTCCATATGTTTTTTATTCAAAATGGGAGGTAAAATACAGAATCTTCCTTCTTAAAAAAAAAAGGGATGGATTGCCCCTTTAGTGGGGAGTTTTGTACAACATTTGTAGCATTGATCCTAATTCTAAGGGATCAGCGGTGAGATCTTCGCCTTTATCTCAAGATATTTTGCATGATTCTAGGGAATGACCATGGCAATTAATGATCTTGAGCCTAGATTGGTGCTTATTGTCGCTGAGGAGGCGTGTTGTGGTTGTCAACTGTCCTCTATGCATTTTCTTTGAGTTGTAGGCAAATGGGGTGTCCTGAGTTTATACTTGGAATTTCTTTAGGTACCATCAGTTGCCGCCAGTTCCTGGTGAAAATGGATTTGAGCAAGGGCTGAGCTATAGTTGAGTCGAACCAAGCTTATGACGACCTCGATTTACGTATGAAGAGACCTTTTTTACGGTTTTGAATAATCATTTCCTCCTTGTTCTTCGCGCACGTTTTGCATTCCCAAGACCCATATACACCAAGCTTTAAATACTTCAGTAGCAACAGAACCCGCTTCATTTCAATGTTCGATTTCTCTCTGGGTTATCCCCTCTCTCTTCCATGCAATTCTTCTTGACGACTTCTCTTCTCCTCAAGGAACAAGGAAGTTATGGTGCTCTCCAAAGGACTTGGTCAAATGATGAATGAAAATTAACTCTCTTGAAGCGGCGAGGGTGAGGCTCTTAGATGACCCTTACTCCAAGATGGTAGAGGAGGAGGATCCTGAACTCCAAGGTAGAGAGGAGAAGGCTCTCCAGCTCGTGGACTTCAAGGTGGAGAGGAGGAGGCTCTCCAGCTCCTGGACTTCAAGGTGGAGAGGAGGAGGCTCTCCAGCTCCTAGACTCCAAGGTGGAGAGGTGGAGGCTCTCTAGCTCCTAGACTCCAAGGTAGAGAGGAGGAGGCTCTCTGGCTCCTGGACTCCAAGATGGAGAGGAGGAGGCTCTCCAGCTTCTGGACTCCAAGGTGGAGAGGAGGGGGTTCTTGGATGACCCTGCATGCTCCCCTCCTGATGTAGTTCCTTAAGCTTGATGAGTTGCTCCATGCTGATGTAGCTCCTTGAGCTTGTTGAGTTTGACCGGGTTAACCATATTGAGCTGAATTTGCTGAACCTCTTGGAGTTGGGTCTCTTGGGCTTGTAACATGATTTGGGCCCTTGGGCTTGGCCCATCAGAAATGACTAAGGTTCCTCAGGTATCTCCAGGGACTCCTTCCAATCCCAAGCATTCTTGAAAAGGAAAGGCCATGGTGAGCTTTGGTGATGCTCAGGATTATGGGCCCGTTCCTCGTACCTTTGACCTTATTGGTCATAGTGAGGTTACTCATTCTCTTATGAAGGTCCTTTTTACTAAATTTGGTTTCCCCAAGGGTCTGGGCTACTGGGTGCCCACCACTAATATTTGATATGATTCCGAGGTCCCTGAGAAGACCTGTTTTTTTTTAGCTTCTCTTGAAAATGGACTCAGATTCCCTATTCGTCCCTTCATCAAATCCATCCTCTAGAACTTTAATGCTTGCCCTGCTCAAATTTCTCCTAACTTTTGGGGAGTCCTGGTTAGTTTTCTCGTCTTTTTTAAAAAGAATTAAATTGGTACCCCCATTGTTCCTTTCCTCATGAAATTTTTCAATGTCAAATTCCAACCTAATGGTTTTCTATACATCTCTAAATGGGTGAATACCCCAGCCTTGATTATTGACCTGCCTAGCTCCCATAAGAATTGGAAGAAACAATTCTTCTTTGTGTCAGGGAAGGCGTGAGAATTTAACCCAAATGATGCCACTGATGCACTTCCAATCCCACACTCTTGGGCAGGTCCCAATAACTTGGGTGAGTCCTTATTTTGAGTAGGTTCCCTTTGTTCCCTCTTATTACTTCATAAGTTGACCTCATTCCTTAGTTTTTATTTCAGGCATACGCCCCAAGCTGGGAGCTGAGGATAGGCTTGCTTTAACTACTTTTAGAGATTGGAATATAAAAAAATATTCTAGTTTGATCAAGCATTTTGAGCTCACCAGGCTAGATTTTAGCCTACTGAGGTGACGATTGAGGCCCCTATTCCCCTTTCTGTGGTTGGAGTAGAGGGGGAGACAAGTAACATTTCTCCCCTTTACCCATAACTTTTAGTCCATTCTTTCCTTCTTTTTAACTTATTTGTCTTGGGACTTTAATTTTTGCACCAATGGAGCCATTTACCAAGGAATATAGGGCCAAGATCAATGAAATGAAGAAAGTTAGAAGTAGAGGCAAGCTTGAGGCAGCGGTCGGGTCGAGTAGTGGCGCTGCCCCTTCAGCCAAGATGCCAAGGTTGGACGTGCCTCCTATGCCTCTTTCTTCGAGCCAAACGACCCTTGTTCCCCTATCAAGCTCTACAACAGTTGCACAGTCCTCCCTCTTTTGAGGGACCATGCCCCCTCATCTGTAGGGATTCCTGGACAAGGTGTTGTTTTGCCCTCTCTTTCCTCTGTCGAAGTTGAGGGAGCCCAAGAGGAGCGACTCTCCTTTTTCGCTGTCTGGCCCTTCCTTTGGTGAGATTTTGCTTTCTGATGCTAGTGAGAAGCTTGTTAAGATGTTGTTTGACGTGGAGAAGGAGAAGGATGAACTATATGAATAAAATGCAACCCATCGAGCTACAATGCTTCTTTAGAGGAGAAGGTTGCTGAACTAAAAAGAAAGCTTGGGGGAGACTAGGATCTCTTTTTCTTGTACTCCATTATGAGAATTACTTCTTTTGTAATTGCTGGTTAATGTGTTTTCAAGTTCATGAATTGAAGAGATGAACGTTGTTTTATGATCTAAGGGTCTCCACTTTCGGTTTATAAGCAGGGCTCACCACTGTGTCTATGAGCAAATGTGCTCATCATTTATTTATGAGCTCGAGGAGCTCATTGTTTATTTATGAGCTGAAAAACCCATCTTTTATTTTATGAACTGAAGAGCTCACCTTTTATTTATGAGCTGAGGAACTCGCCGTTAGTGTATGAGCTGAAGAGCTCATAGTTTGTTTATGAGTTGAAGAACTCATCGTTTGTTTATGAGCTAAAGAATTTATAGTATGTTTATGAGTTGAAGAGCTTATCGTTGATTTAACAGAATCAAGCTGAGATGAATTGAAAACTTGTTATTTTATTGAGGATTGCTTTCTCACAAAAGAAACTTAGTAGAAAAACCTTTTTAGATGACCTGCGTTCTAGGAGTGATGTAGGATTTTTCTCTCTTCTGTTTGCAATTCATAGTTCCTAGGTGTGATTATCCTCGAAACAACGTAGGGTCACTCCTAGTTGGGTCCTAACTTCTCATATGTGGGATCTTTCTTTGCTGGCAGAAGTTTCTTGAGTACCTGATCTCCAACTATAAAGCTTCTATTTCACCCTCTTGTTTTAATACGTGATTGTTTTTCTCTGATAACTTCTCATGCACTATAGGGCTTTGTCTCTTCTTTCTTCTAGTAGGTCAAGATTTAACAAGAGTGATTCATCATTATGCTCAAGTTCTGAAAAATCAGTCCTAGCGGAAGATATGTCTATCCGCATAGAATTTCTTGAACTTAGGGTTGTCGAACTGATTACCATTGTCTGAGACGATTGCCCTGGTATTCCAAACCTGCAAATTATGGATTTTCAAGTAAAGTTTTAAACTTTCTATTCTATGATTGTTGCCAAAGGTTCAACTTCTGCCCATTTGGTGAAGTAATCTACCCCAATAATTGCGAACTTGCACTGTCTAGTACTGGTGGGGAAGGGCTCAAGTATGGCCAGGCTCCATTGCTGGAATGACCAAGGACTTATGACTGAGGTAAGGTGCTCTAGTGGGCAATGAGGGATGTTGGCGTGTATCTGGTAGACCTTATACCTATTAACCATATCTGTAGTGTCTTTGAGAATACTAGGCTAGAAATACCCTTGCCATAAAGCCTTTCTTGCCAGAGCTCAAGCTTGGATATGGTTGCCATAAATTCCTTCACGAACTTCCCCAAGTATGTAATTAGTATCTTTCTCTCCTACACTTAAAGAGAGGTGCATAAAACCTCATTTATACAAATTATCTTGCAGAATTGTAAACCTGGATGACCTTGCCCTTAGTTTTGCCGCTTCTAAGGGCAATGTCCCATTCTGGAGGTATTCTCTAATCGGGTCCATCCAGCTCAGGGGGCCAAAATAGGGAGTATTTCTTCATCTTCATTTCTAACTAATGGTTCAGCTAGGTGTTCCACCAGTATTAATTGATTAGTACTCAAATGTAGCATATTTTTATGCCCTTTTGGACTAATTGTGCTTTGATAGAGTTTAAGTGATGATGTTTTCAAGGGATACAAAAATTCCATTTGAAAGTAACATCAATACATTAAGGAACAAAAGTAGAGAAGCTTGGAGGAAACAAAGAATGTTCAAACGCTCCCCTGAACTAATGAACTACTAGGAAGATAAGACAAAGTGTGTTGCAGACAAGACCCAAGGCCCTGGAGACTTGAGCACTACATTCGAATGCCATCAACCATTTGAATGTCCACTGGAGCAATGACAAGATCAGACTGACTAAAAACATGGCGTGTTGTAGACTTGCAGTCAGAAGGCTCAGGCACTTGAGTGCCACGCTCAAACGACAATTCACGTTCGAATGACCCTGGAATTATTAGAGAGACAACAGTCATATTCTGCAAGGACCTGGAGAGAGATTTGCATAGAGGACTTAGAGGGGGATTTCCACAGAGAACCACGTGTCTTCTGACCTGAACTGCAAGCACTGAATCCATCTGATGTTTGAACAACGAAGGGCGAAGACACAGAAATCGTTCGAACGCCCTTGACCGTTCAAACAATCTTGACAGACTGCTTGCAGAGTGGTTGACTTTTCACTTTGACTTTGGCGCCCAGTTCTATTCTTTTACCCCTTTCCTTGCCTTCTCCTTGCCTATAAATACACTTGGTTTGTGGAGTGAAATGAGAGCATTGGGACTTAGACTTAGTAATTGTAGCTCTTGTAGCACTTCTAATTTCTCTTCTTTGTCTTAGTTTCATCTTGCTATAGAATTGGGAAGTTTAGATCCCCACTCATTTATTTACATTAATGTTTATATTCGCGTTTGCTTAATAGTTAGAATCTCTCTTACTTTAAGTCTTTACATTTATGTTCTTGATTTACTTTAAGTCTTTACATTTATGTTCTTGATTTGCTTTAAGTCTTTACGTTTATGCTTTTACATATATGCTTTTATTTATGTCTTGCACTTTCATTATTTGAGCTCCCTTCTTGCTTAGAGGAGTGAAACTTTTCCACCTTTCTAGAGCTTTACCAAAGCCGTGAAGGGTGGAAAGTGATTCATTCATTCTTCGTTGAAGATCAGCTCCTTGTTAATTGTACTTTTACTTTGTGAAGTCCTCTACTTGGAGGGATAAACATCACTTACTTTTTTAGCTTTACCAAAGCTATGAAGAGTGAGTAGTTTCTCATTCACTCTTTAATAAGAGGTAAGAGACATGTATTGATTATCCGGAAGTTATATTACGCTTTGTTCTAATGCTTAGCATTTATATTCCCTTGCTTATTGGATGATTGATTGCATCTAGCAAAGCTAAGGTACTTTGTATAATCGAAAGTCCTTCTATGGCACGAATAACTCTTGCATAGAAAGACTCCTCGATTCAAGGCAAGTATCCCGACTAGATCTTCTGGACTACCCCTTAATCATCCCCATTTTTGTGCTTTATTGAAAAAAATGGAATATTAAAGCCATGGTTGGATGTCATGTAGAAACACTTACTTGTTTGTGGACCCGATAACTCTCGGTACAAACAATTCTTGTAAATTTCTAATAAGACATCGGAACCATGATTTAAATTCTCACAATCCATCTTTATCTTCCGATTAACTTGTTGTTAACATGGGAGTTAATTGAGTTATCAAGCATAAATATAATCAACCGGATAATTGATCACATGTCTCGATCCTTGAACTAAAGAGTCACTTCCCTACCATTTAAATTCATCTTATATTTTGTTTAGAAGACTTCTTGGAAAGAATTCAATATTCTGTTCAATAAATCACCCACTACTCACAACTTTAAAAACTCAAGGGTTATAATCAATCGGTCTCTGTCACTGCTTACTTTGAAACACCAAAACTACTAGTTCTCTGTGGATTCGACTCTGGAATCAAACCGGATTATTATTATAACTTGACCTCCTACACTTGGGTGTACACATTTCGGATCAAGACATTAATCTATCCAAGTTTTCCTTGGAAGTCGTATCCAACATTGCCAATGCATCTGCTCGTGAATTCTCAGCTCTAGAAATGTTCTTGACCTTGACTTACACAAAATTTTTGATCAGTTATTACACCTTTTTGAGGTATAGGATCGTCCTTTCTCCTTTTCCTCGTAATTTTTTTATATTTGCTTTACCACAAGCTGAGAATTGCTTTAAATCTTGAGCTGTTCTGCCTCCATTGAATGGGCCAAATTGAGCCTAGTGATGACGAATTTATATTCTGCTTAATTGTTTGAGGCCTTGAATATGATTCTCAGGGCATACTCAACGTCTATTACGTATGGGGAGGTTATAATCAACCCTGCGCCACTTTCTTGGGCATTAGCAACTCTATCTACTGAAAGTTTCCAGGTGGGAAGGTCACGAACCAGATAATTTGCTTCCATAGGTGCTTCTGTGGTCGTAGTGAATTCTACAATGAAATCTGCCAAAATTTGTCCTTTAACTGTAACTCTAGGTTTGTATTTGATATTGAAATCACTGAGCTCTATGACCCATTTGACCAACATTTTAGTTTGTGCAACACTTGTCTCATCGGCTGATTTGTTGGAACTTCGATAGTATGAGTCTAGAAGTAAGGCCTGAGTCTTCTTGCAGTTGTGACCAAAGTTAGAATAAGTTTTTTTAATTTTGGATATCTCTCCTCTGCCCCCTCAGAGCTCTACTGCAATAGTACATTGGTTGCTAAACTCTATCTTGCTCTCTTACTAGTGCCGCGCTAGTCGAGAAATCTGAAACAACGAGGTACAGGGTGAGCTCCTCCCCTTCCAGAGGACTCACCAAAACTGGGGGTGAACTTAGGTATCATTTAAGGGCTTTGAATACTTCTTTACATTGAGAGTCCCTCTAAAATGCATTTTGGATCTAGAAGAAAGGCTAACACTTGTTGCTTGACCTGGACATAGAACGACTCAAAGCTACAATCCTTTATGTGAGGCATTGTACCTCTCTGGTGTTGGAAGGAGATTGCATATCTAATATGACTTTGACTTTCTCTGGGTTAGTTTTGATTCCCCTACTGTTGACTATGAAGCTCAAGAACTTCCAGCAGAGACCCCAAATGCACACTTGACAAGGTTGAGTTTCATCTAGTATTGCTTAAGAACTCGGAACGATTCTTCAAGGTGTCCAATGTGGAACTCAAATTTTAGTGATTTTACCAGCATGTCGTTGATGTACACCTCCATGGATATTCTAATTTATTTTTGAAACATTAGGTTTACCAAGCACTGGTAAGTGGCCCCATGTGCTCTTCAATATGAAGGGCATGACCTAGTAGCAGTATGTCCTTGCTCTGTCATAAAGGAGGTATTTTCTTGGTCATTGGGGTCCATTTTGATTTGATTGTATCCTAAAAAAGCATCCATAAAGCTAAGGAGCTCATGCCCAACTGTGACATCTACGATTAGATCGATTTGATTTAGGGGAAGTTGTCTTTAGGACAAGCTCGGTTGAGGTCACTGAAGTTGATGTAGAGGTGCCACTTGTCATTGGTTTTCTTGAAGAGGACAACATTTGCCAATCAAGTCAGGTAATCTACTTCTCTGATAGCTTTGGCATAGAAAAGTTTGCTAACCTCCTCATTGATTGCTTTTTGACGTTCGGGAATAGAACTCCTTTGCTTCTGCTTGATAGGCTTATAGGATAGGTTCACACTGAGCTTATGGGTGATAACTGATGAGTCAATTCCTTTCATGTCTTCCTGTTTCCATGCGAACACTTCCATGTTTCTTCCGAGGAATTGGATCAAAATGTCTTTAACTTCCTCACTTAGCTTTGACCCTACGTATACCAACTGCTCTGGTACCTTGTCGAGCTGGATTGGCTCTAGGTCTTCTGATGGCATTGGTCTTGTTTCTAGTTCATCCCTTATTTCAAACTCGTCCATTTGGATATTCTTGACCTCTTTCTTCTTTATTGATGCCACGTAGCACTCTTTGGCTACACGCTGGTCTTCTCGTACCACTCCCACCCCATTTTCATGGGGAATTTCATGACGAGGTGGTAAATAGAGGGAATGGCCCTCATGTCATTGAGTGATGGCCTTCCCAGTATGACGTTGTATGTTGAAGGTGCATCGACTACTAGGAACCTTATGGCTGTGGTGGTCTGGCAAGGGGGATCTCCCATGGTGAGGACTAGTTGGATTGATCCCTTGAGAATCCCAATAAATGGCTTCTTACATGTTCGAGCTTATCTCTTCTTATGTTCATCTTATCAAAGGCAGATGCAAAAATGATGTCTGTGGAACTTCCATGATCTACTAGGACTTGATAGACAGTTCTGTTAGCTATGATAACCCTTACTACCAAGAGGTCATCATGGGGATTCTGGAACCCTTCTAAATCTGAATTTGAGAAGGTAATGTCTATGTTTAGGTGAGGTGTTTTGGATATGGTGTGTATTTGCACAGCTTTGTCAGCTCTAATCCTATGTAGGTAGGCCTTCCTGGCCGAGTTGGATTCCCCTCCTCCTGTAAATCCTCCGGATATCACTCTGATCTCCACTAGAGGTTGTTGATGTTGTGTCAGAGCTTGCTGCTAAGGTGCTGGAGGTGGTGGAGCTCGGTTCTGATTATCTTGTGCTACAAAGTGACATAATTGCCCTCTCTAAATCAAGAACTCAATTTTCTTCTTCAACTAGATGCAATCTTCTGTAAGGTGGGCATGGTCCTGGTGGCACTCGCAGTACTTGGTTGGATCTCTTTTTACTGGGTCTGCCTTCCTTCAAGATTGCCACCTTAGAAATTTCTCATTCTATACTTCTTATAGAATTTGAGATATTGTGGTTGTGAGGGGAATGAGCTGCTAAGGTGCATATCTTAGCTGTAGTTCTGATTGTGGAGTACCTAGGCGATCTCTAACATCTCCCCTTCTTTTGGGGGAACGATCTTTGTCTCTCCTTAGAGACCTATCTTGTCCTCTTTCTTTCCTAGGACTTCGATCCTTCTTCTTTTCTTCCTTCCTTTTTTACTTATACGAGGATGAGTTACCCACCTTAGAGAGGAGGGCTTCTTCACCATTGATATACTTCTCTACTTTGGCTAGCACTTTTGCCATAGTTTCTTGCGGGTTCTTTGATATGGTGAACATCAAGTCTTTCAACTGTACTCCTAGCCCAGCGATGAAAGCAGTGATGAAAAATTTCTCATATGGGACATCTACCTTCAGGGACTCCGAGTTGAACCTCTAGAAATAGGATCACAAGTTTTCACTGGGCCCTTGCTTTACATTTAACAGGTGGTAACTCAATTTTTGGTAGGTCCGAGCCCCTATGAAATGGGACACAAAGGATATAGAAAGCTGCTTGAAGGAAGAGATCGATGCCGGGGCTAACCTGTTGAGCCATGCTAAGGCTGATCCCTTTAACGTAATTGTAAAAGCTCAGCATCGAATGGGGTCTTGATATCCATTCAATTCCATCTGTTTCTTGTAGGTATTAAAGTGATCCATGAGATCTTTTGTTCCATAAAAAACATCCATTTGGGGCATTCTAAATTTTGGAGGGAGGAGAAACTGTAACACGTCAGTGGTGAATGGGGATTTAGTGTGCTACACCAAGCCATCCATCGTTATTGGGGTCTTGCCCCTCACAACTTCCTTCATGTGACTGAGCACTTGCTGGATATCCTTGAAACGCTGCTCCCAGTGCTGTTCTCTTCTTTATTGTTGGAAAGGGAGGGAGTCGTTTCTCTCGATCCCACCATTCTGACTCTACACTTCGTTATTGTCACCATTTGTAGGAGGTGGATGAGGAGCCTGTCCCATGGGCTGACTATTCTCTCCCCCCTCATTAACTTCTCTGAGGAGATCAAGGTGCTGATGTTCTCTATACGGGGAACTCCTTGGGCTAGTTGTGTATGCTAAGAACCTTGTAGGACCTTTAAGAGCACTTCATTCTTCTAGAGTGGACATTGGTTGGTTACATGAAAAGCCTCCAATTCATTATTCTTAGGGGGATTCTCCATGGGAGGATCAATCTCTGTAGTGGGAAAGAAGTCTTGAGGATTTTCTTGTTGCCTTTCGCTAGTTACCTCCTGTTGGTTCTGCATCCGTAGGGGGGTTTATCTAGCTTCTGCTCATGTTGCACGTCGAGACAATCAATTATTGATAGATCAACGTATTTGTAATAGAAACAATCGTTCCCACATACGAAACCAAACGGATAGTGCTCTATATGTAATTGAATAATCGAAGGTTGATCATTGGCTATATTTGAGCTACGGGGCTCTGGTGCTGCAAACAATTTTATTTAGGGGGAGAAAGATTACTTTAGGGAATTATAGTGGTTCACCAACTTGGGAGCTCGGCTAGTCCAATCTTCAAGGGAGACTCTTGTTCCAGATGCTTTTTATTCAAAGTGGGGGGTAAAATACAAAATCTTCTTTATTCAAAAAAAGTGATGGATTGCCCCTTTAGTGGGGGGTTTTGCACAATATTTATAGCCTTGATCCTAATTTTAAGGGATCAACGACAAGATCTTCACCTTTCTCTCGGGATATTTTGCATTATTCTAGGAAATGACCATGGCGGTTAAGGATCTTGCGCCTAGATTAGTGCTTACTGCCTTTGAGGAGGCGTGTTGTGGTTGCTAACTGTTTTCTATGCATTTTCTTTGAGTTATAGGTAGAAGGGGTCCTAGGTCTGGATTACTGATCTTAGGATGGCTGAGCTCCCTTCCTGACCTCCACCCCTAAGCTTATACTTGGAATTTCTTTAGGTACCATCACCAACTATCCAAATAGACTTTTGCTCTGATTTTGTGGATTTTTTGGTTGTCTTCTCTCTACCCAACACAAATAGTTGATAAAGATTTTTTGGTTTTTTGGCTGTTTTCTCTCTGATTTCGTGGGTTCTTGTTTTTTAGTTGTCTCCTCTCTGTTGGGTGGGGTTTTCAGTAGATTTTTGGGTGGGATTTCGTGGGTTCTTCAATGAGATTTTTGGGTTTTTTGTAGGTTTTTTGATGGGATTTTTGGGGGTTTGTGCTGAGTTTTTTTAGGGTTTTCTAGTGGAAGCCAATAGAGACCAAAGATAGAGAAAGACAGATATATATATATATATATATATATAGAGAGAGAGAGAAGAAAACATACATGTGCTTCAATGCTTTATGAAGACAATCAAAAATTTCCTTCCAATGCTGTAGAGTAAAACTTGGTGCAAAAACTAGGGATCCCCTTTGCCTCACTAATAATAGCTAGTAAATTGATGTTATGGGAAATAGCTAGGGCAGATAGTATGAGATCCTGGTATCCCGCATCTGTTAGGGGGGAAAAAGTTGTTAGGTTTATAAGTAAGTCTCTCACCTTACTTGAGATAAGGCCTTCTCCCAGGGGTACTAAGAGGAATAAAACCTTGAGGGGGAGGGGTACTCCTACCAAAGAGGACAATATTATGTCATGTGTGGGATGGGGACCGCTGCTGCGCCACTCAGATGGGGGTAGGTTCGGCTGTCACCACTCTCGTATAAGATATTTTTCCAAGGGTACTGAAAGAAACAAAACCGTGAGGGACAGTGGGCTCAAAACGGACAATATTATGTCATATAGAGGGTGGGGTGTTACAAGTTGGTATCATAGCCAACTCTCGCTTGGATCGAGTGTGTGGCCTTGCAATGCTCACGTGTAGTGGTCGACAGGTAGCAGGTGAGCTACTGCACGGAGACGTGTAACCCTAAGAGGGTGGATTGTGAGATCCTAGTATCCCACATCGGTTAGGGAGGAAAAAGTTGCTGGGTTTATAAGTAAGCCCTTTGCCTTACATGGCATAAGGCCTTCTCCCAAGGGTACTGGGAGGAACCAAACCTTGATAGGGAAGGGTACTCCTGTCAAAGATGACAATATTATGTCATGTGTGGGATGAGGTACGCTGCTGCGCCACTCTGATAAGGGTAGGTTCCACTGTCGCCACTCTGGTGTAAACCTTTTCCCAGGGGTACTAGGAGAAACAAAACCGTGAGGGCCAGCGAGCCCAAAGCGAACAATATTATGTCATGTGGAGGGTGGGGTGTTACAGATAGTTAGGCTATTGGAGGGGGAATTTAGGAAGACACTACGTAAACTAGCTAAGAAGGAGTATTTGAGGAGCAGGCAAAGTTGCTCTAATGTGCATCTATGTTTATCTATTGCTCTCTCCCCCAAAAAACTTTTTGGTGGTTTTGCAGCAATGGGTATATGAGGTTTAGGGTGGAAAGATTGGACAAAGAGGAAAAGAATGGAGGGTTAATTTTATAGAAAATGCGGTAGAGGTTGATGTCGATCAACTTGGGTGTGTTTGGGGGCATGGGGTTCAGTGCTGCGGTGGTGGGGATGGTGATAAAAAAAAAAAGCAGTTGGCTATGGGTTTAAGAGTGGGTGGGCAGCTGATGTTGCAATGTGGGTATAACTTTGATGTGAGTGGAGAATTATAATTATTGGGTTTTCCTTTAAATTTTATCAAAAATGTTTATGGATAATTTGGAAATTTTATGTAAAATAAGATGTTGATGTCATCCAATTTTCGATTACTCGCAATTTCTTACTCTATCCGACCCTATCCAACCCTATTGATCGATTAATGTTGTCCGAATTTGATATTGATAATTTACGTGCAAGTATACAAGATCAATAAGTAATAAAGTGATGAGTAGAGAGTATCTTTCCCATGAAGAATTATTACTAATAACTTTCAAGTACTAACTTTATATCAATTTGATTTTATTTAAACAATTAGAATTAAACTATGAATTCACTAATCTAAAACTAAACCTAAATTTAATAATCAAACATGGAATTTATCGGATAAAAGAATTTAAGATTACAACTTTCCTTAATGATTCGTATGAATCTTTCTACTCGTTGTCTAGTTAATTTATCAAAATAAGTTGTTAACAGAGACTTCAAAATTATTTATCAAACCTCTTCCGATAGTAAGATAAATATATCTCTCCCAATTAAATTACTATATTCCTATGCAAAATAAGTTGGAATAGATTCATTAAATTCACACTCTCATAAAAGTTACACACGACATATAGGTTTATTCCTATCCTATACAAAAACGTAACTATTCAATCCTAAGAAGAATTAACCAGACGCATGTCATCATATTCGAATCTAAACCTAGAATTCATCTCCCAATCTCATCTAGGTTATCAAATTAACTGGTGGTCACACAATCATATATTAAACACAAAATATGATAAAAAACTCATATATGATCAATAAGAACTAGAAATGAGAGTAGATTAATTTAACTAAACATCAGGTTCTGTTGTAATCTTAATAAAAACTTAGTTCATAATGTAATTGAAAAACATCATTCTAAAATTAAACAACATCTCATAAAATCAAGAAATAAAAGTAAGAAAAAAGAATGAAAACTTGGTTGCAATCTTCAATCTCTCTAGCCTTCAATCCCGATCTTCTTCGCATTGCTTCCTTTAATTTTTGTCTTCAATTTTCTATCAATTCTTGGTATTTTTCTCTTGTTAGCAGCCCCCAAAATCAGTATATTTATGTATATGCATAAACCATAGCACGTGGGAAGCATTAGAACTCAATTTCGGCTAAAAAACAAGTCAGAATTCGTGTCTACATTAAAACAAGCGCCTAGGCGCTGATCTTCTGCCCTTTAAGCGCCTAGGTGCTTTGTAGGTGCTGCCCCCCTTTTAAGCCTATAACTTCCCTTGTTGTTTAGTCTTCAAAAATTCAACACTTAGGTTCTCCAATGACATTGTTTCCTTCCAAATGATGATTCCTGCAAAATAATATTAAAACTCACAAAACAAACAAAAAAGAACATAAAATACTTGAAAACTTGTAATTCAGTTAACTAGGTAGGAATGCATTATATATATATATATAGCACTTATGATTTTTAATGTGTTTCATACGATTTAAATCTAAAATAGTTGTTATTGTATTTGTGCAATAATTATGATGGATCGAGGTGTATACCTTGGATTTTCTTGTGTTTTATTGTAATTGTTTTAGGTTTTAGTGTTATTGGTATATTGTGTTGCTAAATTGGTGTAGATTACTTAATTGAATTGTTAAAATGATCCAAAAATTAATAACTACAAAATGTGTTCACCCGATTTCCTATTCGACTAATTTGGACAGAAGTTGGGTAGGAATACTACACTTGATCAGGTAGGGTAGGTCAAGAAAAAATTCTTCTGCAAAGTATTGGGTAGGAAATTGAAAAATCATATTTTCTACCAGTAGGATAGGGTGAATGGCTTGATCCGAAATGTGTACACCCAAGTGCAGGCGGTCAAGCTGTAGTAATAATCCGGTTTGAGTCCGGAGTCGAATCCACAGGGAATATGGTGTTTAGTGTTTCAAGGTGAACAGTAATGAAGACCGATCAATTGTAACCTTTTTTGAGATTTGTGAGAAGTGGATGGTTTCTTGAATAGAATATTAAATTCTTTTCAAGAGAGTTTTTCTAGACAAAATATAGGATTCAAATAAAATTAAAGTAAATCATTAGTTCGAGGATCAGAATATGTAATGAATTATCCGGCGTATTACACTTGTGCTTTATAACTCAACTAACTCCCATGGTAACAGTAAGTTAATCGGAAGATAAGGGTGGACTGGGTTAAAGCTCCATCCTTTTTATGAAGTGCAATGGTGGTGGAGATTAAAGAGTTAGTCGTGAAGTTCTATCCCGGAGTATTTGTCTCACACAATGGATCTTTCTAGAAGGAGTCATCCATTTACCATAGAAAAGATCCCTTGGTTATATCAAATACTAGCCGAGATTCTTTGCTTTGAATCAATGAATCTTTCTAGAAGGAGTCATCCATTTACCATAGAAATACCCCTTGATTACACAAAAAACTAGCTAGGTTCTTGCCTTGAACCAACGGATCTTTCTATGTAGGAGTTATCCGGATCATAGAAATATCCTTTGGTTGTGCAAGTTACCCTAACTTTGCTTAACTCATTCCATCTCCCACTAAGCAAGTAAAAAAAAAATTGAAATGTGAAAGAAATGCACAAGTATAATATCCGGATGGTCATTACGTATTCATCACCTCTCCCTAAAGATTGAATGAGGACTACTCTCTCTTCATGGCTTGGGTAAAGCTAAAAAAGTGAATGGTACTCATCCCTCCAAGTAGAGGAATGATTGATGTTTTTTTCTGCAGTTCCTAACTTACTAACATCTCCCTTGGGACGATGTCAAAAGAAAAGGCAAGGAGAAAATGGAATGGGATGAATGAAATGTGTGTGTGTGTGTGTGTGAACAAAAGTACTCCCTTATCGCAAGGAGACTTTCGTGGGTCGTGTTTTACTTGGAAAAGTATTCCAAGGTCGTCTCCTCAGGGAAGGAAGTGAACCGTTATGAAGGTGATTTTTATGAAAGAAATGGAAAAAATCATTTTGGGTTGGAATTTGGTGATGGTTTGAGTTGTGATAATGAAATGAAAACAAGTGTTGGCTAATCCAAAGAGGTCATTCCAACGGGAATCTCAATTCAACTTGAAACCTTCCTCTACTAGTGCATAGATGAAAGATTGATTCGTGGGAAGCTAGGGACGAGAAGATAAGGATCCAAGCATAACCCGTGACCAGGCCTACGGGATATCAAAGACTCACAACCACATCCACTCTCAACCCAGTCAAACCGAACCATCGTACACCGAGAGGAGGAAAGACAACGAGTTGAAATGACATACCCAAGAGGAGGTCTCCCTTGGATTAGCCAACTAAAAGCTTAGCTACTTATATTTAAAGTAAAGACAACAATTAAATGGGAAGACATTGATTAACATCAATTAGTTGTAAATTAAAAGTAGTAAAAAAATCAAATTAGTAGAATTACCACACTAAAAACTTGTAATTAAAGTGAATTAGGGTTAGTGCGGGAATTATTTATTTTAACAGTTTTATCTAAAATTGCAGGATAAATGCAGAAATAAAGAAAGACAAAGGGAGCAATGTCAAGAAGATGGAAACTCAAGGAGGTCAAAATGTAATAGTCCAACATGAAGAGCCAGCACATCATGCAACTTGCAAAACCACTTGCACCACCGTCCGGACGGCACTGCCACCGTCCGGACGGTC
>CM042189.1:24375433-24415832 GCA_023539305.1 Ilex asprella | reverse complement strand
ACGAGTCAAAGAAAAAATATGAAGTTGAGACAAAGAATCGGGCAAGTTGCAGTCTGTCAGTAAGACCGTTCGAACGGTCCCTTCCGTTCGAACGTGAAGGCTGTTTTGCTTGTATGTCTGTGTTGATTTTCAGGCTTCACGTGGGTTGCAGTTTTTTGTAAGGCCATTCATTCACCCACTCTCTGCAACTATCAGAGTCTTCAAACACTCCAAATTCAGTCAATCATGGCACCCATGTGCCTGAGGGTCTTTCTTCTAGCTTGGGAGTCTGCACACGCGAAGTCTTCTTGTCAGCCTGATCGTGTCAGTGTTTCCAGCGTCATTCGAATGTGGTGATGGTTGTTCGAACATGATGATGCGTTCGAACGAGGCTTGGTGTTCGAACGTTAGGCTTTAGCTCCAGGGTCTGTCTGTAACACATCTTTGCCTCAACTGCCTGGTCCAGAGGGGGCGTTCGAACGTTGATCACCGTTCGAACGGCCATGCTGTCCTCAAGTTTTTCCTTTGTTGATCAAATGCTGCAGTTACACTTAAATGTTGTATTTATTGTCCTTGACCCTTTTTCTCACTTTAGCACCTGAAACATCATCATTTGAACTCCATCAAAGTATAATTAGTCCAGAAAAGGCACAATAAAATGTTGCAATCGAGTGCCAATCAGTGAACACTCCTATTTGTATTGCATGCACACTTAGTTCAAGGAGTGGTAATGTTATTTATCCTACTTGAGGGGATCTGTGTAATTTAGTGAAAACCTTAAATAGTTTAAATGTAATTTGCCCTAAATCTATACTAGTAATATGTTAACTATAGCATAGCCCTCTTATTCTAGCAAGGGATCATCACTAGTAAAGTATATAACTAAGAAAAACTTATAATTAATTATTTTTTATCTAAGACAAAATATAAAGATAATAATAACCTCATTTAAAGATAACGTTTTGTAAAACTTTTTTGTTTGCCTAATTTTCTCTTTCAAATAAGAATAAATTGAACTAATAATTCCTAAAATTTATCACATTAAACTTTAATCCCTAAATGTTTAATTTTATTAATTTAATCCTCAAAATTTACACATTTGACCAATGTGATTCTTTCCACTAACTGACCTTCAAATCAAGTCACACTGCATTAAAAAGGCATTTTTGTCATTGTTCAAACTTTTTACAACCAACCACCCTTATTTTCTCTTTTTAAAATGCTAGTATTCACCCAAACATACTTCTTCTTCCTCAATCCCTTTTTCCTTCTTCCGCTTACACACCACACAATCTAGCCACCACATGCTTCTACGTAACAACTCCAAGGCACCACTTAACTGTCATTGTTTCACAATATTAAACCAACAGCATACAACACGCACACACACAAAGCATATGCAACACATAACACAGATCACAAGCATACACCGCCACCATCGTACACCTCTGCGGCTACCTACCACCACCAGCACCACAAACTCTCTCTTTCTGTCTAAACGTGCACACCACCCCTTCTTTGTTGTAGAAATAGTATGAAGACACATATCTTATTTAGTTGTAGAATTTATTTTGATAGAACTTGGATAATATTACCAAAGTCCAACCTTTCATCTTTTGTTATTTTACATTTTTAGTATTAATATGATATCTTCATTTAATATTTCAATTTTTATTTACCTAAATTATAATGACACCCTGAAAAATAGCCTAATTATAGGGACTTCTCTTATAGTTTTTGAAATATTATTGTCACTTCCGGTTGTTTATATGTTCATTTTTCATAATACTCCAACCATCAAGAACATTACTGACAAGTCCAAAAGGTGAAAATGTTAGCTTTTTTTTTATTTTTAAAAGAAAATTTTGGCCTTTAAATATAAAATTATAAAAATATTATTCCTATACCCAAACATCCCTTATTCATTTCTCGAACAAAACTAATCTTAAACCCAAATAACTCCCATCTCCTTCATATATATATTTATATATATCTCCCCCATCTCTCGCTTTCTCACTCTCTTTCTCTCTCTCTCACACACACACAAAACTCAGCCACTCCAAAAGCCATTAATAACAATCCACAACATAACTCACCATCACTATGCACTACTCATCTGTTGTTTCGGGAGGGAGAGATATATATCTGGATTTTCGTTAACGATTATACACATAGATTGCATGACACTACTTAGAGGAGGGTGAATAGGTTTTTAAACTTTATAATTAGACAAACATCAAATTAAACTTATTACTATTGCAATTACCTCTTCTCACAAAAATAAATCAATTATTAGTGAGAACCCCTTTTTAACCATAACGACCCTTTTTTTTTGGTTGTTAATAGGCAACAATATTTTACACTACAATGGAGGGGGAGGGGAAAGGGGACTCGAACCATCAACATGCCACTCCATTATGGATGGCTCCAACCATTGGGGTTCGAACTTCGGTCCTAACCCCAACGACCCTTGAACCCATGAAGATTGATGTTGTTAATTTTTCAATTAAATGCGCAAGCACTCAATCACTCATGCGGATCCAACCCAATGACTCAAACCCTTAATATGCAACTATGAATGATAAATATATTCAAGCAAACATTCAATCAATCACATAGTGCATTTGTTTGCTCAAATCACGAGTGTATATAAAAAACACTAAATAACACAAGTAATTTGTTGACTTGAAAACCCTCATCAGGAAAAATCACAGGGAACCTCTCTAGGATTCACCAAATCCTAATTAACTCTCGTAAAGTCAACTTATAAGTATTTGAGTCTTATACCTCAACCAATACTATGGTTAGACTCTCCCCTCCTTCAATAAACCTTTCCGCCAAAGTGCCTCTTCAATGTCTTGGGTAGCTTTACTTGGATTCTCCACCATAATGGATCCTTTAGGCCTTGAGCACATGACACACACATGAACCTCAGTATGCACACTTTTGAATGGTTTGGTCTTCAACTAATCAAGCATTTTTTCTCCACGTTGTGAGGTTGGATGAGATTTGCAAGATGGTAGCCTAAGGTTTAAGAGGCAATAATTAATTTTACAAAAGAGATACCCTAGATTGGAAAAGGCTTTCCCAATTTATAAGTTTCAAATGAGGGAAATTTTGGTGAACAAGAAAATACAAATTCGTGAATTACCACTTGAGCAGTAGGAAGGCAATTGTCAATAGAATGAAAATAAAATTTAAATTGAGGTAAGAGAGCAGGGCCACTCGAGCAACCCCAGAGAGTGACCTTTATTGTCCTTTGTTTAGCTTTTACTCAATATTGTCCTAAGTCATAAAGAGACTGCTCTAGCGAAGTCTATCAAGCATAGGATGGTCTCTGTTACATCACATTTGTAATTGGCTAATTTCATCCAGTCCATTATAAATCTCAACTTTTTCATGGTCATGATGCTATCAATTTAAAATTCAAAAACATCATTAAAGCTTCATATCAATATCATTGATTTGATTTAAATCATACACCTAAGTATAAGTGGTCAAATTGCAGTATTATTCAGTTAAGTTTGAGGTCGAACCCACAAGGAGCTATCTGTTGGAATTCAAAATAGAAAAAGGTAAGATTGTCATGCACGTAGTGTGCTTTACAATAGCTTGCTGTGTAACTTAAATTTGATAAAAAAATACTTAAACAAAACTTTTGGTTGAAAAACTACTCAGTTTAGGGATCCAACATGCATTTTATTGCTTGACCATGAAAATGCCACCTTACAATAATTAACTTCCCGATTATAGGTAGGTTAACCAGTAGGTTTGATGTATAAACTAATCCATATCACAACAACTGATTAGGTTAGCCAGAAGGTCTATGTGCCATACCACAACTAAATAACCCTAGTAAACCCGAATGTGATGTGAAACTTGGGTAAATTTAAAAGTTTTTCTGAAAATGGGCAAAATGATAATTTACCATTATAATGTGGATTTAAAATAGGTATTCCTCTAGACCTAGGATGAGAAAATAAACTTCACCATTGAGCTTGTATCGCGGAATCTAGTCACCCTGTCAAATTTCATCGAATTTTGAGATAGTCAGATCTTGCACGTTGTTCGAGATGACTGCATGGCGAATGACATTTTAAAGGTCCCCAAAAATGAAAAATTTTAAAATTTTCTTATAATTAAGTTAAAGTTCCAATAAAATTTAATTGGACTTAATTTGAGATATAATGAACGATTTCGGGCCAAAAAATGGACCCTAAATTTGGAAATATGCGGTGCGATGTCGACCGCACAATCGGGGCTATAAATATAGACTTAAAATCAATTTTTTTGAGAAAATATCTCATTTGATCATCACCTTGACCGGCCATAGATAGAAGAGAGTGAGAAGAGAGAAAAATTATGTCTTTAAGGCTTATTTCTCCAATCCAAGAAGTTTCGTCGCTCTAATCGACTTGGACCAAGAGTTAAAGTTGATCACTGTGACGAGGGCTACATCTACGTACCAAGAAAAGTGGATTTCACAGAAGATCCAAAGAAAATATTTTGGAAAAATCAAGTTTTTGGGCTATTGTTGGTGTTCTTGGAAGTTCTATCACTTTCTCCACGCCACAAGAGGTAGGGTTCTTCCTACTTTGATTTTATTCCTCTCTTTTGGGGCTTTTCCAAGGTTGGCTTAGGGGCTAAAATTATCAACTGTAATGAACTATTTTGGGGTAAAATTATGGACTATTTTGGGGTAGAAGTTATGCACTATTTTGGGGTAGAAATTATGGACTATTTTGGAATGAAAATGGACTATTTTGTGGCCTATTTAGGGCCTGTTAGGGGGCTATTTTTGGACTATTTTAGTGGCAGAAATGGGGCTGCATATAGGCTGTCCAAATGGACTGTTTTAATTTTGAAAATGGGGCTGCATGTAGGCTGTCCAAACAGACTATTTTAGGGCCATATTATAGATTGTTTTTAGGCAATTTTACGAACTACTTTTAGGCCATTTTATAGACTATTTTAAGGCCATTTTACAAACTATTTTAGCCTATTTTATGGACTATTTTTATCCCATTTTACAGACTGTTTTTAGGCTAAAATTGTGCCCTTGTGATTAAGTGTGTTATTGACATAAAAATTGTGATAACATGCTTGAAAATTATTTTATGAAGATTGTCAATGTATATACATGCTTGTGTTATATTGACATTGTGGAAACGTATGAGAATCAAATGCTTATGATAAAATTTTGTCATAGAATATGTGAATTCTATTGAATGTGTTATCATTGTACAATGGGACATTATATTGCATATGCACGGTAACATCGCATTATGTGGGTGTGTGCATGGTTGTCGTCAACACCACACTTGGTGAAATGACGAGTGAACTTGATTAAGATTGGTCAAAGACCTGGCCGAGTGTCACGGGTTGCATGATAATTAGGGTTGGGGTTAACAAAAAAGGACTAGAAGATCCCTCGAGTGCTTGGCCCGGTGAGTGGGATACACACTCCATTGGTTTGTCCATAAAGTGTGTGGGTATACGCGGAGCCCTTGGTGGAAGTCTATGAGTTCTGAGTAGGTTAGAGACCCTTGGTGTAAGCCCATGAACATCCACCCCATATAAAGACCCTAGATTATTAAAAGTCATTGATGTGCAACATAAATGACGATTCCATACACATTGGCACTTGCATGTGTTGAGGAGCTGGAATGGGCTTGGGTTGGTTGGCATGAGTGAGTCTCATCTCATTTCACGGCATAACATGATAAATTCCAATATTGAATATATATTCTTACTTGGAATGTTGATGTGAATATGAAATATTGTATGTGAGCATTGCATATGCACTAGGTGGGGAGTTGCCTTTGTAGGAATTACTCTACTAAGCGTGGCTCACCCTATACGGGAAAATATTTTTTGTGCGGGAGTTACGCCGGTGGATGTCTCACATTCAGGGTCGCAAGGGTGAAGAAAGCTGACTTGTGACTTTTATAACTCTTTTTGTAAAACTTTTGGAGCCAACTAGTTTTAGCATGTAATGTTATGTAAGAGAGTTGTAACTAAACTAATATAGACTATTTTTTACATAACCTTGTATGTTTTTACATGAGAATAGATGAATGGATCCGGTGTGGTCATTGTTTCATATTAGGTCTCGGATGGATCATATGAATGTATATTGCATAGGTTACATTTTGGGTAGAGCTTCCCATATAAAGGAAACTCTACCTAATTTTTGTTAAATTAAGGACCACAGTGAATGGGGCATAACGACGTGATATCGAGTTACTTGGTATCCATGGGTATTCTGCGGATTGATGGCTAAATAACAGACCCCCAAATTTTGGGATGTCATAGCTTGGTATCAAAGCATAGGTGTATGATTTACTTAGGGCTTGATGCGTATCGAGTCTAGACCAGTGCATTTATTGTACATTACATGTTGTGTTCCTTAAATTGCTACATGTTATGTGATATGTGTTTTGTGAAATATATGCATGATAACAATGTATATGAAAAAGAGGAACACTAGGGTTTTAAAACATAACATTGGGGGCTCAAAAAAAGGGATGAACGGGATAGTTCAATGTGTAAATGTCTTCTAGTATGTGACATACGTTCTACTAGGGGGATAATGAGATAATTCAGAACATTTGTGTTTGATTCATATCTTGGGATACTATATAAGATGCTATTGCTATCTGACATATGTAGATGGTTATTCGAGGAAGAGGACGCCGAGGCGATGGGCGGAACAACAACCAACTACCACCGGCCTTTGACTAACTAGCCTTCATAGAGGTTATTGGTACTACGGTGGCTACCATAGCACAAGCTAGTGCTATGGTGCTACTATTGCATAGTCGGTGCAAATGTGGGTCAAGGAGGATCAAGTAACCTACAGAAGTTCAAAGCACACAATCCTCTAGTCTTTCTAGGAGGGGTGGATCAGATGGTGGCTGACCTTTGGTTCCGGTAAGTGGATAAGGTCTTAGGGGAAATGAAGATCACCTCCGATGCTACAAAGATAACCCTAGCTACTTTCCAGTTAGGCATGGCCAAAGTACGCAAGTTTAAGGATGGCCTGAAATTGTCCATTCGGGCAAAATTATGGGTCTTCTTCTACAAGGCTTGGACACGATGGTCATGATAGCTATGGCCATTGAGAGAGAGGTTGATGATGCAAGGAACATCCGAAAAGCGGGTGGTAAAGACACAAAGAAGGAGGATCAATCCTCTTCTTCTAGTGTAGGGAAGAAGTATAGGACTTCTACTCCAAAGGGGCATCAAGGGCTGGGCCGCGACTATCAAGGCCAAGGCCAAGGTCAGTCCTCCCTAGGCGGGAGAAACTTCAGGACTACGCATCGGGAAGGTCAGAGGACTTGCTATCATTTCCATTAGTCGGGTCACGTGAGGAAAGATTGTCCTCAGCGATAGGGATCCCAGTCCTAGTCTTCAGTGGAGTACACACAGACGCACTTTATTCCTTCCTACCCCACCATGGGCTAGGGGAGCCAGTACCAGTTTCAGGGCGCTGCACATGGCATTACTACTTCACGTGCGGGGATCCCATAATTAGACCAGATGGGCCAGGGCATGGGTCGAGGTCGAGGCCAGGGTTTATAAGCCAGGACTTTAGGAACCCAGGGGTGTGTATACGCCATCACTTCTTAGACTGAGCCGATAGATCAGTCGGTTATCTAGGGTACATTTCTACTCTCTCGCTTATGGACAAGATTATTATTTGACTTTGGTGCATCTCATTCTTTTATTGATATATCTTGTGTGAAAGACTTGGACTTAGAGGTTGAAACCTTGGAAGAGCCATTGCACGTAAGTTCTCCCCTGGGAGCTTGGGTGAGGGTTGATCAGATATGTCGGGTTTATGAGTTAGAGATCTCAAGAATTCTACTCATCGTAGACCTTAGGTTCATGGACATATTAGAGTTTGATGTTATCCTTGGTATGGATTGGTTGGCGGCACACCAGGTCGTCATTGATTGTGATCGGAAGAGGGTCATTGCACACACACCGAAAGGCGTTTGTTTCATGTTTTAGGGAAATAAGCACGATGCTTTACCCCAAGCCGTGTATGACTCTAGATGACATGAACAATTGATGGGTTGGCTAGTAAGCCTTATCCTAGAAGATGAGGCGAGATGGGAGTTGGGTCTACCTCGAGTTGTGTGTGAGTATGAGAATGTTTTTCTGGATGAACTACCAGGATTACATCCACTTAGGGATGTAGACTTTACCATTGAGTTGCACCCCAATACATCATCCATTTCTATGACTCCAGATAGGATGACACCTGCTGAGTTACAAGAACTCAAAGTCCAATTACAAGAATTGTTGGACAAGGGTTTTATTAGATCAAGCACCTCACATTGGGCGGCTCCGGTGTTGTTTGCCAAGAAGAAGGATAAAACCCTTCAGTTATGCATAGAGTACCAACAGTTGAATAGGGTTACTATCAAGAATATATACCCTTTGTTACAGATTAATGATTTGTTTGATAAACTGAGATGAGCGCGGGTCTACTCCACAATAGATCTCCACACCAGTTAACATTACTTGAGGGTTAGGGAGGTGGATATCCCTAAGACGATGTTTAGAATGCGGTATGGGCATTTCAAATTCACAGTGATGCCATTCGGATTGACGAACTCCCCGACGGTATTCGTGGATCTCATGCATAGGGTGTTTCAACCCTACCTTGATCAATTTGTTGTAGTTTTTGTGGACGACATTTTGATGTACTCCAAGTCTGAGGAGGAGCATGAGGGTCACTTGAGGGTTGTTCTCCAGACCCTGAGAGATCATCAGTTGTACACCAAGTTTAGCAAGTGTGAATTTTGGTTGACTGAGGTAAAATTCTTGGGGCATGTGGTGTCGACTTTGAATGTATCCGTGGACTCGAGAAGGTTGAGGTAGTCATGAATTGGGAGAGATCGAAGTCAGTCTTTGAGATACGAAATTTCTTGGGATTGGCAGGGTATTATAGGAGGTTCATTGAGGACATCTCCCAACTAGTTGCACCTATAAAAAAATTAAACTAGAGAAAGGTCGAGTTTGAGTGGAACGATTCATGCGAGAAGGCATTCCAGGAATTGAAGAGGATGCTTACTTCAGCTCCTATTTAGATTGTCCTGGAAAGGGGACAGAGGTACACAGTGTATTGTGATGCCTCCAATGACGGACTTGGTTATGTTTTAATGCAGTTAGGGAGAGTGGTAGCTTATGGTTCTAAACAGTTAAAGAACCACGAGCAGAACAACCCTACTCACGACATGGAGTTGGCAGCCATTGTCTTTGCCTTGAAGGCTTGGGTCTACTATCTATATGGTGAGCAGTTCGAGGTGTTTTCAGACCACAAAAGTCTGAAGTTCATCTTTATACAGCGAGACCTCAACATGAGGCAATGTAGATGGATGGAGTTTCTAGAGGACTATGACTTTACTTTGCATTACCATCAAGATAAGGCTAATGTGGTGGCTGACGCACTCAACCAGAAGTCACAGGGAGTCTTGGCTAGTGTGACTTCTCAAGAGTGGCAGATGTTTGAGACTGTAGGAAAGTTCAAGTTACGCTAAATGGGGCAGGCTCAGGGTACTTTAGGGAGTTTGGTGGCTACGCCTTCCTTATTGAGCAGAGTGATTGAGTCCCAGGGGCAAGACCTAGAGATATTGTACATCAAGGACCAAGTATGGTCAGGGACAGGTGATGATGGATGGACCATTCACTCGGATGGTAGTCTTCGATATGGGGGAAGGATTGTGATTCCCTAGTCTACTGAACTAAAAGAGGAGATCCTTAGGGAGTTTCATTGCTCTCATTTTGCTGTGCATCCAGGTGGCACGAGGATGTATCATGATCTTCGCCGCCAATATTATTGGAGTGGGATAAAGCGGCAGGTTGGAGATTTTGTTAGCCGATTCTCACATGTCAGCAAGTGAAGGCTAAACACTAGAGACCAGTAGGGTTACTCCAGCCATTGGAGGTAGCTGAGTGGAAGTAAGGACATGTTACGATGGATTTTATGACTCACTTGCCACGAACATTGCAGAGACATGACACGGTATTTGCGATAGTGGACCGACTTACTAAGTTGGCACATTTTTTGGTAGTGCGGATGACCTTCAAACTAGAGAAATTATGCAGGTTGTATACACAAGAGATTGTCCGGTTGCATGGGGTACCCGTATCTATAGTATCTGATCGGGATCCCATATTTATGGCTCATTTTTGGGAGAGTTTCCAACGACCCATGGTGACGCAGCTGATGATAAGCACTGCCTTTCATCCTCAAACGGACGATCATTTTGAGAGTACCATCCAGACATTAGAGGATATGCTACGGACATGCGTCCTAGATCTCAAGGGTAGCTGGAAAGATCATTTACCTTTGGTAGAGTTCCCCTATAACAATAGTTATCAGATGAGCATACAAATGACACCATATGAGACACTATATGGGAGGCCTTGTTGATCTCCGATTTGTTGTCGGAGGTAGGAGAGAGACCCTTTACGGGTTTAGAATTGGTGAGAGACACCTCGGAGAAGGTGGACATGATACAAAAGCGTCTTCTTATGGCACAGAGCCAACAGAAGCGCTACGCTGACAGGCGGCGGCGACATCTAGAGTTTGATGTGAGAGATATTGTCTTCTTGAAGGTGATGCATAAAAGAGGAGTGGTCAGGTTCGACAAGCGGGAAAAGCTGTCGCCAAGGTATATCGGACCCTTCGAGGTACTAGAGATGGTAGGTACAGTTGCTTACCAGTTGGCGTTACCACAAAATTTATCTGGTATTCATGCAGTATTCCATGTCTCTATACTCCGAAAGTATACTCCAGATTTGATACATGTGGTGGACTGGGGTGAGTTGGCTATTTATGTGGATGAGACCTTCAAGGAGGGATCAGTACGTATCATGGATAGTCGGGATTAGGTTTTGCGAGGCAAGACTATAAGACTAGTGAAGGTGCTGTAGCAGCACCGATGAGTGGAGGAGGCAACACGCGAAAACACTATATGTACCAATTATCCTTTCTTCTTCGAGGATGGAGGTATTTTATTATAGTCATTTGATGTTAAATGACTATGACATATGCATGTGATTGTATGGGTATATAAGTGTGAATTTCGGGGATAAATTTTTTTTAAGAGGGAGAATGTAAAACCCGAGTAATTTTGAATTTTTTCTGAAAAGGGTAAAATTATAATTTTTCACTATAATGCGGATTTAAAATATTTATTCCTCTATATCTCGGATGAGAAAACGAACTTCATCATTGAGCTCGTACTCGGGAATCTAGTCACCCTGTCAAATTTTGTCGAATTCTGAGATAGTCGGATCTTGCACATTGTTTGAGGTGACTGCATGGCGAATGACCTTTTAAAGGTCCCCAAAAATGAAAATTTTAAAATTTCATTATAATTAAGTTAAAATTCCAATAAAATTTATTTGGACTTAATCTGAGATATAATGAACCGTTTCGAGACGAAAAACGAACTTGAAAGTTGAAAATATGCGGTGCGATGTGGACCGCACAATAAGTGCTATAAATATAGACTTAAAATCAGTTTTTTTGAGAAAATATCTCATTTGATCATCACATTAGCCGGCCATAGAGAGAAGAGAGGGAGAAGAGATAAAAAGTTTGTCTTTAAGGCTTATTTCTCCGATCCAAGAAGTTTTGTCGCTCCAATCGACTTGGTCCAAGAGTTAAAGTTAATCAACACGATGAGGGCTACATCTATGTACCATGAAAAGTGGATTTCACCGAAAATCCAAAGAAAACATTTTGGAGAAATCAAGTTCTTAGACTATTGTTAGTGTTCTTGGAAGTTTTATCACTTCCTCCACGCTACAAGAGGTAGATTTCTTCCTACTTTGATTTTATTCCTCTCTTTGGGGCTGTTCTAGGGTCCGTTTAGGGGCTGAAATTATGGACTATAATGAACTATTTTGGGGTGAATTATGGACTGTTTTGGGGTAGAAATTATGGACTATTTTGGGATGAAAATGGGCTGTTTTGTGGCCTATTTATGGCCTGTTAAGTGGCTGAAATGGGGCTGCATTTAGGCTGTCAAAATGGACTATTTTTGGACTGCTTTAATGGCAGAAATGGGGCTGCATGTAGGCTGTCCAAACGAACTGTTTTAGGCCCATTTTATGGACTTTTTTTAGGCCATTTTACAGACTGTTTTATGCTATTTTACAGACTATTTTTAGCCTATTTTATGGACTGTTTTTAGGCTGAAATTGTGCCCTTGTGATTAAGTGTGTTATTGACATAAAAATTGTGATAACATGATTGAAAATTGTTTTATAAATATTGTCAATGTATATACATGCTTGTGTTATATTGACATTGTGAAAACTTATGGGAATTATATGCTTATGGTATAATTTTGTCATGGAATATGTGAATTGTATTGAATGTGTTATCATTGTGCAATGAGACATCATATTGCATATGCACAGTAACATCGCATTATGTGGGTGTGTGCATGGTTGTCGTCAACACCACACTTGGTGGATGACGAGTGGACTTGATTAAGCTTGGTCGAAGACCTGGTCAAGTTGCACGGGTTGCATGGTAATTAGGGTTGGGGTAAACAAGAAGAGATTAGAAGATCCCTCAGGTGCAAGACCCCCGTGAGTGGGATACATACTCCCATGGCTTAGTCCATGAGGTGTGTGGGTGTACGCGGAGCCCTATGTGGAAGTCCATAAATTCTGAGTAGGTTGGAGACCCTTGGTGTAAGACCATGAACATCCACCCCATACAACGATCCTAGATTGGTAAAAGTCATTTGATGTGCAACATAAATGACGATTCTATACACATAGATACTTGCACGTGTTGTGGAGCTGGGAAGGGCTCGGGTTGGTTGGCATGAGTGAGTCTCATTTCATTTCAAGACATGACATGATAAATTCTAACATTAAATATATATTCATAATTAGAATGTTGATGTGAATATGAAATGTTGTTTGTGAGCATTGCATGTCCACTTAGGTGGGGAGTAGCCTCTGTAGGAATTACTCTACTGGGCGTGGCTCACCCTATACGAGAAAACCTTTTAGGTGCGGGATTTATGCTAGTGGATGGCTCTCATTCGGGGTCGCAAGGGTGAAGAAAGCCGATTTGTGGCTTTTATAACTCATTTTATAAAAATTTTAGAGCAAAATAGTTTTAGCATGTCATGTTATGTAAGAGAGTTGTAACTAAACTGATATAGACTATTTTTAACATAACCTTGTATGTTTTTACATGAGAATAGATGAATGGACCCGGTGTGGTCAACTTTTACTTATAAATGGACCCGGTGTGGTCATTGTTTCATATTAGGTCTCGAATGGGTCATATGAATGTATATTGCACAGGTTGCATTTTGGGTAGAGCTTCCTATAAAAAGGAGACTCTGTCCAATTTTTGTTAAATTAAGGACCTCGGTAAATGGGGCCTAACAACGTGATATCGAGTTACTCGGTATCCATGGGTATTCCGCGGGTTGATAGGTAATCAACGAACCCCCTGATTTTGGGGTGTCACAGGTGAACCATTCAAAAGGTTTACTCTAGCTATTCGATCGGTAGGTTGACAATTCAATGAAGACTGAGTTCCGATTTATTCATTGAATCAAAAGTATTAGCTTTGACGAGATTTAACCTGTCTATAACCAATCTCCCCACTATTACATAAAACCAAACAACGTGTATCATTGTATCATGTATGAAGTACATAATAACGTAAAGATGAACTGTTATATTGCTATAAACTTAGCTTAGTACTCATAACCATGAACACATAGTAATATGACATTGAACGAAAATAATAATAACCATCCAGTAATTAAGAAATGTATAAACATTAACGCATAGGTAAAACATTGACATTTCCATAATGCAAACAATATTACACATGTTTTCACTCTCCACTAAAGATTATAAATGGACTATTCACAATTATTACTATAGACAAGCAAGAAAGATGAGATAATCTCATTACAATGTAACACATACAAAAACTAACGAAAGAAATCCTTTTCCAAGGAGTAGTTGAAACACCCTTACTCTTATTATCGGCTAGGGCACAAAAGTGGGAGATGTTCAACCCTCCAAACAAAAAAGATGTAAAAGAAATGTAGAAGAAGAGAGTGATTAGTGCATAATATTGCATATCTAATAGCCTTATTACATCCATTTTAACTTGTTTTTTGTAATGAATTGAGGGAAACTGATTTAAATTAGAGATTAATGGAGAATTTCTTTATCACAGGTGATTGAATGGTAAATATAGGTGTTAATCACTTTGCAACATGATTCGAGACAATGGGCAATAATGGAACTCAAGACAAGTGGCTTAGGATTTTGAAATGCTGAAAATTCAAAGAAGGCAAGGGAGGCACCGATACCTTAATCACTAGGTATCAGTACCTAAGTTTACTAGAATGTAGGTACCAGTACTTGGTGCCTTAGGTACTGGTACCTGACACTTGGACCTCATCCTATTGAAATGTAGAGATGAAGTTGGTACCGATATCTTCATTACTAAGTACCAGTATTTGAGCTTACTGGAATATAGGTACTGGTACCTGGCACTTGTACCTTGACTCTTCAAAATGGAAGAAATGAAGGAGACTAGGTACTGGTACCCGAGCCTCATGCTTGACGAGGTACTTGTACCCAAATGCGAGAAGTCCCAGATTACTTTCTCCATGACTCCACAAGCTACAAGGGCCCATTCTTACTTGTCTAATTGATATTTTAACTATTTCAACCCTCCACCATAGTCTCTTACTCTTTACATTCAAGCTTTACGTATGAAAGAGTGGAAAAGGGTAATGAAAGGAGAGAGAAAAAGAGAATGATTGGAAAGGGAAATGGAACATGTTTTTTGTCTGTTTTTTGGAAGCCCTTTTGTTGAACCTCTACCAAAAGCAACTGACCTCTTCACACTCAGAGATAGATAAAGGAGGATGACTGAAAGAAGGACATTTTTTGAAATTGAAGAACTTTTAGAGTGAGAAGGTCCAAGGAAGAAGAAGATGGTTTTAGAGAGAAAATCTAGGTTTTTACATTTTCCTTCACCATTTTCATTCATATAAGCTTCAATCTACGTATAATCCTTTTATCTAGCACATTAATCTCATTTATTTCAAGTTTTATTGAGTTTGACTAAGGTTTTCTAGTTCTATTGTTACGTTTGGGTATTTTTCATTATAAGCTCTACATCTTAAGTGTGAACGCCATTTCCTTTGTTGTCTAAACTCTTTCTTACATTGATACAAGTTCAAGTTTGATTTCATTACCATGTTTTTCTCTTTCATGTTTCTTCTTGCCTTTATCATGGGTAACTAAATTTTTATTTGGCTAATCCAAGAGGGATTTCCTTTTGGGTATACGGAATGAATTCTCGTTCATTCTTCCTTATAGTGTAAAGTGTTTGGTTTGACTAGGTTGAATTCGGATGAATGTGATTGTAGGATTTTGATAAACCATGGACTTGTCACGGGATATGCTTTTATCCAAGCAACCACATTCATCTATCGCTTCCTATGAATCAATCAAGCACTTAGGCACCATTGGTAGAATGGAATGAATTGATCTGGCATACCCATTGGAATGAACTTCATGGATTATCCAACCCTTTTTCTACTTGCATATTTCTCAAAACACAAACCACCAAACTTCAAATCACAATATTTTCCATTTTTCCTTTCACAAATCACTTTAGAAAACACTTGACCTTTCTTTCCCTGAGGAGGCAACCTTAGAACTTTTTTCGAGTTAAAACACGAGACTTTAAGTCTCTCTGCGCTTGGGGAGCAGTTTTTCATAGTCACATGCATTTTTTGTTCATCCACACACAATTTCTTTGCTTCTTGCACAAGCTTGAGTATGAGTGACACTCACCCTTCATTATAAGCCATACACATAATCAGGTTCATGTGGGAAGTAAGGGAAATAAACCAAACATTTTTTGCGTCGTTGCCGGGGAAGACTAAGCGTCAAGTTTTGAAGGTGATTTGGGGACAATGGAGGTAAGTCTCACGATTTTTATCACGGGTTGAGGTATGTTGCTCCTTTGTATATAATTGTGCATAAATTTTGATTGTAGTTAGTCATTTTTAGTTCATTGTAGTTAGTTCATTTACATGTGGGGATGTGATAACCAAAATAGACTAGCTAGACGTAATTAAGGACCAAACATGAACATAAACCAATATCCTCCTGAAGATGTTAGAGATAATTTTGGGGATGATGGTGCTAACAATCCAAGGGGTGAGGGAGTACAAAACCCCGAATGTAATTTACCCCTCCAAGAAATGAAGGAAATAATCTCCCTATTGATCCCTCAACGAGATCAATGAGAGAGTATCTCCAACCTACATGAAGCACCACCCCCATCATGCATACTTTTACCTGTGCAAGCACATGACTTTCTTGTCAAATCGGGCATGTTACAACTACTTACTCAATTCCATGGCGTGGAACAAAAAAAATCCTTACCTACATATTAAAGAGATTGAGGAAATAGGTGGAACATTCATTTCAAATCATGCAATGGAAGACATGGAAAGCATGAAGTTATTTCCCTTTTCGCTCAAGGACAAAGCAAAAACTTGGTTTAACTCCTTGAAACCACATTTGATAATTTCTTGGCCTCAACTATTATCTAAATTTTTAAACAAGTTTTTTCAAGTGCCCAAGACCACTGCTTTGAAAAAAAAAATTCAAAACTTTTCTAAAAAACCAAATGAGCATTTTATCAGTGTTGGAAAAGTTATAAGGATTTGTTGCACTCCATTTCACTTCAGGGATTTGAAATGTGACAACTGCTTTGTTTCTTCTACGAAGGAATTATGCTAGGGCATCGACAGTTCATTGACATAATGTGCAATGGAGAATTCTTGAACAAGGACCTCGATGAAGCCCTAGAGTACTTTGATACTTTGGTAGAGAATGCCCAAACTTGGGATATCACTGATCCTACTGATGTGCCAAGGTCCTTTAAAGGCAATCAACCAAGTAGTTGTGGGTTGTATAACTTGCATGCCCAAGAAGATTTGATTACTAAGATTATAAAGTTGTCCCACAAAGTACAGAGCTTAGAGGTTAATAGGAGGCATGAAGTTTCAAATGTGACTAAGGGCGAGGACTCTTGCTTTATTTGTGAGAGTGCCACTCAATCTCGGAGTGTCCAAACATTCCGGCACTTAAGGAAGTATACCATGAGCAAGTAATTGCATTTAATGAAAGTAGGAAGTCATATTATCCACACTCCAACACGTAAAATCCGGAGTGGAGCTCCCACCTGAACTTTAGTTGGAAGAATGATAATCCTATACCTCAATAATCTGCTTCATTGCTACCTCCCATCCGACCAAAGCAAAACCAATCATTTTTTGGTCATGGTCCTTTATCTAGCACTCAATATCAAAGGTCCAATCCATAAGAGTTTTCTCAAAACCTGACTCAACAAGGGTTTGGTCAACCAGTGCAATCCAATCCACCCACATATCAACCTCCTCACAAGAAAAAATTGGAGAACATCGTGCATCAATTCATTCAAAGTCAAACCACAATCAATAACCAAAATGCCATAACTTTTAATGACATCCAGACTCAGATCACTAAGTTAACTAATGCTATGGGGTCATTTTAGCAAGACAAAAGGTAATTTTTAGCACAATCCCAAGAGAACCCCAAGGGTCAACATGTGATCTAGTCTTTCGATACCAAGTTTTTTTATTTATCTTTGAGAGAGAATGGGAATAATTTCATGTGTGCCATGTCTTCCATTACATTATTAGAGATGAATGTCCCAACTTTTTTCTCAAATTCCTTAATATGTAAGTAAGGATTTTCTTGTTTAATGCCAAGGAATTGAGGAAGTAGTTGTAACATGCTAGGTTTGACAAGAAAACCATGTGCTTGTATAGGTAAGAGTATGGATGATAGGGTGGTACTTCGTGAGTTTTGTACTCTAGGGTTTTGCACTCCCCCTCTCTTGGATTGTTAGCACCAACGTCCACAAAATTATTCCCAACATATTCGAGGGGATCTTTGTTTATGTTCATATTTGGTCCTTGGTCACGTCTAACTAGTCTATTTGCGTTATCACGTCCCCACATGCAAGTGTACTAACTATATATACTTAAAATTAACTAACTACAATTGAAAACTATATATATACAATGGAACAACGTACCTTAGCCTGTGATGAAAATCATGATACTTACCTCTGTTGGTCTGAATCACCTTCAATTGCTTAGTACTTGTGTCTTCTCTGGCAGCCACACAAAAAATAATTGTTTTTTTTTCTCCTTTTGGTTTGTGGAGTGTGTTGGAATGTATGTGTTTCACAAGTGGTGTACCCTCAAAATTATGATAGTGCATAAGTTGCTCCACAAGCACAAGGAGACTTTTGTGTCATGTATTACCTCGAAAAAAGTTTAAAGGTTGTCTCCCTAGGAAAGGTCAAGACTAAGTGTTTGGAAAATAAAACAAAAAATTAGTTTTTTAAATGTTGGTGAATTAAGAGATTCGGGGTTTGAGACTCAATAAATAAATAAAAATTTGGCTAATCCTAGGAATTAATTCCACCGCGTATGGTTAATCAATCATACTTATAACTCAATTGAACTCAAAAGTGCTTCTGTTCAATCAGAAGATAGGAGTTAGAAATCAATAATTACCAAATGTGTGTATTATTTTTTAATTGATTCATATATGTTTGAAGGGACGATAAGCATGCCCGGTGACAAGTCTACGGTGTATCAAATGTGTACAAACCTATACGTCTATCTAGTTAAATTCAAGACACTACACTACAAGTCAATGCATGTGATGATTAATTTTCTCATACCCAAATGGAAATCCTTCCTTGAATTTTGCCAATAAATGGCTTTGTTGGCCATAGATGAAACGAAAATGCTGAGGAAATTAGAAATCCTAGCAAAGGAAACAAACACTAACTAAAACTAGCAAAAGAAAAGGGAAAAAAACCTAAAGCTTTGATCAAATATAAAAAACATAGAAGTTAAAGCACAAATGTTCAAATACTTGAAAATGGAGTTTCCTCGCACCCGATGTCGCGTTTAAACTGTAACAAAATGCATTCATAATTGAAAATGGAAGTTGTACCAAGTTTAGGAATGAAGATTACAAACTTTAGAAACTTACTAGAATGAAAATGAGCAATAAAATAAAAAAAACCCAATTTTCTCTCTTTAAAACTCCATTTTTATTCTTTCTTGAACTTCTCTCTCTAAAAGCTAGAATGTCCTCTATGTTCCTTGCATAATTTCGTGCATAATTCCATCCCTTTCTCAAAATTACTGATTGTCCTTGATTGGAGAGAGATTGTGCAAGTTTTCTTTCCAAAGCAAAACCATGGTCTCCTTGTCCTTTCCAACCACTCCCCCTCTCCTCTTGTTGTCTCTTTCTTTTAACACTCATTCTTGCTTGAAAGATAAATGTAGTGGTTAGGGAGTCACGGTGGAGTATTAATAATTCCATAATATGGCTTAGACATCCCTAGGAGTACCTTTGTAGCTGATGAGAATGTCAAGAGTGAAATTCATGGAAGTCTGGGCTTGGGTACTAGTACCAAGTGATGAAAGTATCGGTGCCCCACTTTCAGTGGGCTTAGGTATCAGTACTTATGCTTTCATGTGCCAGTACTTCCTTTATTCTCCAATTTCAAGTAGGCTAAGGTACCGGTCCCAAGTACCGGTATTTAGCTTCTAGTGGGCTCAGGTACCAGTACCCTTTTCATTTTTGCACTTCTACGCTTCCAAGCCCTCATCTCTTGCATTACTTTCTTCGGCATTTGTTCACAAAACATTGAATAGTGATAAAACCCTGTATTTACACCCCGATCACCTACAAGCAAGCCTTTCTCCATTAAGCTCCAAATTAAAATAAATTCAAATAAATCTTTCCAAAATCAAGCTAAAATGAATGTAATGAGACCCTTCAATATGCAATATTACACACTCATCACAGACATCAAGGGAATCAACCTCTTTATTTGCACTCATGAGATATATCTTGAGAATGTTTCCTATCCATCCCCACAACCACAAAGGAGATTGAATCCAATAATAAAGGATGTGGTTTGGGCAAAGATTCTAGAGCTGCTAGATGTAGTATCATTTACCCTATTGCTAATAGGAAGTGGGTAAGCCCTATATAGGTGGTGCAAAAGAAGTTGGGAGTCACTATCGTAGCCAATGAGAAATAAGAGCTGATTCCAACTCGGTGGTGGCTGGGTGGAGAGTTTGCATTGACTATAGGAAGATCAATTCTTGTGCCCATAAGGGTCACTTTCCACTTCCTTTTATTGATCAAGTTTTTGAAAGGATGGAAGGTCACATATTTTATTGTTTTCTGGATGGTTATCTAGGATATAATTAGATTAAGATTGCTCCAAAGGATTAAGAAAAATCTATTTTCACTTGCCATTCAGGAGGTTTGCATATTAATGTATGCCATTGGGGCTATGCAATTGTAAACCCCTGCATGTTTATACTTATATAGTCATATAATTTTTGATTAATTAATTTGGAAATGAAAATATAAGTGTTAAGGTTGAAATAGTAAATAGTTTAGCTAAGATTTAGTTTTGAATTCTAAAGATTTGAAAACAACATGTAGGTATTGAGATTTAAGTGAGAAACCTTGATAGACATGCATGAGAAGGCTTTGGAAGGGTTTAAGATGGATTGGAAATGAAAAATGGAGGAAATAGAAAAAATTGGGCAAAACTGTATCGGTATTGTGTTCCAGAGCAAACTGGTACAGAGAGTTCGACGTACTGGTACAACGTACTTGTACTGTACCATTCTAGTATAGCGTACCAGTACGACCGAAAGAAGTCTGAAATTTTAAGGTCACGATCTCAGCCCGATTTTTGCCCTATAAATACATTATGTCTCCTCCTTTGGCTCTATTTCGGCCCCTCCAACCTTAGAAATCCTAAGAGAGAAAGAAAGGATAAAAAGAGAGGAAGAAAGGAAAAGAGAAACACCTGTTTTGAAGGGATTTATACCTTGGAGTCCATCAAAACCTAGATTTCAAGAGTCAAGGTAGGGGATTTCTTTCTTTTATTTTTCATTGAGGCTAGGGCTAATATATATACATGTTTTGACTCTTATTAGTATGTATTTGCTATGGGTTCTTTGTTTCTTAGTTCTATTATAATTATTAATATGTTTTACCCAAAGTTAGGGCTGCTACCCATTCTTCTTACTTCAAAATTCCTAGTTTTCAAGAGAGATGAACTTCTCTCTAAAACTTTCTTGTATTCTTGATTTCAAAGTCTTGGTGTTTCATGTTGAATAATAAAATGATGTTGATGATGATCTCTTGTGTATTTTCTTTATTTTTTCCTATTTAAATATATAATTTGTGAGAATTGGAGGTTTTTCTTGGAAATTGATTGTAAATTGAGGGTTGTGGAATTTTTCGGTATTTGAGGCAATAGTTCGGTATTGTATTCTTGTATGGTTGTTTTGAACAAACGTGAGTGAGAGGTTCCTTGTAAAGATGCTCATTCCTTGTCAAGAGGTTCCTTGTCAGGATGCTTGGGAAACTAAATCTTAAGGGTGAGAGGTTCCTTGTAAGGATGATTGAGAAATCAAATTTTAAGCGTGAGAGGTTCCTAGTAAGGATGCTTATTCCTTCTCAAGTGGTTCCTTGTAAGGATACTTGAGAACCAAACCTGGAGGGTGAGAGGTTCCTTGTAAGGATGTTCATGCCATGGAGAACATTAGTATATCAAGTATGGGAAATGATTCGTATTTTGTAAATGAATGTTATTGGAACTTGGTTGTCATTGTTTTTCTCTATCACCATTGCGATTTAAACTTGAGAACATATTTTAAAGTGTCCTGGTTTTACTTCAAAGATTATATATGCTATTTGTTAAATGAGACTGACTTATTTTACATTTTGCTAAACCTTGTATGAGTTTGGGAAGATTTTACTATAGAGCTTCGTGCTCATCCCCTACAGTTGAATATTTTAAGATTTCGTAGCAGAGGATGAGCTCGGTGCTAACAAGCCGAGCCAGGGAGAGACTTCACTAGAGGGATACTTGGATCCAGAGTGGGACATCTAGAGATGTCGTTTCCTTTTGCACTAGACTAGGATATTCTTTTGAATAATGTAAAGTCTAGTTTACTTTTGTAATTTCCACTGCGTTACGACTAGTTAATTTTGCTGGGATGTAAAGGCTTGGATGTGCCTATTCTTTTGGGACAATGTAGTTGATATTATGTATCTATGATGAATGAAATTTATTTATTGATGAAATATCTTAGTGCTCTCATTAGGTAAATGGTTTTATAATGTAATTCTGTCTAGGTTGGTTTTTGGGGCGTTATAGAGTTTGGTATCAGAGCCTAAGCTTTAGGTCTTACATGGGAGCTGTAGGTTATGGATTCACACTAGAGAAATAGGACTAGGTCGAAAAAAATTGTTTGGTCTTGATCTATAGGAAACATATGCTTTAGATTAAAATAATATTTAGGATATCTTGTATATCAATGAAACTAAATTGTGAATGGATGTGCAGGATGGACGGAGGACGAGTACGTGGACGTGGCTGTGGCCGTGGATGAGGACGTGGTGACCAAGCACCCCCTCCTCTGCCACTACCTTCCGATGCCATCAACAAAATATACCAATGTTTGAGGGAGCTAACCACTCTGGTACAATACCAGAATGGGAACAACCACAATGGTGGGGCTCATCCATTAGCCCAAGTACCAGGCAACGGGGACGACAATTGGAGGATGGTAGTCCTTCATGAATTTCTACGCCAACACCCACCTACTTTCCAAGGAAGCTCTAATCCCTTGGATGCGGATGGACGGATCCGCCGAGTGAAGAAGATTTGTGACGACATGGGAGTTGCTGAGGATTTGCTGGTTGAATTAGCTATCTACTTATTCGAGGGGGAGGCCGACCATTGGTGGGACTCCGTTAAATGAAGGTGGAACACCGATGCACTTACTTGGGAGGAGTTCAACCAAATTTTCTAAGACAAGTACTTTCCGAAATCAGTCAGAGACCTAGATATTGCTAGTCCCTAGTAATACAACAATTAATTAAATACAAATCTATTTCTAACACCTTTTTTGTAGGTTATTCAGTTGCATTTAGCTTATGCAACAAGCCGTGAAACCTATAGGTTTACCCTAGAGGACGAGTGTTGTCTCGTGAGGGTTTTCAGTGAAGCTACCCACAAACTTCGGTCGAACAAATGTAAATGTGAGATTGCTGATTAAAGTAAATTATCATCATGGTCACTGAGATACTCATCCCTTAATTTTGACTTTAAGGTCCGTACGCTTTTCACCATTGGTACTATCCCTATGCAAAATTAGCATTTGACACATTAGCATTTGAAATTTTCTTTGTAGTAGGATGATCATTCTAGAAACAAGAATTGGTGTATAACAAACATTCCACTTTAATCACCCTTCATGGATAGTTTTGACTTCCCAAATCTCTTATAGGGATGCTCTCAACAAAAGATTCACTCTGACTGTGGTGACTTGTTTCTCACTGAGCACGTAATCAGAAGATGGCCAATCAGAAATTGCATGCATAATTTAGTAAAGGAGTGAAACTTTATAGCAAATAGACTCATCATGTTCTTGGCATAACCTCATGAAAGAATATTGATGCAAATAACGAAATGCTATATAACATACCCCAACTTGTGATTAACGACGTGCATATGCATCAGACTTGAGAGCAATTAGAGCTTTCATAGGTTGTAATGTGGCTAGAAGTCAGTGGCTAACAAATGGCATCAAATGAGTTTCAAAATTGCTATCTCTTTTAAAAACATTAGCACACCTCTAGTTAGCTTTTCGACATTTCTTTTGGGAATGGGATTTCTTTCTTTCATTTTTCCCATTTTTCACTTTATTGGTAATTCCCTGTTTCTCTACCTCTTTTTCTTTTTTCGGTTGTTTTCACCGTTTTTCTTTTCATGGAACCGTAGCCTCCAGTATCTTTTCCAGTTTTCTTGCTTTTCTTGTATCATTCAGATTTATCCGAGGGTGTAAAAATTAGATAGCAAGTTAGGTCAAGTATTTTTCCTTGTGGCTTGGTCATCATACGGGCGTTTTGGAAAAGAAATTATACTTTGAAGGCTCAACCATGGCTGACTAGGGTCATACTTTTGTGAAAGGATTGGCTGAGGCTCAAAATTGATCCAAAGATGGCCTAAGATCATTTCTCAAATATGTGCATACGCATGTGTCGTCTTGCCTGTATTTATTGCAAGATGTGTCAATAGATCACATTAGTTGTATCAATCAAAATAAAATTAATGAGATTATTGAAAGATTGGCGATGAAAGAAGACATTTCTTGAGTAAATATGGGTGTTCTCTCTGAAGCATCACATGATTCAAAACTTACCATGGTATCTTTTGTAGTCTCCACTGATCCTGTCAGGTTTTTCAGGGAATGTTGGTTATATACCGATTCTATTTTCGAGTTTGATCATTGTGTACTTTGAGAACAACAAATACTCATGTTCATTTGATAATGTAAGCATAGAAATAATATCAGTTAATAGAGTTGTGACCTGAGGTCAAAATTGCCAAGATGTGATTAGTTACTTTAACAAGCAATTTCAAAATCCACATGTGTTTTTATCAACAAGAATTTCTAAAATGCCAATTTTACAAATGCTTTTAACCAGATAAACTGAATCATTCCATTCATAAGATAAACTACATCATTCTATTCACAAGATATGATCATTCGATACATCAACCATTAATGATCCAATTCATCCAACAAAAAGCAGTAGCAAACTGAAATTGTTCATCAAAATGCATACATAAACTAAACAGTAAAAAGGCAAATATCCATAATCACAAAAAGAACAATCAAATCTTTCAGTCCCCTCCATCTCCACCAAATCCACTAGCATCACCAGCTCTGCCCTTCAAGTAGCCAAGAATCTCTTCCTGTTGTTGGATTTATGATTGGTGTGGGGAAGTGTTATGGAGGATCAATTTTAGGTTTTCTTGGGGTCTGAAGGTGGATTGAGGTTTGTGGGGTGAAGGGAGGCTCTAGGGTTTTGAGAGTTTCATAGAGATATGGGACTTTCTGAAATGAAAAAGACGATCAGATTTTATAGTTCGCGTCGCACCGTTCGAACGATGGAAACGTTCGAACGTGAGGTGAAGAATTAAAAATGTCGTTTGAACGGTTAAGGGACATTCGAACGGTGCTAGCTCCCAGTACTTTGTGTTTTCAACAGTGTTTCCATTAGAGAGGTCATCAGTCACAAAGTACTGCAAGCAGCAACCGTTCGAATGGAACTATCGTTCGAACGGTGAATCAAAAATAAAATGTGTTGCTCTCAGTGCTTTGTGTTTTCAACAATGTTTCCATCAGAGAGGTCATCACTCACAAAGTACTGCAAGCATTATGCGTTCGAACGGTAAATGGCGTTCGAATGTTAAACCAAAAATCAAATGTTCCACTATTACACTACATATGCTTATAGAAGGTTAAACCTCACAAATTCAAAACAAAAATTTATGGCGTCTCAGGATAAATCCCCACCCACGCTTGAGGTTGGTATTTTGGGACATTCCTTACTTGGCCCATATTTTCAAAATAATAGAAAAATATGTACAAAAATAAAAAGGAGTTGCACACTATTTACCAAAATTCAGACCATTGACTTTCATTCCTCAAAACACAAATTTTCCACAGCTTATCAGGACGCAATCTTAATACGAGTTATCTTCAGTGTAGCTTGAACTACCAGTGACTCTTCCAATCTCTTATCGCACAAACCGGTTAAGCAAAGCACCGGAATAGGATGACGTGTCAGGATAATGCTTACTCTACATTCACTATCTAGTCTAATCGATCGAGTGCGCAACCAGAAATTGGTTCAGAACGCTGATTGTACCTTTTATCATGAAATACCGGGCCACACTGTTTACAGGCACCAAGTTTCTTGGCACGACAGCGTTTAACAAAAGTGCTTCTGCCACAGAGAGGTTTTGCTTGCTGTTCTCAGATCTTATTTGTCCTTACCAGTCTTGCATTTCTCATGATCACATTATGCACATCTGATGGAAAAGTGCGTAGAGCTCCTAGACTAAACCAAAAAAATTTAACATCCATGATTCCAAAGCTTTAAGACTCACTATCCAGTTCTTTAATGTCTGGTGGTCATAAAGACAATTTAAACTGACCCACAGATATAGTAAGGCAACAACAACAAAAATTTTAAAAATATTATGGCACAGGTACAAAAACAAAATACAGGCAAAATATGAACTACAAGTTCTCACACCCCCAACCAGAATTGAACATTGTCTCAAATGTTTTGATTTTACCAGTATGGTTCTTGAAAATGAGGTTGAACCACAGGGACCCATGCTTCTTCAGATACCTACAAATCCAAATGCAACCATTAATCCTTTTGGTTCAAATCTTGGCCTCGGTTAGGCTTGTAAGGCTTGTATGTGATTGCGAAAAGTAGCAATATACCCATACACAACTGGAGTAAAACAATATACAACATTAGAATAGGAATTTGCTCTTCGGGGTGCATGGACAATATTTTGCTTGGTTATGGTTGATTTCGCAGAAAAAAGGGGAGAGAATTAAGAAGAAAAAGAAAGAACGAAGCGAGAGAGAAAGCAAGGAAGAAGAAGAAGAAGAATAAAAAGAAGAGGGAAAGAAATAAAAAGGCGGTGGTGGGGGGCTCAATGGAGACAGATGGGAAAGGTAGAAAAAAAATGGTGGGGGTCTCATGATTGTGTCTCCTCGGGTCTTGTTTTTACCTGACCCAATCTTTTTGAGTGTCGGCAGGCGTGATTCTCGGAGGGATATTCGGGGTCCATTAAATTAATGGTTTCCATATTTTTAACAAAGTCCTCCAAAAATGGTTTCAACCTCTGATCGTTAACAGTAAAGATATTACTGTTTGATGAGTTTTCCACTTCTATTGCTCCATGATCAAACACCTTTTTGACAATGTAAGGTCCAGTCCATCTTGATTTTAACCTACCAGGGAAGAGGCGGAGTCTTGAATTAAACAACAGGACCTTCTGGGAAGGTTCAAAAGATTTTCGTACAATGTTCCTGTCATAAAAAACTTTCATCATGTTCTTTGCAATTTTAGCATTTTCATAAGTTTCATTTCTCAATTCTTCCAATTCATTTACCTGAAGTTTTCTTGAAAGTCCAGTCTTGTCTAGGTCAAAATTCATTGCTTTAATGGCCCAGTATGCCCTATGTTCCAATTCCACCAACAGGTGACAAGGTTTTTCATAGACTAATCGATAGAGAGACATGACCAAAATTGTTTTAAAAGCAGTACGATATGCCCAGAGTGCATCAGTCAGTCTTGACGACCAATCTTTACGATCTGTGTTTACCGTTTTTTCTAAAATTAATTTAATCTCCCGATTAGCTAATTTGGCTTGTCCACTAGTCTGTTGGTGATAAGGGGTTGCAACTTTGTGAAAAATCAGATATTTTTTCATCAAATTCTAGAAGGGACGATTGCAAAAATGAAAACCCCCATCACTTATGATTACAATAGGAATTCTAAATCGTGACAAAATATTTTCTTTTAAAAATCTTATCACCGTTTGGTGATCATTATTTCGGCATGGAATTGCCTCAACCCATTTGGATACATAGTCTACTGCCACTAAGATGTATAAATAGCCAAAGGAAGGTGGGAATGGTCCCATAAAATCGATGCCCCAGCAATCAAAAATTTCAATTACCAGAATTGGGTTTAAGGGCATCATGTTTCTTTTTAAAATATTGCCTAATCTTTGGCATCTATCACATGTTAAACAAAAGGCGTGGACGCCTTTAAAAAGTGTGGGCCAATAAAAACTACACTACAGGATTTTGTAGCGGTTTTACTTGATGAAAAATGACCACCACATGTTTCAGAATGAGAAAATGATATTACTTGTTTGCTTTCCTAAGCTGGGATACAACGTCTTATGATTTGGTCCTTACAATATTTGAATACATAGGGATCTTCCCAAAAAAAGTTACGAACCTCCCTCAAAAATTTCTTTTTGTCCATGGAAATGAATGACAGAGAGAGTGTTCCAGTAGCTAAGAAGTTAGCAATGTATGCATACCATGGAATTTTATCAATTATGAACGGTTCTTCATCAGGGAATTTCTCATTGATTGGCAGTCCATCCTCATAGAATTCATAAGTTAATATGGTGAGAGGAGGTGAGTCCTTTGTAGGGCCATTCATTCACCTACTCCCTGCAGCTATCAGAGTCTTCAGCTCTCCAGACTTGGTTGAACATGGCACCCATGTGCCTGGGGGTCCTCCTTAGGGCATGGGAGTCTGCACACGCGAAGTCTTCCAGTCAGCCTGATCGTGTCAGCATTTCTAGTGTCGTTCGAACGTGATGATGTGTTCGAACGGCGTGATGCGTTCGAACGAGGTGATGGGTTCGAACGTTAGGCTATAATCTTCTAGATCTGCACACTTCTTTGCCTCCTCTTCCTGGTTCAGAGGGAACGTTCGAACGTTGATCACCGTTCGAACGTTCCTGTTGTCCTCAAATTTTTCCTTTGTTGATCAAATGCTGCAGTTACACTTAAATGTTGTATTTATTATCCTTGACCCTTTTCCTTACTTTAGCACCTGAAACATCATCACTTGAACTCCATCAAAGTATAATTAGTCCAGACAAAGCACGATAAAATATTATACTTGAGTGCCAATCACACCCCCCAACCTAGATATTGCTAGTCCCTAGTAATACAACAATAAAGAAATCTATTTCTAATACCTTTTTCGTAGGTTATTCGGTTTCATTTAGCTTATGCAACAAGCCGTTAAACCCCTAGGTTTACTCTAGTGGACAAGTGGTGTCTCGTGAGGGTTTTCAGTGAAGCTACCCACAAACTTCGGTGGGGCAGATGTGTATGTAGATTTGTAGATGCAAGTGACTCACTAACATGATTACTGAGACACCCATCCCTCAATCTTGACTTATCCCCCACATTTCTTTTCTAATGGTATTAATTATATGCAAAGATTAGCACATGTCACATTAGCATTTGAAATTTCCTTAGGAATGGGATGATCATTCTTGAAACAGGAGTTGATAAATAACGAACATTCCGCTTATCACTCACCATTGATAGTTTTGATTTCACAAATCTCTCATAGGCATGCCCTCAACAAAGAGTTTGCTCTGGTTATAGTGACTTGTTTCTCACAGGGCATGTAGTCCGAAGGTGGCCAATCGGAAGACTACATGCGTGATAAATGAAGCTTTTTGGAATCAAAATAATCATATGTTGGCATGATCTCATGAAAGAATATTGATGAAAATAAAGCAATACAGTAACATACCCCACCCTTAGTTGGAGATATACATATGCAACGAACTTGAGATCCCCTAGGACTTTTAGTAGGTTGTAATGGGGCCAGAGGTCAGTGGCTAACGAAATGACGTTAATGGAGTTCAAAAAGCTATCTTTTTTTTTTTATGCATTTTAGCATACCTCTGTTTTTCTTTTCGACATTTTGCTTGGGCATGGGACTTCTTTCTTTCATTTTCTCATTTTTTACTTTCTTTGCAAGTCCCTGTCTTTCGGTTTCTTTCCCTTTTTTGTGGGTTATTTTCACCGATTTTCTTTTCTTTCTTGGAATAGTGGCTACCATTGCCCTTTCTAATTTTCTCACATATCTGTATCATTTTGCTAAAAAAAGAGGATGTAAGAAAATTAGATAACGAGATATGTCAAGCATATTTTCTTGTGCCTTGGTCATTTTTCTGGCTTTTTTCAAAGAGAATTCATTCTTTTAAGGCTCAATCATGGCTGACGAAGGTTATTGTTCTTGTGAACGAACAAGTTGAGGCTCAAAGTTGATCCAAAGATGGCCTAAGGTCCTTTCTCAAGTAGGTGCATATGTATGTGTATGCAAACATTTCCTGTAAGTTATGAAAACAGATCACTTTAGTTGCATCAAACAAAGCAAAGTTAATGAGATCATTGAAGGATGGAACGTGAAATATCCTTTCTTTGAGTAATCGTTAGTATTCTCTCAAAAGTATCGGAGGGTTCGAAACTTACCATGATTTTTCTGTCATCTCCACTAGTTATGTTGAGTGTTTTGAGGAATATTGGTTATTTACAAACTCTAATTTCGAGTTTGATCACCTTTGCTCCTTCCAAAAATAACAAACATTACTGCACATTTGATAATTGAAGTATAGAGAAAACACCATCTATCAAGAAATGTAGTTCAAAGTTGGGATTGCCCAGATAGGTGTCAAAATGATCATTTAAGTTAGGCATTCTGACACAATTGAACATCCATATCTGCTTCTAAATTTATTAACTCACAATATTATAGTACTTATGCATTGAACATAATAACAGTGATAAATCAAACCATGCATTCCATAAAATAGGATCATTCACATCATTAGCATTAATAGTTCAATTCATCCAAAATATCCAACAAACTAAACAACCATTCACAAAAACAAACACATTCTTCATGGTTGCAGAAAAATCACCACACAAAGACAAACAAAAGAAGGGACTCTGTCTCATGCATCGCCGTCGTCAGCCCGAGCTCCCCTAGAAGTGCCACCAGCACCACTCCAAAAGTAGCCAAGAATCTCCTCCTGCTGCTGGAGAATCTTGGCTTGATCAGCCCTGATATCCATCATGATCTCTCGAAGAGATCTGTGGGTGCTGGTACTGGGGCCAGATGCCTCAGTCCGCACTTCTTCTCTCTCTTCCTCCAGCTCTTTGTTAATGTCTATCTCTTCTCGGTGATCAAGCTCCTCCTGAACCTCATCAACCCCCTGAGTGGGTGGCTCCTCATATCTAACCATGGGGGTGCCACTATGTCCTCGGCTGCGCTTGAAAGATCCCTTGTTGAGCGCCCCCATTGGTTTCTCTCTAATCATCTCAGGCTGCACCCTCACTCCTTGGTCTTTGCAAATCTCAATCACTAGGGTGCCGAAGGGCAAGGCACTTTTCTTTGCCTCACATCCTTTCTTCATCTCAGACAAAACGAGGGAGGGGAGATTTATGCTATGGCCTTTCCCTATAGCATAAAGTAGTCGTGCCATATCAGGGAGAATTTCATTTGAGCGCTTCACCGGTGCAAAATTCGACACCGCAATCAAATATAGCATTTTATATTTGTCAATAATCTCTCCTTGCTTCAAAAATCTCCTTCCTCCCCATGAGAAGTTATCTACTCCAGTCAACTCTCTCCCAACCAAATCCAAACTCTTATCCAGTGGTGGTGGGAAGACCGGGTTCTCCACTTGAGGCATATCTGGCCTTATCTCCTTGAGATAGGTCTCATCCAGCACAATGTGGATGCCTCTCACATATGTAACAATTTCCTTGACATTATACTCCCCATTGGAGTAAAATTCCCTCACCAACTCAACCACGGCCTCACCACCGTTCAACAAACACCACAACTATCCTCTCTTCTCCATCGCCACAAGTAATCCCAACTCAGCAAAATCATCAATGATAATATCTCTCTCACAGACTATAGCGTGATTTCGGTAGAAATTTTTATACCTTTCAGCCTTGAGAGCACTTGGGAACCTTGTCTTGTCGTATCTCACCCTCCTCTGCCGTCCCTCTCTCTCCTGGATCATTTCCTCTATGAAATCAGGCTCCTGGTTAACGCCCTGGTTGTGCCTGATAGGCATTTTGGTCATTGGCATGGTCGTTCGAACGTCTGAAATCGTTCGAACGTGCTCTGGTTTTGGCATGCGAGAAGGCAACAGGAATATCGGGATTTTGGGCTTGGGGTTTTTGTTTTTTTGAGGTGGAGGAAGGTTAGGTAAGCTGCTATAGGGTCGAAATGGTGAGAGGAGGTGAGTGGGGACCTGGGAATGGAAGAGACTTTCGGGTTTTTTTTTTTAGGGGGAGAAGAGTTTTTGAAATGTTTAAATGAGGAAGACGACTGGGGTTTTTATAGTCTGAGAGTCACGTTCGAACGTGGTCCACCGTTCGAACGTCAATGAGCTACTCAGTTTCGTTCGAACGTGGAGTTGCGTTCGAACGTTTGAACCAAAATCAGAAATTTTTCTATGTTATATACAACTGAACTTTAAGAACAGAATACTGAATTTTTAATCCAAACATCATGGCGTCTCAAGAACGATCCCTACCCACACTTGAGGTTGGTATTTTTGGGACATTTCTTTACTCAGCCCACAATTTTGAATCAAAAATTTATACAAAAATAAAAGCATGTACAAAAATGAAGTAAAAAGAAAATTTTCACACTTAATCACAAGTGATTCGGACCTTTGGCTTTCATTCCCCAAATAACATACAATTTTCTATAGCTTTGGTTAGGAAACAGTTTAATCCGAGTCATCTTCTGTTTAGTTCGAACTACCAGTGACTCTTCCAATCTCCTGTCGCACAAACCGGTGAAGCATAGTACCAGAATAGGATGGCGTGTCAGGATAATCCTTACTCTGCCCATTCACTATCCAGTCTAAACGATCGAGTGCACGACCGGAGATCGGTTTAGAACACTGATTGTATCTTTTCTCATGAAATACCCAGCCACACTGTTTACAGGCACCAAGTCTCTTGGCCCGTCGGTGTTTAGCATAAGTGCTTTTGCCACAGAGTGGTTTTGCTTGCTGTTCTCGGATCTCATTTTTCCTAATCAGTCTTGCTTTTCTCATGATTACATTATGCACATCTGTTGGAAAATTGCGTAGAACTCCTAAACTAAACAAAAAAAGTTTAACATTCATGATTCCTAGACTCACTATCTGGTTCTTTAACGTCTGCCAGTCACAAAGACAAATCAAACTGGCTCACAGACATGATCATCACAGTACATAGAACTACAACAACAATATTAACAGAAATTTAAAATTTTTTACAGGTACAGGCAATGACACAAAATATGACCCAACACAAAATATAAACTTTGGATCTCACCCCCAACCTAATTTGAACATTGTCCTTAATGTTTCGAATTTACCAGTTGAAGATCTTGAAGATGAAGCTTGACCGGTGCAGACCCATTTCCGGTCGATACCTACAAACCAGTTAAAAATCTTTCGGATAATCTGGATTTTGGATCGACTGAAAATCCTTGTGTGTGAGTGCGAATAAAAGCAAGAGGGCCATAAGCAAATATAACAGCAAAATACAAAGCATGTAACAAAATATGGTGTTTGTAGAATGGGTGGTCATGGGGTTGGGGTTTGGTCACAGAGAGAGAAGAAGAAGAAAGAAACGAAAAAGAAAGAAAAGAGGGAGGGGGGCCAAAAATTGATGATCGTGGGTAAAGAGCGAAACGAGGGAGCCTTATAAAGGCGTTTTCCTGGGTCGATTTTCATCCTGATCCGAACCTTTTGAGTGTCGGTAGATGCGAATTTCGGAGGAATATTCTGGTTCCATTATAGTTTCCATATTTTTAACAGAATCCTCCCAGATTGGTTTCAACAAAACTCACATTCCTTGAATTTGGGTGCCCTTATCTCAACAGCATGAATGGGGAAAATGGTTGAATCTGGGTTATCAGTGTTTAAGTCACGTATGCTTAATTCTTGCAGATATGATTCAACAGATTCCTCACAGAAGGTTCGCTCCATATGTTCATGCACCAATGACTCAATGGAATTCAATTCTTCCAATTCCTTATCTTTTTCTGGATGTTTAGCAATGTTGAAAATATTCTGCTCAAGAGTCATATTCCCAAAAGTTAATTTCATTACCCCATTCCTGCAATTGATCAGAGCATTAGAAGTTGCTAGGAAGGGTCGACCAAGAATAATGGGAATTGATCATCAAGATGTAATGTTGGCTGAGTATCTAGAACAATGAAGTCTACAGGGAAGACAAAGCTATTTACTTGGACAAGTACATCTTCAATAATGCCCCTAGGGATTCTGACAGATCTATCGGCCAACAGAAGTAGAATGTTGATTTTTACTTGATTGAAGAGCTCGTAAATTTCATCTTGATTATTCACCTTCTGTTTGAGTTTTAGTCTATGAGGGAAAGGAGCAGGAATAGAACATGAAGGTTCTACTTCCTTTGGTGGCTCTGGTTCTCGTTCACTCATGGGTCCTTTTTCAATCACAAGGTCAGGCTGAATTAGTTCAGGCTCAACTGGTGAGTCGGTTTGGATTGACTCAGATCTTGGCTTTGGGATTAACATGTCTCTTACGGTTTTGTCAATCACCTTGCCACTCCTTAGTGTAGTGACAGCTTGAGCTTGATCTTGAGGGGGTTTTGGTTGAGCAGGGAATTTTGCCTTCTCATGAGTAACCATGGATTGAGTCAATTTTTGAATGTGACTCTTGAGATCTTCAAAGGATTGAGTAGTCTGTGTTTTGTAATCAGTGAAGGATTGGGTGGACTGGACATTGAAGTTCATTTGGGTTTGCATGAACTGATTCAATGTATCCTCAAGGTTTCTGTTGTGTGGTGGTTGGTATGGTTGATATGCAGGAGGCCCTTGAGGTGGTGGCTGTGAATTTTGAGGTTGATTCATGGGGATTGGTTGTGTGTTCCTCCAACTGAAATTCGGATGATTTCGCCACCCTGGATTGTATGTTTCAGAGTATGGGTTGGAGTAAGGCTTGTTGAAATTGGAGATTGCATTTGTTTGTTCCAACAAGACTTCTTTGAACGCAGGGATAGTAGGACATTCCCCAGTAGGATGTCCTGTCAATGCACATATCCCACATACTTGTTCTGTGGGAAGGATGATATCTACCTGATGAATTTTTTTCATCTCTAAAGCTTCAAGCTTTCGAGATAAAGTGGACATTTTTGCTCTCAAGTCATCATCTTCTCTTAAGACATACTTTCCCCCTTGGGAAGTGGATGGTTTGGATTCAACACTGGTGGGAGCTGCTGAGTCCCACATTTGAGAACTATCAGATATGGTATCGAAAAAATTGAATGCCTCCTCCGGACTTTTACTCATAAATTCTCCTTGCGCCATCATTTCAACAAATTGACGCAGTCTAGTTGGCAAGGAGTCATAAAAAAATTCCACCAATGTCCAATTTTCAAATGAGTGATGAGGGCAGGCTTGGAGCAGATCTTTGAATCTCTCCCAACTTTGATAAAAAGTTTCTCCTTCTTTGACTGAGAAATTCATGATTTGCCTTTTGAGTGTATTGGTCCTATGTAAGGGGAAAAATTTTCTAAAAAATTCATTTTGGAAGGCTTGCTAGTTAGGCATGGAAGAGGCTTTTAAAGAATTTAGCCATTGTTTAACTTTATCCTTTACAGAGAAAGGAAAAAGTTTCATTTTGGCTAGTTCAGAATTATCTTAGAATGTTCCACATACTTCCTCAAAATCTTTCATATGCAAGTATGGATTTTCTGTCTCTAATCCATGAAATTCAGGTAGTAATTGAGCTGTCCCCGGCTTTACAGTAAAGGGGCGGCATCTGGAGGAAATACAAAACACGAGGGTACACTATTTCTTGTGGGATTCAAGTAATCCCTCAAAGTTCGATTGTTAGGTACTTCTTCCTCTCGTGGAGGCACGTCTCCATTTCTATCAACATTTGCTATGTTACTCTCACACGAGTCTGCTATTGATCTAGATGAATTTGGTTCAGATTGGTTCACAGACCCAAAAGATTCTCCTGGCAAATTGTTATGGTTAGGAGCGTCCTCAGACATAAAATAAAATAAAAGAAACAAATTATTTACAACTACTAAGAATATATACAGAAAAGAAAAGTCTTACCACTATTACCTTTTCAACACTTTACCAAATAATTCCCCGGCAATGGCGCCAAAAACTTGACTTGAACCGAAATGTGTACACCCAAGTGCAGGTGGTCAAGTTGTAGTAATAATCTGGTTTGAGTCCGGAGTCGAATCCACAGGGAATATGTTGTGTTTTCAAAGTAAGCTGTGATGAAGACCTATTGATTGTAACCTTTTTGAGTTTTGTGAGAAGTGGATGGTTTCTTGAATAGAATATTAAATTCTTTTCAAGAGATTTTCTAGACAAAATATACGATTTCAATATAACTAAAGTCACTCTTTAGTTCGAGGTTTAGGATATGTAATGAGTCATCCGGCGTATTACACTTGTGCTTTTATAACTCAACTAACTACCGTGTCAACAGTGAGTTAATTGGAAGATAAGGATAGATTGGGTTAAAGCTCCATCCTTTTCATGAAGTGCAATGGTGGTGGGAATTGAGGGGTTTATCTTGAAGTTCTTTCTTGGAGTATTTGGCTCACACAACGGATCTTTCTAGAAGGATTCATCCATTTACCATAGAAAAGATCCCTTGGTTATACAAAATTCTAGCCGAGATTCTTTGCTTTGAATCAATGAATCTTTCTAGAAGGAGTCATCCATTTACCATAGAAATACCCATCGATTACACAAAGAACTAGCTAGGGTACTTGCCTTGAACCAACGGATCTTTCTATGTAGGAGTTATCCGGATCATAGAAATATCCTTTGGTTGTGCAAGTTACCCTAGCCTTGCTTAACTCATCCCATCTCCCACTAAGCAAGTGAATAAAGCATTGAAGTGTGAAAGAATGCACAAGTATAATATCCGGATGGTCATTACATATTTATCACCTCTCCCTAAAGAATAAATGAGGACTACTCACTCTTCATGGCTTGGATAAAGCTAGAAAAGTGAATAGTATTCATCCATCCAAGTAGAGGAACTACAAAGTGGATCTTCAACGAAGAATGAGTGAATCACGTTCCACCCTTCTCGGCTTTGGTAAAGCTCTAGAAAAGTGGAAGAGTTTCACTCCTCTAAGAAGAAGATGCTCAAGTAATGGAAGTGAAAGAAAGTAAAAGAGAGCTAGATCTTCAACAAAGAATGAGTGAATCACATTCCACCCTTCTTGGCTTTGGTAAAGCTCTAGAAAAGTGGAAGAGTTTCACTCCTCTAAGAAGAAGATGAGCTCAAATAATGAAGGTGCAAGACTTAATTGAAAGCAAGAAAGTAAGAGCATCAATGTAAAGACAAGAACATAAAGTGCATGAATTTAACAATACAAGTAGGGAATTAAACTTCCCAACTAAAATAAAGATGAAGACAAGTAGGGAATTAAACTTCCCAACTGAAATAAATACTTGAATTGAAAGAGCTGGAATGTAAAGACTTGAATTAAAAGAACTAGAAAGTAAATGCTAGAATGAAACACTAGAAATACATATAAAGACTAAATATTCTTCAAGAGGAGAGCTCTTGATCTCTTCCCCCAAAAGTTCTCTCTAAGGCTCCCAAAAAGGGGAGTATATATAGGCAGGGGAGAGCAAGGGAGGGGTGAAAGAATAGTACTGGACGAGTCAAAGGGAAAATCTGAAGTTCAGCCAAAGAATCAGGAAATCTGCAGTCTGTCCGTGAAAACCGTTCGAACGGTCCCTTCCGTTCGAACGTGAAGGCTGTTTTGCCTGGGTGTCTGTGTTGATTTTCAGGCTTCACGTGGGTTGGAGTCCTTTGTAGGGCCATTCATTCACCTACTCCCTGCAGCTATCAGAGTCTTCAGCTCTCCAAACTTGGTTGAACATGGCACCCATGTGCCTGGGGGTCCTCCTTAGGGCATGGGAGTCTGCACACGCGAAGTCTTCCAGTCAGCCTGATCGTGTCAGCATTTCCAGTGTCGTTCGAACGTGGTGATGCGTTCGAACGACATTATGCGTTCGAACAGGGTGATGGGTTTGAATGTTAGGCTATAATCTTCAAGATCTGCACACTTCTTTGCCTCCTCTTCTTGGTTTAGAGGGAGCGTGCGAACGTTGATCACCGTTCGAATGTTCCTATTGTCCTCAAATTTTTCCTTTGTTGATCAAATGCTGCAGTTATACTTAAATGTTGTATTTATTGTCCTTGACCCTTTTCCTTACTTTAGCACCTGAAACATCATCACTTGAACTCCATCAAAGTATAATTAGTCCAGACAAAGCACGATAAAATGTTATACTTGAGTGCCAATCAACATCCCTATGTGGAGGTAATCCCAGTAGTTCATCCAAAAAAATATCCTCATAATCACACACAACCCGAGGTAGACCCAACTCTTATCTTGCCTCATCCTCTAGGGTAAGGCTTGCTAGCCAACCGATCAATTGTCTATGCCATCTATAATCGTACATAGCTTGGGATAAAACTTCATGCTTTTCCCCTTGGAACTTGAAACAAACACCATTCGGTGCGTAAGCAGTGACCATCTTATGATCACAATCAATGACGACTCGGTGTGCCGTCAACTAATCCATTCCCAGGATTACAATGAACTCCGACATGTCCATGACCCTAAGGTCTACAGTGATTAGAATCCTTGAGATCTCCAACTCACAATCCCGACATATTTGGTCAACCCTCACCCTAGCACCTAGGGGAAAACTCACATTCAATGGCTCTTCCAAGGTTTCAACCTCTAAGCCCAAGTCTTTCACACAAGATGCAAAAATAAAAGAATAAGATGCACCATAGTCAAATAATACCGTTGCCCATAAACGAGAGAGTAGAAATGTACCTTGGATAACCGAATGATCTGCTGGCTCAGTATGAGGTGTGATGGCATAGACACGCCCCTAGGTACCTGATGTCCTGGCTTGTGAGCCATATCCTCAGATTCGAAGTAGACCATGGTTAAAAATACAAAATACTGAGGTACTACTTCCAATTGGTGCAAGTGCCGGTACCAAAATTTGAGTAGGCTTATATATTGGTATCTATGATACGAAGTACCGCTACCTCCCTAATTTCTTTCACTTTAAAACCTTCTAATCCTCAAGTAATGTGTCCAACTCTCCACCACTCATCCACACTTAGTTGCAGGGTTCTGAAAGTCATCATTTACCCTATGATTACTTGTAACATAAAAAATTTCAACATTATTCATAAATTCGAGTAACTCTAAGTTATTAAATGCAAAGTTGAGTTAAAATGCATGTAATGAGGCCGTTAAATATGCAAAATTACACGCTCATCACACCCCCCAACTTAAGCTTTGCTAGTCCCTAGCAAATTAAATGTAAAAATTAAGCAAACAAAAATAAATCTATCCTAATTTTGCTTTTGCATTTATCATATACAATAAGCCTTTAAACCCATAGGTAATCCCTAGTGGACGAGTTTTGTCCCATGAAGGTTTTCAGTGAAGGTACCTATAAACTTCTTTTCCTCGTATCCAACATTTGTAACATATTTCCTTATCCTAACTAGCACTGAGATGTCAAAAAATAGCTTTGTCCAATGCTCCTGAACTAATCACACATGAATGACATAATAGCCTTAAATGCTATTGTAGAGTATCCACCTACACATTTCCTTTCAAAACTCATGTGTGTGAAATGAATATGTAATTTAAGCATTTACTCAATGTAATCCACATTCACTTAGCTAAAACCAAATTCAACTTTGATGCAAACCTCACTAAGGGTTCTCTAAAAAATGAGTAACTCAATGATTATCTGAGCATGCTCTCCATGTGTATATGTGAGATAGAATCTTATGCACAAACCAAAATGCTCACATATAATCGAAAAATATTGTGCATGCATTACATTTGAAATGAACTTGACATATTCTCATGAATAGAATGTTAGGGCACTATATAGCAAAATCAACTTTTCTTTTCATTTAAAGTGTGCTCTCACTATGCTTTCTCTAAATCATTTAGGGCTTTCAAGGGTTGTCATAAGGCCTTGGCGTGATACTTGGGCTGAGTGAAATGAAGGGTAGAGGTAGACAAAAAGGGTTATTCTGAGGGCATGACCTTTATTATCAAAAATCTCTTTTTTTGTGGAATTTTCAACTTTACACCTTCACATCACTTTTTGTCTCTTTTTTTTCCTCATCATTTTTTTCTTTTCTTTTTCAACCTCATTTTCTCCTTTTTCTTGGATTCTTTTCTTCTTTTTTCATTCAATTCCATTAATTTCTTTTTTGGGTTTCCTCACCACATTTTTCTTTCTTCATGATTTATCACAGTCAGTCTTGGAACAACTAAGGTATGGTAATCATAATCATTTTGCACTTGCTTGGTCAATCATGTGGCGTGGAAACGAATTTTCAATTAAAGCTCAATCATGACACTAGGTATAGTATTTTCACAAGAAAAAGGCTAAGACTTAATGCAATTCAAAGATGTCCTAAGATCATCTCTAGATAAGCATGGGAAAGCATGTTGGTATTTTAAGACTAAGTCAATCAACTACCCACATGCACTCTAACCAAAGTAATCATAATGAGATTATTGAACAGATTTTGAATATGACAAATTATTCCTTTGAGTAAATGTAAGTTGATTAACATTAATTAGTTGTAAATTAGAAGTATAAAAAAAATTGAATTAGTAGAATAAACGCACTAAAAAGTAGTAATTACAGTGAATTAAGGTTAGTGCGGGAATTATTC
>CM042189.1:24319366-24350433 GCA_023539305.1 Ilex asprella | reverse complement strand
CGGATTCAATGGAAACATTATCTTGACCTAGAAATATTTAGAAACTTATCTAATAACTAATTCCAATCTCAAATGTCTTTGAAACTTAAACTTCTCAAATCTATTTGTCTCCCAATTATTCATTTCTAATGTTTTAACCTATGTGATTCATTCTTTCATCATTATACATATCCTCATTTTCACAATAATTATCTATCCTATAACTATATACATTTATAAAAGAAAATGCGGGGTGTTACAATCCACCCCCCTTAAAAAAAGTTTCGTCCTCGAAACTTACCTCAAGTAGCGAACACATGGAGATACTTCTCCCGCATTTCTTGTTCCGATTTCCATGTAGCTTCCTCCACTCCATGGTGTTGCCACAACACCTTCACTAGTCTAATGACTTTGTTGCGGAGTACCTTCTCTTTGGCGTCGAGAATCCTCACCGGTTGTTCTTCATACGTTGCTCCCTCTTGAACCTCTATATCTTCCAAGTCCACGACCGGCGTTGTATCCGATTGAAATTTCCATAACATTGAAACGTGGAACACGTCGTGGACCCCAGATAACTGAGCTGGTAACCGCAACTGATACGCCACTTTGCCCACAACTTTGATCACTTCAAATGGCCCGGTATATCTGGGCGCTAACTGTAATGACCCCCCTCTACGTGGCAAGATATTGTCCGCTTCGGGCCCACTGGCCCTCACGGATTTGTTCCTCCCAGGACCCCCTGGGAAAACGCGTCTTGCCAAGTAGACCAAGGACCCTCCATATATAGCCCAGGACTCCCCCTCTTCCAGCCGATGTGGGATTCCAGAGATCTCAAAATCCCACCCCCTTAGGGCTGCACGTCCTCGTGTAGCTCGCCAGCACAAGTCACGGACTACCGTTCTCCTCCTCGCCCCGCCCACACGCTGACCCGTGAAGGCCCCCACCCTCGGACAGGGTGAGAGTCGGCTCTGATACCATTTGTAACGACCCCCTCTACGTGGCAAGATATTGTCCGCTTCGGGCCCACTGGCCCTCACGAATTTGTTCCTCCCAGGACCCCCTGGAAAAACGCGTCTTGTCAAGTGAGGCGAGGGGCTTACATATAAGCCCAGCAACTCCCCCTTTTCCAACCGATGTGGGATACCAGGACCTCACAAAGTGAGAACACGTTCTGGTCCGTGTTTAGTCCAAATCATGTACTTTTATTTTATTGTAATGATAACTGCTAGCACTCCTTGCTCGTCTATAGCAATGGAGCGTGAGTAGTTCCATACATCCTCCAGTGCGAGGGGAGCATATGTATAATAATGGTGTGTTTATGAAATTGCTGATGTTTTATCTATACGTTTATTATATATATAAGACATGTCAGCTGGAATAACCCCGGTGATCCTATCGGCATGGCTTTGCTTCCACTGGAACGCTGAAGAAGTTCCACTGACGCATGATATTATTATATATAATAATATTGCCTGCTAGAATAACCCCGGTGATCCTATCGGTATGACTTTGCTGCCACTGAAACGCTGAGGAAATTCTACTGTCAATATATATATTCCAAGACGATTTATTGAATAATTCAAGTATTCCGTTTGAGTGGCTTGACTTTCTGGGTGACATATCTAAATACAGCTAACCTGACAAGTTGTTGTATTATGATTAACTACCACCGGCCGACCTGACGAGTTGCTGGAGGATCGTCTATACCACCAGCGGATTTTACTCGAATTAGTCAATTAGAACATCTATAATCCAACGTAGCCTAATGAGCAGCTGCGTTATAATATATTACCTTCACAATAGCCTAATAAGCTACTATGTGCTGAATTGTGTACATCAGACCTACCGATTGACTTTCCAATAAAATGGAAGTTGATTGATGTGCGGTAGCAATTCCGTAACAAGACCAATATAAAGCATATGAGATCCTTAAACTGAAGGATATATTTTATATTTTGGTCAATTAATCTGCTTTATTTACGCACTTTATTATAATTTCACTTTAATTCCATCTGTTGAATAAATTAAATCCAGTTAATTAGACTAAGCTCACACCACAAGCAATCAAACATCAAACTACTCCAAACAAACCACTTTACTGTTTTTGGTTTTTATTTTAATTTTATTTTTTTATATATATATAATTTTTTGAGAATTACTTAACTCTTTTTGGGATCGATACTTGGACTTAAAAACCGAAAAAACTATAATTCGACCACCTATTCTTGGGTGTAATATTATAATATAATTCAGACACACAAAAAAGTGCGAATCAAAAGTTCCCTCCAATAAGGATGGATACTAAAGCTCACATGGGTACTTACTTCATCTCTACTATGTATGTCAATCTCTAAAATGTGGATCCAATCAATAAATTTTCGAAATTACACATTCAATGTGCACTATGGTTGAGTTCGAAAGAAAACAATATGTGATACTCGGGCATAATATAAACTTTTTATGGTGTAGTCATGTGTTCAAAGTTCAAAATGAAGATCAAGCAATAAAAAAATCCATAATAATTAGGATAGGAGAATATAGTTCAATATTGGATATTTACCGCAAAAAATGTCCAAAATTTTAACATTTTTAACTATTCTATACCAAAAAGTAGTAGAACATCTAAATGGTGCACCTCATCCCCTAACTTGAACTATTCATTGTCCTCAATGCACAAGGAATCATGTAATGATAAAAACAAAAGTAACATGAGAAATAAGATACTCTATCTTTTTAAAAAAAAGTGTAACACAAAAAACCTTGTTTACACCCTCGAACTTAGATTCGAACATGATACTAAATAAGATTTGTTACAATGATGCTCAAAATGAATTGAGTCCAAATTGGGGAGAGATAAACAACTTCATGCTAAAATCTACACTTCAACATCATGTAAATAAAAATATAATAATAACAAAAATCTAACTATTTTGTACATGAAAATAAAACAAAAAGGACTCATGTCAATCTGGCTTGAATTCGGATATGAGCTTGCGCCCATTGATTTTTTTGATTTTAAATTTTTGTTGGTGTATAAATGCCTTTCCTAACCAATCTATCCAACAATATAAAAGATAATGATTAAAAATTCTCCACAAAACAAAAGTGCACACAAGTTTATGCAATTCCAACAATGGAGTATACAATTTCTCTTTATAAATTACTCTACTTAACACAATTTAATGCTCTCACCAAGTTGGAAATTGTAAACCTTAATATCACTCTTTGATGGCAAATTGACCTTGGGCTTATTAGTCTCATGTGAGATAATAACTTCCTTAAATATTTCACAATCAAGAGTGGTGGGAGATTCAACTTAAATTTACATTCCATATAAATGATCATTCTCAATACATTGACTATGCTCAAGATGTTGTTCTTCACAATTACTAATTATGACATTAGTCAATGCAAAAAGGTCATCCCTAATTTTTTAAAATTGTTGGGTTATTGGGGCATTGACTTTCATTTGGTATAGCATAAACTCGCAAATAGTATTTTTCAATTCTTGTTCGATTGATTCCTCCTATGTTGGATAGTGGAAAAATTCATTTGTTGGTGTGAGATTAGATAAAAATTATAAGGTTCATTCTCCTAACCATAACTCAAATAACTCGTTGCAACATAATGGTCGAGGAAAAAAAATTTAGGGGCCAATATTGAATTTGATCATTTGCAGCAAAGTCTTGAACCATATAATTTAAGGGGCACTCACTATTGATGTGCTCATACTCATCACAAATCTCACGCACGTTTCCAAAAATTGGGACATTTAACACATTTTCATAAAAGTTAGGAAACATAACATAAAACACAAATTACAACAAACTATTTACAATCGAGATGATGTACCTTGCCCCGTGATAAAAATCATGAGAGTTACCTTTGTCAGCTTAAATCACCTTCAAAACTTGACACTTAGCCTTCCTCGACAATGGGTCTAAATTTTTTTGCTATCGTTGGCCCTAATCTCCAAACACGAACCCAGTTGTGTGTCTATGACTTATACGAGTAGGTGAGTGACACTATCCCTCAGGTTCAATGTAATAAATGGGAAAAATCGTGTGTAGATGAATAAAAATGTGTGCATGCAAAAATGCTCCCTATGTAAAACCTGGGTAAATTAAAAATTTTTCTGAAAAATGGCAAAATGGTAAATTGCCACCCTTTGTGTATTTAAAATGCTCATAATCTAGAGCTCGGATGACACATCGGATATCGCTGTTGGATTCGTATCGCGAAATCTTGTCACCCTGTCGAATTTCGTAGAATTTTGAGATAGTCAGATTTTGCACATCGTTTGAGGCAGCTGGGTGGCGGATGACCTCATAAAGGTCCCCAAAATGAAAAATATGAAAATTTCTTATAATTGGACAAAAGTTCAAATAAAATTAATTTGAACTTAAATCGGGATCAAATAAATCGTTCCGGGGAGAAAAAGGACCCGAACGAGCGAAGGACACGTGGCACGATTAGAGCAGAGTTTTAAAAATTATAAATAGTGGAAAATATCATATTTTCAGCATAAAAAAGGCTGCAAAATTTGGTCTCCAACGTGTGAGAGAAAGAGGGAGAGAAAAGAGAGAAAATCATTCTTTCTTTATCAATTTTCAGACTTCTGTCGGTCGAAATCCGTCCAGCCAAGAACTAAAGTTCTTCTACGCGACGAGGGCTACGTAGCCACACCAAAAATAAGGAAGTTCACTAAAGATTCAAAGAGGTGATATTGGAGAAATTCAAGGCTTTCGGTTTGTTTGGTGTTCTAGAAGTTTTCTACACTTCTATTGAGTTAGGGTTTTTCCTACTTGAGTCTATTCCAAACCTATGGTGTCCATAGAATAAGGTTTGTGTGTGTATTTTTATGTACGTGGATTTATATGTATTGATTGTTAAGAAATTGAGAAATGAGTCTAGAGATAACTTAAACTAGTTTCTTGATTGAATTTGATATGTAGGAGTTACTTAAGTAATTCCTTGATGTTTGATGTTATCTGGGCTATGTTGTGTGATTGCATGACTTGGGTACCCTTAAGGTGTTTGACTAAATGCTCATGAAAAATTAAGTATGCTTTGCATAGTTTATGTGTAGCAAGCTTGGATATTGTGTTAAAGGAATTGTGAATATATATATGTATTGATATATTGACATTGTGATAAGGTTTGGTAATTATATGTATGAATTATAAATTACCATGGAACATGTGAACATGTGGTTAAATTGTTCATTTGGCATTGTGGAATATTGGGAATGGTGTTGGTGTCACATTCATGGGCTTTAAGCTTGAGTATGGGCGTGTGGGTGCATGGATTAATCAACACCATAATTGGTGCTTGATGGGTGGGCTTAGGAAAGTTGGATTGAGGATCCGACTGAGTCACATGGTTGCACGAAAAACTTATGTCGGGTATAGCAAGTAGGGCTAGATTCTCCCTCGAGTGCAAATCCTGGTTATTTGGTTCATACATTCCGACGGTGAAAGTCCAAAAAGTGTAGATAGGCTTACGGAGCCGGCGGTGAGATTCCAAAATCCGTTGCCCAACAATAACACAATATTTTATTTTATAAAAAACCCCTTCAATTGGTGACATCTAACAATGACTTGGTTTTTACAAGTATATGATTTCTATTTAAAACGATCATTGCATTGTGTTGAGGAGCCGGGAAGGGCTCAGGGTGGAATTGCATGAGTGAATCTCATTTCATTTCATGGCATGACATGAAGATTTCCAACTTTGCATGCATATCCTTGATTGGAATTGTTGAGAATTATTGAATGCTGCATGCATGCATTTCATGTGCATCTAGGTGGGGAGTAACATCTATAGGAATTATTCTACTAAGCATGGCTTACCCTATACAGGAACACATTTCAGGTGAGGGGTTTGCACTGGCGGATGTCTCCTATGTAGAGCATCAAGAGTGAACGGGGCCGACTTGTGGCCTTATTTTGAGTTTTATAAAACTTTTATGAAACTTAGTTTTTGACATGCAAATTCATGTGAAAGATTGTAATGAAACTTGTATGGATAGAGTATTATGTGTATAATATATGTTGTGCAAGTTGGGGTGGGCTTTAGAAGGGTTTGGGATGAATTAGAAATGGAAAAAAGGTGAAGTAGGTAAATCTGGGTTGAAACTATTGGTAGGACCTGCCGGTAGTTAACAAGTAGAACTTTGTCTTCTAGGCACGAAGTACCAGTAGTCAACAGGTAGTTATGATCTAGTAGGTAATATCTACCAGTAGTCAACAGGTAGTACTTTTCCAGTGGACCTGAACTACCGGTAGGTCCATAAACACCTACCGGTAGCTCTTCCAAAAATCTAAAATTTTGAAATTATTTTGCCATGCATTTGGGATATCAAAACTTTTAGTTAAATGGTGTAAATGGACTATAAATAAGTATAAATTAAGGTAATTTGGACAACGGTTAGTTCAAATGGTAAATTTGACATGGGTTACACGCGTGGGTTAAAATCCAGGTTAAAGGGATATTATCAACGTGGTGTCGAGTTAAACGACATCCCCGTGTATTTCTGCGGGTTGATGGGTTGTCAATGGTGAACAAAAGGACCCCCGATTTTGGGGCATCATAGCTTGGTATCAGAGCCTAGGTATACGAATTACCTAGGGCTTGATGGGCATTAGGTCTAAACCATTGCATTTCATGTGCATTTCTTGTTGTGTGCTTTACTTGTTACATGATTATGTGCTACGTGTTATGTAAATTATATGCATAGTGCTATGCATATGAAGAGGGGAACACTAAGTTTAGAAAACATAACCTTATGTTTGGAAAAAGAGATGAACGATATAGTTTAGGGTGTGAATGTCTACTGGTGAGTGACAAACGCTCTACTAGTAAGGCAATGAGAAAATTCTCAAAGTGTAAAATATTGATCCCCATCTTGGGATACTATGTGAGGCTCTATTGTTATCTTACTTGTGTGTAGATGGCATAAGGAGGAATGGGATGCCGTGATGGTGGACGTAACAATAACCACCCACCACCGACCATTGACCAACAAGCTGTTATAAAGGCTATGGATACGATGGCTACTAACCTAGCACAAGCAAGCGCCAATATGAGCCAAGGAGCTCAAGCTATCCGGAAGAGCTTAAGTTCCATGAGCCATTAATGCTCAGGGAAAAAGTAGCGGATAACTTACCAGGCAGGTCAGAAGACATGTTTCTACTGCCTACAGCTGGGCTACGTGAGGAAGAATTGTCCCTTGAGGCAAACCTCATGGAGTTCTGAGACGTTGCAATCCCAATCGCCAGTAAGACTCGTATAAGCACACGATGTTCCTCCCTGTCCGACTACGGACCAGGGAAATTTGTTCCAGCTACAAGGTGCTGTCCAAGCCCCTACTACTTCATGTACGAAGACTCTGTAAGTGGGCCGGATGAGCCAGGATGTGGGCCAAGGCCATGGTCAATTCTCCCAGGGCAAGAGAAAATAGAAGCCTTCCTATCAGGCATGTCAAAGGACTTGTTACCATTGTCAGCAACGGGGTCATATGAGGCGAGATTGTCCTCAGAGACAGAGACCCCAAAACTATAAGCCATCTCAGGCTTAGTCTTCGGTGGGACAGCCACATACTTAAAATGTTCCTCCCTATCCCACCTTGGGCCAGGGGAGACAGTACCAGTTTCAGGGTACATTTCTTAATTCCCTATTTATGATACACATGTTAATTGATGTGAACGTTTCATGTACCATTATCTTCATGGTCTTGTGCAAGATGTAGTTTAAAATATCATAAATTTATAAGGGTTCTTATGGGTAAATTAAACCCTATGGGTTAGGGTATGTTTTGATTAGATATGTCAGGGTTGTGAGTTAGATATCTCGGGGATTCCACTCTTTGATGTCATCCTTGGAATGGATTGGTTGACGGCACATCGTGTCGTTATTGATTGTGATCATAAGAGGTCACTACTTTTACGCTAAAAGGTGTTTATTTTAAGTTCTAGGGGGATAAGCACGATGTTTTACTTCAGGCCGTGTATGATTCTCGTTGGCACAGTTAGTTGTTGGGTTGGCTAGCAAGCCTTACATTGGAGGACGAGACAAGATAGAAGTTTGGTCTACCTCGAGTGGGTTGTGAATATGAGGTTGTTTTTTTGGATGAATTACTGGGATTACCCCTACATAGGGATGTAGACGTCACCATTGAGTTGCATCCTTGTACTTTGCCCATATCTATGACTTCGCATAGGATGACACCAGTAGAGTTGTGAGAACTTTAGTTCCAAATACAAGAATTATTGGACAAGAGTTCCTTCGATCTAATGATTCACTTCGAGGCACTTTGGTACTAATTGCCAAATTTATAGAGTAGGTTTATTCCGTTCCTATTTTAATTGTTCCGGAAAGGGGATAGAGGTACACAATATAATGTGATGCCTCCAAGGACGGACTTGGTTGCATTTTGATGCAGTCTGGGAGAGTGGTGGCATATGTTTCTCGACAGTTAAAGAACCATGAGCAGAATTACCCTAAGCATGGCATGGAGTTGGCGGCCATTATCTTTGCCTTGAAGCCTTGGTGCCATTATCTATGCGGTGGGTAGTTCGAAGTGTTTTTAGACCATAAAAGTCTGAAGTACATCTTTACACAACGAGACCTCAACATGAGGCAACACAGGTGGATCGAGTATCTGGAGGACTATGACTTCACTTTGCATTACCATCCAGGTAAGGTGAATGTGGTGGCTGATGCACTTAGCCGAAAGTCACGGGAGTCTTGGCTAGTGTGGCTTTTCGAGAGTGGCAGATGCTCGAGACTGAGGAACAGTTCGGGCTATGCTACATGGGACAGACTCAGGGTACGTGGGGACTTTTAGTGACTACTTCTTCCCTACTGCGTAGAGTGATCAAGTCCTAGGGGCGGGACACGGTGATTTTGTCTATTATGGATCGGGTACGGTCGAGGACAGGTGATGAGGGCTAGACCATTCACTCGGATGGTAGTCTTCGGTATAGGGGAAGGACTGTGGCTCCCCAGTCTGCATAGCTAAGAGAGGAGATCCTTATGGAGTTCCATTGCTCTAGTTTTCCTGTGCATCCAGGTGGCACGAAGATAGGCCATGATCTTCGTCGCTAGTATTATTGAAGTAGAATGAAGAAACATGTTAGGAATTTTGTTAGTAGATGTCTCACGTGTCAGCAAATGAAGACTGAGTACCAGAGACCAATAGGGTTACTCTATCCTTTGGAGGTAGCTGAGTGGAAGTGAGAGCATGTCATGATGGATTTTATGACTCACTTATCACGGACATCGCAAGGACATGACACGGTGTGGGTGATAGTTGACCAGCTTACGAAGTCGGCACACTTCTTGGTTGTGCAGATGACCTTTACACTGGAGGAATTCTACAGGTTGTATATACGGGAGATTGTTCGGTTGCATGGGATACCCGTATCTATAGTATCAGATCGGGATCCCAGGTTTATGACTCATTTTTGGGAGAGTATCCAGCTAGCCATAGGGTCTCAGTTGATGATGAGCACTGTTTTTCATCCCCAGACAGACGGTCAGTCGAAGAGGACAATCCAGACTTTATAGGATATGCTACGGACATGCATCCTAGATCTCAAGGGTAGCTAGAAAGAACACTTACCCTTAGTGGAGTTTGCTTACAACAACAGTTATCAGGCTAGCATACAAATGGCACCCAACGAGGGATTAAATAGGAAGCCTTGCCAATCTCCCGTTTGTTAGACAGAGGTAGGAGAAGGACCCTCTACCAGTCCGAAATTGGTTAAAGACGCCATAGAGATGGTGAATTTGATACAGAAGCATCTTCTAACTGCTGAGAGCCGGCAGAAGAGCTGCGCCGACAAACGGAGGCGACCTCTAGAGTTTGAGGTGAGAGATCATGTCTTCTTGAAGGTGATGCCTCAAAGAGGAGTAGTCAAGTTCAGCAAGCAAGGAAAACTATCGCCGAGGTATATCGGGCCCTTCAAGGTACTCGAGAGGGTGGGTATAGTTGCTTACCGATTGGCGTTACTGTCAAATCTATCGGGTGTTCATGCGGTATTTCATATCTCCATGTTTTGAAAATACAACCTAGATCCAACTCATGTGTTGGATTGGGGCAAGCTTGTTGTTGATGCAGATGAGACCTTCGAGGAGGGAACGGTGTGTATCATGGATAGCTGAGATCAGGTTTTGCGAGGCAAGACTGTAAGACTAGTGAAGGTGTTGTGGCAGCACCGAGGAGTGGAGGAGGCAACTTTGGAGCGCGAGGACACTATTCATACAAATTAAACTTTCTTATTCGAGGATGGAGGTACAATCTTATAGTCATTTGACATTAAATGACTGTTGCATATGCATGCAATTACCGATGCATGTATATGTTAATTTTGGGAATGAAATTCTTTTAAGGGGGAAAAAATATAAAACCCGGGTAAATTTAAACTTTTTATGAAAATGGGCAAAATGATAAATTGTCATCCTTATACGTATTTAAAATACTCATATTCTAGAACTCGGATGACACAACAGACTTCGTCGTTGGATTTGTGTAGCTAAATCTAATCACCCTATTGAATTTCATCGAATTCTGAGATTGTCGGATTTTGCATGTCATTCGAGGCGGCTGGGTGGCGGATGACCTCACAAGGGCCCTCGAAAATAAAAAATACAAAAATTCATTATCATTGGATAAAAGTTCAAATAAAATTAATTTGAACTTAAATCAGGATCAAATAAATCGTTTTGGGGTGAAAATAGACTCGAACGAGCGAAGGACACGTGGCACGATTAGAGCCAAGTTTTAAAAATTATAAATAGTGGAATATATCTTATTTTCAGCAGAAATATCTGCTGAAAATCTGGTCTCCAACGTGTGAGAGAAAAAGGGAGAGAAAAGAGAGAAAATCATTCTTTCTTCGCCGATTTTTGGACTTCCGTCGAGCAAAGAACTAAAGTTCTTCTACGCGACGAGGGCTACACAACCACACCAAAAACAAAGAATTTCACTAAAGATCCATAGAGGTGATTTTTGAAAAATTCAAGGCTTTGGGCTTGTTTGGTGTTCTAGAAGTTTTTTACACTTCTATTAAGGTAGGGTTTTTCCTACTTGGGTTTATTCCAAGCCTATGGTGTCCGTAGAATAAGGTTTGGGTTTGTATTTATATGTATGTGGACTTATATGTATTGATTGTTAAGAAATTGAGAAATGAGTCTAAAGATGACTGAAACTAGTTTCTTGATTGAATTTTATATGCGGGAGTAACTTAAGTAATTCCTTGATGTTTGATGTTATGTGGGCTATGTGGTGTGATTGCATGACTTGGATGCCCTTAAGGTGTTCGACTAAATGCCTAGGAAAAATTAAGTATGTTTTGCATAGTTTATGTGTAACATGCTTGGATATTGTGTTAAAGGAACTGTGAATATATACATATATTGATATATTGACATTGTGACAAGGTTTGGTAATTATATGTATGAATTATAAATTACCATGGAACATGTGAACATGTGGTTAAATTGCTCGTTTGACTTTGTGGAATATTGGGCATGGTGTTGGTGTCACATTCATGGGCTTTAAGCTTGAGTGTGGGTCTGTGGGTATATGGTTTAATGAACACCATAATTGGTGCTTGATGGGTGGGCTTAGGAAAGTTGGATTGAGGATCTAACTGAGTCACATGGTTGCATGAAAAACTTATGTCAGGTATAGCAAGCAGGGCTAGATTCTCCATCGGGTGCAAATCCCAGTTATTTGGTTCTTGCATTTCGACGGTGAAAGTCCAAAAAGTGAGATTCCAAAATTTGTTGCCCTACAAAAACACGAGATTTTTTTTTCATAAAACACCCCTTCAATGGGTAATATCCAACAATGATTTGATTTTACAAGTATATGATTTCTATTTCAAATGATCATTTGATGTGTTTTTATCAAATGACGATTTCAAATGCACAAGTTCATCGCATTGTGTTGAGGCACCGGGATGGTCTCAGGGTTCAATTGCATGAGTGAGTCTCATCTTATTTCATAGCATGACATGAGGATTTCTAACATTAGATGCATATCCTTTCATTGGAATTGTTGAATGTTGCATGCGTACATTTTATGTGCATCTAGGTGGGGAGTAGCCCCTGTAGGAATTATTCTACTGAGTGTGGCTCACCCTATACAGGAACACATTTCAGGTGAGGGGTTTGCACCGGCAGATGACTCCCATGTAGAGCATCAAGGGTGAAGGGGCCCGACTTATGGCCTTATTTTGAGTTTTGTAAAACATTTATGAAACTTAGTTTTTGACATGCAAATTCATGTGAAAGATTGTAATGAAACTTTTATGGATCAAGTATTATGTGTATAATACATGTTTTGCAAGTTGGGGTGGGTTTTAGAAGAGTTTGGAATGAATTAGAAATGGCAAACAGGTGAAGTAGGAAATTCTGGGTTGAACCTATCGGTAGGACCTACTGGTAGTTAACAGGTAGAACTTTGCCTTCTAGGCACGAACAACCGGTAGTCAAGAGGTAGTACATTTTCAGTGGACCCGAACTACCGGTTGGTCCATAAACACCTACCGGTAGCTCTTCCAAAAATCTAAAATTTTGAAATTGTTTTGTCATGCATTTGGGCTATGAAACCTTTTAGTTAAATGGTGTAAATGGACTATAAATAAGTATAAATTAAGGTAAGTTGGACCATGGTTGTTTCAAATGGTAAATTGCACATGGGTTATACGTGTGGGTTAAAATCCTGGTTAAAGGGAAGTAATCGACGTGGTGTCGGGTTAAGCGACATCCACGTGTATTTTAGCAGGTTGATGGGTTGTCAACGGTTAACAAATAGACCCCCCCCCCGGTTTTGGGGCGTCACACCCTAAGCATAAAGAGACTTGCAATGTCATGTTTTATTTGGAATGGGTATTCTAATGTCGTCTCCTTAGGGAAGAAAATGTCAAATATTTAGGAAGGTGATTAATGAAAGAAATGAAAATTTGAAAAATCTTGCAATTTGTGTTTTTGTGAAAATTCAAGAAAGCAAGGTTGGCTAATCCTTAGAGGCCATTCCAATGGGAATGCAAAATTGACTCAATTAATCAATCCAAAGGTGTATCCGTGTTTGATTGATTCGTAGGAAGTGAGGGACTAAAGTGGTTGTGTTGGGCAAAAACATATCTTGTAACAAGTCTATGGTGTATCAAGAGCCCACAACCACATCTGCATTCAACCTAGTCAAACCAAACACATTACACTACGAGGAAGAATGAAAGAGGGTCGTTTTCACATACCCAAGAAGAAATTCTCCTTGGACTAGCGAACTAAAAGTCTAGCTACTCATAGTAAAAGCAAGAACCAACATAAAGTGAAGAGACATAGCAGTGAAATAGAACATGGAATTTGTATTGATGCAAGAAAATATTTAAGCTACAAGACTGAAGTCATTCATAAGTAAATTACAAAGCTCGAAGACAAAAATACCCAAATGTAGAAAATGGAAACAATTTTTTTTTTTAACTAAGCTAGATTACAACTTAATGGTGAAGGAAAAGTGAAAACCCAACTTTCTCTCTCTAAAACTTCATTATCTTCCTTGGACCTTCTCTCTCTAAATTACTCCTAAGCTTATGTATCCACTATAAAACCCGAGAAATTTTTAATTTTTTTTTGGAAAGGGAAAAATGGTCATTTTGTCACTATAACACAAAATTGAAATACGGGTTCTATAGACCTCGGATGAGGAAACAAAGTTCGTCGATAGACTCGTATCGCAAAATATAGTCACCCTGTCAAATTCGGAGATAGATGTTTGCGCACGTTATTCGAGGCAACTGGGTGGCAGATGACCCCACAAAGGCATCCAAATAAAAATTTTCTTAAAATCGAAGTATAATTGGACTAAAGTACCAATAATATAACATTGGGCTAAACACAGAATGTAATAAATCGTTTCGTGGCGAAAATGAATCCGAATAAGCGAAGGATACGTGGCCTGACATGGGCCGTGTATAAAAAAATAAATATGGCTAAATATCTGAAAAATCAGATATTCTCACCCCACTTGTTCAGCCATTTTAGCCGCCCAAGGGGAGAGAGAAAGAGAAGAGAGAAATCTTGTTCTTCACCTTTCTTCTTTGATTTTTCGGAGTTCCGTCGCTTGGATTCTGTCGAGCCAAGAGAGGAAATCAATCTCCGTCATGAGGGCTACGTCTACGTACAAAAAACAAGAGATTTCACCGAAGATTGAAAAGTGGAGATTTGGGAAATTAAGAGTTCTTGAGTTGTTTTGGTGATTTTGGTGATTATAGAAGTCTTCTACACTTCTAGTGAGGTAGGGTTCCTCCTACCTAGGTTCATTCTTTCCCTAGATATGGGTATACTAAGGGTTTAATTATTAAATTTAGCCCTATACTTGCCTAAGGTTATGGCAATGAGGAAATGAGAGTAGAAGAAGGGCATAGGCCAAATTCTAACTTGTTTTGAAATATGAAAGTTGCTTGAATAGATTCTTGTAACTTGGTAATTCCTAAAGCATGTTACGTGTTTCATATTTATGCTTGTATATGAGTTATATGAGTATATGACATGGTACCCTTAAGTTGTTTGACAAAATACCTAAGAGAAATTATGTGTGTTTTGTAATGATTTATGTAGAACATGCTTGGATATTGGGTTAGAGGAATTGTTGATATATATGTGTTTTGATGTATTGACATTGCAACAAAGATGATATTTGTATGCTTATGATACAATCTACCATGGATATATTGGAATTGTTCATATGTCATTCATAACATATTGAACATTATGTTGTTGTGCAATGGTGCATCACATTGCATATGCACAAAAACATCTCATTACATGGGTGTGTGCATAGTTGTCGTAAACACCGCACTTGGTGATTGACGGAAGGCTTGAAAAAAGTTGGGCCGAAAGCCAATCCGAGCCCTTTCCGACTCCTTAACACATGTAAGTGCTAATGTGTGTGAACCAGTCATCCATGTTGTACATCGAATGACATTTACTATTTAGGGTCTTTCTTGGGGGTGGATATTCATGGACTCACACCAAGGATCACCAACCCACACGGAATTTATGGACTTCCATCGAGGATTCTGCGTACACCCACACACATTTATGGACCGAACCAAGGGAGTGCATACCCCAACTACCATGCCTTTCACATGAGGGATCTTCTAGTCCCTTCTTGCTACCCCAACCCAATTTCATACAACCTTGCGGCTTGCATGGCATATCATAATGAATTTCATCATTTGGTTGCATACACTTGCATGGAATGGCTGAAAATTTTGAATGTTGCATGTGTGCATTCCATGTACATCTAGGTGGGGAGTAGCCTTTGTAGGAATTATTGTACTGAGCGTGACTCACCCTATATGGGAACACATTTCAAGTGGAGGATGCACGCCCGAGGATGACTCTCACTCAAGGCCTCAAGGGTGAAGAGAGACCAACATGTGGTCTTTAACCTTGAAGTTGTAAACATTTGATTTAAAAATTTTTTTTTTGCCTGTAAATATTGAAATCGTATTTGAAGAATTGTAATAGGACTTGTATGAATCTTGCATAATGTATAAAACATCATTATACATGTTTGGGATGAAATTGATAAGTTTTAGAATGGATTGAAAATGAAAAATAGGTGAAATAGGTAGTTATTGGTAGAGTGTACCGGTACACGTACCGGTACGCTACTGTCCAGAGAGTTTGTCGTACTGGTACGCTAAACTCCAGAGAGTTCACTGTACTGGTTTGCGTACCGATACGGCTTCCCAGAATTCTAAAATTTTCAAGTCTTCTTGCTATGCTTTTGGACTTTGGTTCTTTGGGTCCAATGGCCCAAATAGACTTAAATTGAGATATATTTGGGTACATTGGACCCCAGTTGAATTAGATGATTGTAAAACCACGGATCACATTTGTGACAATAATTCCTACTATAGGGAATGTTATCGACGTGGTGTTGGGTTAAGCGACATCCATGGGTAATTCCACGAGTTGACGAGTTGTCAACGATTGATAAAGGACTCCCGGATTTTTGGGGTGTCACATCCACTCCCTCCAAAGCTTGTAAAAACTGAATTATGGTGAATAGCTTGGTCCATATCTCTTCCAGGGTCTGTGAGAACTGAGTTACAATGAGTGCAAAAAGATTGGACACTTCAACATGCAAGGACAAGCCAAAGCATGTACCTTTCATGCTTCACCAACCACCCCTCTTCTGTCATTTGCCCCTCCCATGCTTTTCTTTTCCAAAATCTGAATTTAGGGAGTAAAATACCATCATTATGAGTCAAAGATGTTAGGGTATGGTTAGGATGACAAGAGGTGGGCCCCTAGAATAGGTAGAGTCGTTCGGAAAGGTGATTGGCACTTCTGAGCAAAACCAACCAGTAGAACATAAAAAATCTACTAGTAAAAAACTTTCAGTATGTTTTTTTACTTGTAGGTCTTACGGTTTTACCGGTAGCCCATAAGGGGGATGCATGCTCATACCAGTTTTTGTTAATTTGTCATAACTTTTGATCCCACTGTCTGATTAAGCTGAAAGTTTGACACAAGATAGAGAACATTCAGATCTACAACTTTCATGTTTTTCACTTTTTCAGATTGAAAGTAGATAATGGTCAAAAATATAAACTACCGAGGTACTACTACCAATTGGTGCGGGTGCCGGTACCTAAATTCGAGTAGGCTTAGGTACCGGTACCTATGATACCAAGTACTGCTACCTCCCTAGTTTTTTTTTCACTTGACAACCTTCTAATCCTTATGTAACGTGTCCATCTCTCTACCACTCATCCACACTTAGTTGCAGGGTTCCGAAAGTCATCATTTACTATATGATTACCTACAACATAATTTTTTTTAACATTATTCGTAAATTCGAGTAACCCTGAGTAATTAAATACAAAGTTGAGTTAAAATGCATGTAATGAGGCCGTTAAATATGCAACACTACACGCTCATCATCTTGCACTTGAGGAAGAGTCTAGCCCTTCTTGCTATACTCGACACAAGTTTTACATGCAACCTGTGCAACTCTATCAGACCTAGGTCCAACCTTCCTGAGTCTATGCATCAACCACCAAGAATGGTGTCCGATCCAAAAATATGCACACACACCCATACTCATGTCAAATGCCTACGAATGTGGTGCTACCCATGCATAAGCAAATATAAGTATACAATTACAATTCCTATATCAAGTTCAAAATGACCCGAGCACATTATGGACAACTTCAATTATCCACCAACATTTTTCATAGTCAATTACATCATAAGCACATAACCACCGTCAACAACCTCACCAAAGAATGTTACAACATTGTCAATGCAAATAACACACTTAATTAGCATAGGCATTTCATCAAACACTTTCAAGGCATAATTATAAACACATATCATACATCTTTCACCACATATCTCAAGAAATCACAACCAACTAATTTCAACAAACCCAAATCATTCTAGAATTGATTTTAACCATTCTTATACCCATTTTCCACATTTTAATTTCTATAGGTATGTGCCATACATGAGATTTCATCTCTAACACCCTACACATTTCATATTTCAACCCTAGATTTGAAATAAACGTAATTATGACAGGAACCCTACCTCTTGAAGTGTAATAAAAGTGGTAGAAAGCCTCCAAGAACCCAAATCAAGCTTTCTAAAAATCCCATCTTTTGGGCTTCGTAAAATCTGTGCTTTTTGGTATGTAGATGTAGCCCTTGCCGCATAGATGAACTTTGGTTCTTGATCCGAAGAATTTCGACATAAGGTTGGCCCTAGATCGTAGAGAGAAGTTGAAGAAATCTTGATTTTTCCCTCTTTTCCCTTCACCTATCTTTTCTGAAAATCAGCTGGCCAAAATGGGAGGAAAATCTAATTTTCTCCCCTATTTATACTCCTTGGATGCTTGACCCATGTTGCGCCACACGTCCGCCTTTCTTGGGTTTGATTTCATCCCGAATCAATTAAATTTCATCATGTTTCAAATTCAAAATATTTTTATTTGAACTAAATTTAACTTATTTTCCACTTTTCGCAATAATTTCTCGATCGTGTTTATTTTGGCCACATGATATCCAATCGTCTCGTAAAACACAAAAAATTCAACTATCTCAGAATTCAACAAAAAATTGATTAGATAACTAATTTCGTGAGTTGAATTCAATGTGAGGTCTATTTTGTCATATGAGTTCTAGAAAATTTTGGGTTTTTAACTCATACTATAGCAGCTAATTACCATTTTGCCATTTTTTCATAAAAATTTTAAATTTTCCTAGGTTTTACATTTTCTATTTGGAACTTAGACGCTAGGTGTTTTCTTACCCTTATTGTGTTAAATTTTTCCATTGAATGACTATTTTTGCATTGAGAACAATGCATGATTTAAGTTGTGGCTTAAACAGTGCACCATTAATTTGTTATATCACCATGTTTATATAGTAAAATGAGAAAAAACGAGGAAAATTTTGAAAACAATTAAGGAAATCATCCAGTTTGTACTTTGTTATTCTCTCTTAATTAGTTTGAGATTTTTAATTATTCAACTTGAATCTTGAGTTATTTACATGATGACACATTTTAGGAGTTCACAATATGTTTAAGTGTCATCTACATGTTTTCATATGAAACTCAACCTATGTACACTATAAGAATGCTAATTTTTGCAATTTATTGAATGAGATTCACATTTTAAAGATGAATGTATTACCCTTGTGAGTTTTTGTGCCATTCTTTGTTGGAGGGTTAAAATAAATTTACTCAAAAGATTATTGTTTCAAATTCTATCTCTTCCAATAATCTAATTTTTTTATTAGTGTAAATGGGGTAGTTAGTTGATTATATCTCAATGCAAAAGGGTATCTTGAATAAATTTGAGCCTTAGCCTATTCTTTCTTAACATCATCCGTAGTAACTGTGATTGAGCTTTAATGAAAATTTCATTTCTTAGCCACATGATTTACCAAGCCAACCATAAATACATTTATCTTACTTTGGTGGTCCCAAGATTGATATTGTTTACAATGTGAAAAGGGAATGGTGGTTACAAGAAAAGAAAAAAAAAGTGATAAAAAAAAAAGAAGAGAATGATGAGTATTTGAGCTTATTGTTGACATCCAAAAGCAACTAAAGGAAGCAAGAAAGAGCCGAAGAGAAAAGAAAAGAAAAAGTACTTGTGAAAATACAATTAAAAAGGGGAAAGATAGATAAATCATTGAGGTAAGTTAATTGATTTCCAAATGAGGAGATTTGGTTAGAAAAGTCATATTCTCAAGATAGCTCTTTTGAATTCCTATAAACCTTCACTTATTTAACTTTCACACAAGGCCACATTACAATCCGATAAAGTCCTATTTGATATTGAGAAGTGTGGCAAGTGTATGTATAAATCAAGTTAGATATAGGTCAACTATACTATTTTCAATTGTCCTAACATTGTTTCATGTGATTATGCCAATGTTGTGTCATTTGCATGATTATCCTTCATTTTTAAATTATATGTGAGCTATACATTGTTTTGAACTATAAGAATCCGTTTAACATATAGACAATGAGTGAAACATCACTATAACTAGAGGGTCTTTTGTTTTGAGAGAAAATCCTTAGTGAGATTTGAATCAAAGTTAAAATTGGATAGCTAATAAAGATGTGAGTTTTATTTAATAAATTTCTCAGATTGCACTATCATTACACACACACACACACACGTGACTCTTTACTAGAAATGTGTATGTGTATACTTTTACATGGCATTTAAATCTGTGGTGTAGCTCTTGTGTAAATACCTTGGGTTGATAATGAATTTTTCTTAAGTCTCATAGTTAATAAGGATAGAATAATATAATCTAAATTTTAAGATGCAATAAAAATAAGTTTGTAGGCACCTTTACTGGAAACCTTCATAAGATACCACTCGTCTACTAGGGATGATCTAGGGGTTTACAGGCTTGTTGCATTCACTAAATGCAATTGTGTACCCTACAAAAGGGGCCTTAGGTTTTTTTAATGTTTAATTGAAATTTGCTTTGAACCCTAGAAATTTGGTAGTTTTCTTGCTTGTTTTGTGTGTTTTAATTAGTATGTTGTGTTTTACTGGGTAAGTTGGTGTCTTAGGCATGCAAACAATATTCAGGAAGCATTGCGGTCATTTAAATAAAAAAAATTGAAAAAATAAAAAATAGCATGTTGTACCGGTACATCTGTACCAGTTTGTAAGAGGGGTAGAAGTGATGTACGATGCAAACATCTTTGTAGCAGTTCATCGAAGTTTGACTTTTTTGGTCTTTTAAAAAAGGGTGATTGACGGTTTTTGACTCACTTCTCTTCAAAACTCAAACACAATGTCTCTCTCAAACTCTCCCCAAGCTTTCAAAAAACTCACCCCATACCTTTGATCTCCCAATCATCTTCCTAAATCATTCCATTAACTTCCATCGCTACTTTACCAAACCCTAGGCATTCTAACAATGACGGCTAGGGATCTCTTTGAATCCACCACCAATGATTAATTTTCTTGGGGATGGATATTATTTTATTCTTTGATTGTTATTGGTATGCTATTGGTAGACATTGCCAAGACCCAAGGGTCTTTGGCTTCAGCTTTGAGGCCAATGGCTACTAGGAAAGAGAAGGGGAAGGGAAAGGCCACACTGAGTGGAGGGGAGGAGGAGCTCGAGGTGAGGAAGAAGCATAGGCTCATATACGAGTCTACCATTATTGCAAAAGGATTGACATGTAAGAGGATGGTTGAAAGGTTGAGTTTGGCTCTGAGCACCCTGATGTGGCAGATTGGGGCAAGAGGTTTAGAATTTTTCTTTGAGCCGACTAGTGTGTATATCTTGACCTTGTGCCATGAGTTTTATGTGGGGTTGAAGTTGGTAAATTGTTTCTTGATGATCTTGAAGACCACGATGCGAGACTGTATTACAAAGGCTACACCCGATAGTATAGCTGCGTACTTCGGATGCATTAGGCTTGACCTTGATAATATTAACTAACCTTACCCCGAGTTTTTGGATAAGAGCCTTGGGGAATATGCTGAGATTATATATGAGGAGGTTGATCAGTTCACAGGGGTGTTTGTTCAGGAACAGATGAGTGCAAACTATAGGACTTTGAAGAGCTAAAATTTTTCAAACACACACACAATCTGCCAAAATTTTCTTCCTCTTACATCATCAACATCTCAAATTATGAGTTGTACATTTGGATACAAGATATCTTGACCATTGTAGTTCCTTAATGTGAAACCACAAGATTATCCCATGCCTCCTTTGAAGTTTCACAATTTGTGATCCTTTCGAACTCGTTCAGTGTCACGACATTGAATATCGCATTTAAGCCTTTCGAGTTCCACCCCCACCGAATTGATCTTGGTTCTTAACTGATTCATTGGGGATTTCCACCGCTTCGCCACCTTAAATTTGCATCGTGGTGGTGGGAGGGCTTCGACTCTCTTACATGGTTAACCATACTCTCTCATCAATTGATTTTAGAAACGCTCTTATGCGAAGTTCTGTCACACACCTAGGGGGCCTCCATGGACGAAATTTCAAGCTCCATGATGATTATTCAGATTGTATTGCATTGTCGAGGGAGAAGCTACTAGGAATAAGACATAGTTTAGAGAGAGAAAGCTAAGATTTTTGCATTCCTTTACCCATTTTCACTTGTAATCATCTTGAATACTCTTGTAAGCTTCATTTATTGTCGTTAATGTCATTTATTTCAAGTACATTGCAAGTTTAGTTGAGTATATTATAATCTGTCATTGTTGTATTTAAGTTTTCATCTCAAGTTCTTCAAATGGCTATTAAATGCACGTTTCTGTAGTTTATGTTTTCTTGCATTAATCTAAGTTCTAATCGTCATTTCTTCACAATATCTCTTCACTTCATTAATGTTCTTGCATTAAATATGAGTAGCTAAGCTTCAAATTGGCTAATCTAAGGGAGAATTCCTCTTGAGTAGGCTAAATCAACTCTTTTTTCATTCCTTCTCGTAGTGTACAATGATTTGGTTTGACTTGGTTGAGTGTGGACGTGGTTATGAGTTCTTGATACACTATAGACTTGTCACGGGTATGCTTGAATTCTCACCTCCATTTTTAGTCCCTCACTTCCTACAAATCAATCAAATATCTAAGCACCATTGGAGGAAGGTCTTGAGTTGATTTGACATTCTCATTGGAATGACCTCTTTGGATTAGCTAACACTTGTTCCATTTCATCTTCATCAAGAACACAATTCACCAAAACTCAAACATCAAAGATTTTTACACTTTTCCTTTTTCACCAAAATTACCTTCAAAACAATTGACCTCCTTCCCTAAGGAGACGAAATTGAAATATAAATTCCAAGTAAAACACAAAATTCGAAAGTCTCTTTGTGCTTGGGGAGCACTTTTAATCAAACACACATGCGCATTTCATTCACACACCCGTTTTTTATTTTCTTGCATTGAACCTAAGTGAGAGTGACACTCACCCACACACATAAGCCATATACACGTTGAGGGTTCATGTTCAGAAATTAGTAATGACAGTTTAAAGCAAGCACAAGATATGCCTACTTAGTGTCTATAATCTTAGGGCAACTACGCTCTAATACCAATTGTTGTTCCGGGATGGGGAACCTCATATGGATCTTCTCTCAAGATTGTACATGCAAAGCTCACGATAATATACCTAGAGGGAGGGTGAATACATTTTTCAAAATTTTCCCAAATTATTACCAATGAAAAACCTATATCTATCACAATTACCTCTTTTTAATTGAATGTGAAAATTAATTATGAGAACCCCTTTAATCACTACATCCCAACTTTCCAATGACAATTGATTTAATTAATCTTGAATTAATCCACTCACAATCAACCCCATGGCGATCCCAAATTCTCAAACCCAATGCAAAACTATGTATGAATAGATATTCAATCAATCATTCCAACAAACACATAGTGTGCGTGTGTGCTAACAAATACAAGTGTATATGACAAACAATAAAGAACACAAACAATTTGTTGAAATGGAAAACCCTCATCAAAAAACTTTCTTAGTTCATCAAACCCTAATCCATTACCCGCCAAGTTAACATACAAATACTCAAGACCTATATCTCAATCAATACCATGGTTAGATGCTCGTTTCCTTACTATGTCTCTCTGCCAAAAGTCTCTCTTTGACATCTAGTATAGGTTCACTTGGACCTCCCCGCCGCATGGTTTGTCTAGGCCTCAAGCAATCATGGGCACACCAATGACCCTTGGTATTCACACACCAATGGATTTATTAAACCATCAAGAACTTCAACTCCAATTTTTGAGGTTGGGTAGAATCTCTAGTGGTAACCCTTGGATCATAGAGTTCTAAGTTGTAGTGGAAGCTCTCAAAGTAGAAATATTATTTTCACTCTTCAACATCTCACCAGAGGCTTAACTCAGGTGTGGGAAAAGTTCTCCCAATTTAAAGGTCCATAATAAGGGTAGTCTTAGTAAATAAAAAAACTCAGATTTGTGAATGACTGCTCGATCAGTGGGAGGGTGGTTGTCACTAGAATGAAAATAATATTTCAAACATGACTAACGCACACACCGTTCGAGCGACCATGAGACTACTTGAGTGAGCTTATACAATGAGCACTATGTTTTCTTTTGTGGCCTTTTCCCATTTCTTTCCCTAGTTCATAAAGAGACTGCTCCAACGAAGGCTAACAAGCATAGATGGGTCCCTATAGGTTTTGAAGCACAAAACCATGCAAAAAGCTATCCTCTTGAACACTAAAGGGTGCTGTTAAAAGAGGGGTATGTTTTCAAAACTCATAAATGGTTTAGAAAATCTTTTCTTTTAAAATCACTTGGTAATTATAATTGGATTTCTTCAAATTCCATTTTCTTCCTAATCAGTCTAAGTTAAAATTAACTAAGGGTTCATCTTAGGTGTCTAGGTCATTACCTTCTAAGTACGAAGGTGCAAATGGAGGTGGAATGATGTTGCTTTGACACTTGAACTCCTCTCTTTAGTGACACTTTCAAATCTTGAACTTGATAACCTCAAGACCATGGAATAGTTTGATATTTTACAATGGACTCCACAAAATTAACCAATTACAAATATGATCTCACAATCTCCACCTTTGAAAATTTGATGACAAAACATAGAATTTAGAAATTAAGATTACAACTCAAAACCATTGAACAAAATAATTATAAACTAATCTAAACTCTCATGCATACATCCTAAATCTCTATCTAGTATAATGACATACTGTAAACACTCATAAATCTCTATTAGAAATATTTATGCTAGTTGAGGTAATAAGGTATGTGGTAGAAGTTGGAAGTATTCCGGAGTGAAAGCACAATTAGGGAGAATCTGAATGGGAGGGAATTTTGATACTTCTCCAATGTTTTTATCAAACTTTTTATTTTGAGGTCCATTTGATCTGAAATTTTGAAAGTAGATAGTATACTTCTAGGGCTACAAAAGAGTATTTCACAAATATTTTCCAAATTGACCTCTAAATAGGTCAAAACTCCATTGGAAGTTACTGCAGAAACTGAGATGACGTTCGAACGTGAAAGTACATTCATCCAATGAATGTTCGAACATGAAAGTCCGTTCGAATGACTATTCACTCCAGTACTCTGTCTGATGGAAAAAAAAAAGTATTGGGAGCTTGTCTGATGGAAATGAAAAAGTACTGGGAGCAACCAACATTCGAAAGCCAAAGAACGTTTGAACGTAAAACAATAATTTACAATTGTAACGTTCGAATGTTAAATGACGTTCGAACATGATCTACGAATCATAACATCAGATTTAGGTCGGCTGAGATATTTTCTTCCTCTATAAATACATAAGGCCGCCTCCTTCAGCCTCCAAACACCATTTACAACCCTAGAAAGACTTGAGAAACAAGAAAGAAAGGGGGAAAACACAAGACCAAAGGGAATTCTCATCTTGAAGTGAATCAAAACCTCAAGTTCTTCAAGCATTCTAAGGAAGAAGAAGGTAGGGGATTTCTTCCACTCTTGTTCATTGATACTTAGGCTTATATATATACATGTTTTGACTTTTAATCATAAATATTTGTTATGTAATCCTTGCTTCTTGATTGTTCTTGCAAATCTTACCATGTTAGATGGAAGTTATAGCTTGATGTCCATTAAACCTTTGTTCTTGACATCCAAACACTAGTTTTTCAAGAAGTATGGATTTTTCTTCTTGTTGTTCTTGATTCATAAACTTGATATTGATTTGTGTTTGATTTCAAGACTTGATATTCATTGTTCTTGATCTCTCTACTTGATAAATCATTTGCTCTTGATTTCTCTACTTAATATTCATTGTTCTTGATCTCTCTACTTGATAAATCAGTTGTTCTTGATTTCTCTACTTTATATTCAATTATTCTTGCTTTCAAAAACTCTAGTGTTTTATTGGAACCATAGAACTATATCTTTTGATGATCTCTTGCTTATTGTTCTTGAGAGGTTATATTTGAAAAATACCTATGAAATTGGAGGTTTTTGAAGTACTTGTGATTTGAGAAATTAGTTGGTATTTTATCTCTTGTATGGATGTTTAGATGAACATGGGTGACCGTTGACCGGATATTGTAGAGTGGGATAGATGTGTTTCCTACTTTGTACGGGTTTGAACATTCCTTATCACTCGTAGTGGGGTTGGTGTCTTATGAGGACCAGACCACTATTCGCTCACAGGTATCGTGGCTGGCGGTTAGTATACTATTCCTAGGTTGGATTTCGTCACTGTCATTGTGATGGTGCACGCCCTTCCTAAAGTTGATATCCTTGCGAGGATACATGTGTGTGTGTGGGGGCCAGTATATTCTCAATGGGTTCATTCATGCGAGATCTTACATAATACCTGAGATACATATATACAAATTGTGGGTTATGGTTCATTGTTGAAATTGGTTGATTGTGGCCAATGGTACATGGTTTCTACAAGAATTTGTTGGAAGTATGGGATTCCACCAAAACTTGCGTGAAATGGTGTGTCATTGGAAATGACTTATTAGTTGTACTCTTCTTTTAATAGATTGTTATTGCGTTAATCGGAGATTTGTTTAAATGTCACTGTTTTCTTTCAAAAGTTATATATGATATTTTGAAAGGTGAGACCACCCTGTTTACATGTTTTCTCAATTTTTTTTCGAGTTTGGGATGATGTTGCTGTAGAGCTTAGTGCTCACCCCCTACAAACAATATTTATTTTCATATTTCGATTTAGAGGAAGACCTGGGAGTAGATGAGCAGGTAACTTAGGGAGCGCAAGGGGATGGAAGCACGGATCCCGAGGGAATGGTCTAGTGGGGCTCTCTTTAGGTCATATACTAGGAGATATATTTTTAGACATTGTTGGAACGATATTATGTTTATTCCGCTGCAAAACGATACTTGATTTTGAGATGTAATTGCCATAGTTTGGCATATTCTTCGAGATGATAATTTAGAATCTATGTATGATGAATGAAACTTTTTGTATTTATGGATTTTATTAGTTGCTCTCATGACATGAATGGTTTAAATAGTAATGTTGTCCAAGGTGGATTTTGGGGCGTTACATATACTTCTTTTTGATGAAGCTTGAAGATCGTAGTCTTACACATCACCACTCAAACCAAAATCTCTTGAAAGGTATCATATGTTAGAGAAATTTATAAAATAATCATAGTTTTATAAAGCACTAAGATAAATATAGGGCATAAGTATGTATACATATAACACCCCAAAATCCCCCTTAGACGGCATTACTATCGACACCATTCACATCATGAGAGCAACTAATAAGAACCATAAATAAAGAAAAGTTTCATTCATCATCCATATTCTCTACAACATCATCCCAAAAGAATAGGTCAAACCATGGCCATTACATCCCAAAAGAATATACCAAACTATTGTAATTACACCCAAAAGAATATGCCAAACTATTATCTCGCAGCGGAATAAGGAAAATATTAACATGAACATTATCCCAAAATGAATCTCCTAGTCTAGGACAAAAAAGAACAATTCTAGACATCTCCCTCCGGATCCACATGCCTATCAACTTGAGCTTTCCAAAGCACCTGCTCATCAACTCCAAGCTCTTCCTCTAAAAAAAAATCTGAAAAGAATATTGTTTGCAAGGGGTGAGCACTAAACTCTATAGGAAAATCCTCCCAAACTCGAACAAGGCTTAGAAAATATATAAAAAATGTCGGTCTCTTTTCACAAATATCATATATTACTTTTGACATAAAACAATGACATTTCAACAGATCTCCAGTTTACACAACAACAATAAATTAAATGAAATAGTAAAACCAATTTTCAACAATAAACCATGCTCAACATCCTTGTAATAAACCATTGCAACAACAATAAACATTAACCCACATTGTTTATCAATCCACAACTTGTATCTTTCACAACATTATGTATATGTATCATTATGCCCAATTGTATCGCAAGTATGATGTATGACATCGCATAAATAAACACATCGAGAATATCCTAACCCACACACACAAATTCAATCATTGCAAGGATACACAACTTTAGGAAAGGTGTATACCAACGTATTGATAGTGACGAATCCAACCCAGGAATAATATACTAATCCTCAGACTTGATAAGACATGAGTGAATAGTGGTTTGGTCCTCGTAAGGCACAAACCCCACTACGAGTGATAGGGAACCGTCAAACCCACACAGAGTAAAAAACGCATCTAACCCACTCTGCGATATCCAGTCAACAACCATCCATGGTAATCCAAACATCACCAAAAATCCCCAAAATTCACATGTATTAATCCAATAGAAAAATTTAAGAAAATATGCAAGAGATCATTAACAATTCCATTTTATTGTTCAACACAAACCACTAGATTTTTGAAATCAAGAACTAAGGAATATTGAGTGAAAAATCAATCTCTCTTGAAAACTAGGGTTTTCAAGATAAGAAAGAAAGATTTCATGGTTATTCCACCATAGCTTCTTTCAAAATATGATAATATTTGCAAGAGTATCAAGAAATAATGATTTCATAGTATATATATAGGATTAAGAGTCAAAACATACATATATTTATGTCTAGCCTCAATGGACAAGAGTGGAAGGAAACTCCTACCTTGTTTTCTTGGTTTTAGGTGAAAACCTGAAGATATGATCTTTCCTAACTTGAATCAACACTTTAATCTCTTGTTTTTTCCCCTTCTTTGTTCCTCTCTAAGCCTCTCTAGGGTTAGAAATGTTGAAATGAGGCTAATGGAGGTATCCTTATGTATTTATAGTGAAAAAAATTGTCTGTTGTGCCCAATTCTAAAACTCACGTTCGAACGTCATTTGACATTCAAACTTCAATAGTGCTATTTACTGCTTTACGTTTGAACGTCATTTGGCATTCAAACGTCACGTGCTCCCAATACTTTTGCTCTGGCATCAGAGCTCTACAAACACCAAATTATTGGGACTCGTTGTCGTTCGTACATTGACTCACGTTCGAACGTCATCCCATTTTTTGCTGAAACTTCCAGTGAAGTTTTGACCCATTTAGAGGTTGATTTGGAAATTTTTTGTGAAATACTCTTTTGTAGCCCTGGGAGTCAACTATCTATTGTCAAAATTTCAGATCAATGGACGTCAAAATAAAATTTATGATCCAAACAATAGGGATGAATCAAACTCCTTCCTATTCAAATTCTCTTTGAAGTGTGCTTTCACTCTGAAATACTTTCGAACTCCTATAACATACTTTATTGCCTCAACTAACATTTTTATTTCTACTCTTACCATATACATAGTTCATGCATACATCATTACATATATTAGCATTTCAAAACATAATTACGTTGCTATATAAAGATACGAATGTGGGGGTTTACAATACATAATGCAATTGCAAATATGCAACATGTTTGAAACTAACTTGTCCAATATGATTAAGAACCTATTGATTTATTAATATGAAACACATCAAGTTCTCTCCCTTAGATGGTGTTCACAAGTAAACTAACGACTAAAATATAAACAAAGAAAAATAGTTGACTTCATGCAAAGTTTGCAAAAATTCTCCCCCAGAGTATTTGAACAAACTCCCCCTTCCTATATTCTCATGCAACATATCTAGTCTAATCAATAATAAATCTCCTTGATTTTTCTCACATGTAACTAAAATATTCTCCCCCCTTTTGTCACAAAATGTCAATCCAAAGATGACCCATGACAAGAAAGGTACTTAATCAAGTTATCTAACATATTCTTATCTTATTTGCTACAAATGTCAATTCAATGACGACCTATAACAATTTGGACATAGAATCTTAGTATAACAAAAAGGTATGGATGCATAATAACTAGCCAATTCATGAAAGTAAACTAACCAGAGACAAACAAGGCATATAACTTATGGTCAAAATATGATTAAGCATCAATAAGCAGGACCAAGAGTACCTTTCAACAACAATAATAAGAGCTAAACAAATAAGAGTTAAAAAAAAGAAAAGTTAACAACAAAAATACAGCATAATTTAGTACAAGCCATGAATGAATGTAAAACCATCTCAAGCTCACAAATGGTTGCATCTCCTTCTCCATCAACTCCTCTAGGTGTCTCGGGTCCATCATCTAAAATAAAACTAGCATTCTGCATCATTTGCTTGAGACGTCTGAAGTTCCTTCTAATCTCCCACTTATCCATCTATAGGCTTATCATACCCTCATTTAATAACATCCATATGGAGAGCAGAAAGGCTATGCTACTAATCAATACTCCTCTGTAGCTATCATACAACTAACTAAATAGAAGTCCACTAATCTAATGTAGATGCAGAAGGTGTCCTAGGGAGTGTGGTATGTGAGGAAGGCCTCGTGTCTGCCTCAATGGTGGTGCATGACTAGATTTACTAGGCGCTATAGAAGTAGTAACATGAATATCAGCCTAAATCTTGTCATCCCTACCTCAACCACCATAGGTTCAAATGTTTATTTAGCATGTATCTACCTCTGTCTTAGAGATTCCATCACTAGAGGTCTCATGGGTCTCATCAGCAAATCAGAATATAAAGCTTCAACACCCCTGTCTAAACAAATGTGGGTGATTAGTAACCCAAATGTAGAGTATCAGTAATCCTCCCCTCATCAAATTCTCTCCTAATGACTCAAAAAATACACATGGTAGATCTATCTCTAAACCTGTACCAATCACATATAAAAGATAGGCTCATGGTGTGGGAAATATGAAAAAATAAGTCTTTGGGTCAATGTTGTAGTTGACAATCAGATTTATGAACTTATAGTCCCTGGTCAAGTCCTTGTGGTACCATAACTAGTGGTTCCAGTGATCAGGGTAAGGAACTTTGTACAAATGCATTTAGAAATTTGGCCACATTGGACTCTTTTCTCATAATTGGCCTTCGGCATTTTTTAAGGGATTAGACTTTAACTAACCTTTAATCACATGTTCAACGATGACCAACACTTAGAGTCCTTTAAGATCATTAATAATTTAAACTAATCAAACTCCTTAATGTCAAGGTGAAGTACATGTATGTACTTAGTTTTGAATCTTTCAAATGTAAACACTATATAATCACGCTAGGATGAAAGAGACTTTGACTACTTAATCCTGCAATTGGATTTATGCCACTAAATTCTCTATCCCATAATACAACTCATAGTAATGCATATTTGAACTTTGATTTTAGAATGAAAAATTTTCAATGCAAATGAATGTGTGGATTACCATGATTATCAAACGAAGAAAAACGAACAAAAAAAATCTTTTTGGCTTTTATTTTTTCCAATGTTTTTAAAATTTTCAATTAATAACATATACATGACAAAAATACATAAAAATACAACTAAACAAAGTAAAAAATAATAAATCATTTTCCATAAATCCTAAAAATAAATGTCAAAAGAGACAACAAAACTCTTTTTTGTAGTTTTGTATTTCTTTTGTTTTTAGTTTTTCAAATATCTAATATTTTTGTATTTTATTATAGAAAAATAATATATACATATAGATTCTTATACACATATATGTATCTTCTCACACACACAC
>CM042189.1:24263286-24318966 GCA_023539305.1 Ilex asprella | reverse complement strand
AATATATATATATATATATATATATATATATATATATATATATATTCACACACACACACACAATGTATGACACTAGGATGTTCGATGAAATGCATAGAACACCTAGGTTCGTATTCTCACCTCTCCTACTTCTTAGAAGTTGTGACCTTGCTAGAAGCACTCAGGGCCTCTAACTTGGTGAAGATGGCGAGTTTCTCAAGGGCTTCCCTTGACACTCAAACTTGTTCCCTTCCAAAAATTTAGGTTAGTTCGGGGAATAGGTGATGAACTAGCTCTCTTTTACCCAAAAGTGTGTGGATAAACCTTGACCTTAGGAGTAGAAGGAGCATTCTGCACTCTAGCCTTTGGTCCATTAGATGATGATATGCGCATATACTTGAATTCACGTGACCTTTCTAAAGCTTAAAAAGATTGAAAACTAGATTGTTCAATGATTTAGATTGGTTGGCTAGTTACATGAGCTGTCATCTTCTTTTTCCTCATCCTTGCAAGTTTCATGTGGGGGAGGGGGGAATATGAATATGAACCTACAAAAGCTATGAAGTTTTGTTCATCCCTTGACAAAGGGCAATCAACACTTGTTGTGGACTCACTTTCACTTTCACTCACCTTTGTCTTTAAGGATCTATTCCTGTCATTTGGCGTGTTTTTCTTTTTAGTACTAGAACATTCTATTGCTACATGTGCAAATCCATGAAATTTATAGCATTGGAGACCTTGCCCCTTCTTCTCAACCTCATGTTGAGAAGGTCTATGCCCACTTTCTTTTCCCTTTCAATGGTACTTGGGTCTACTTGGATTTCTTTTCGATCTTGCGGACTTGACACCACTAGCCTTAAATAATTATTGATTTTTCACGCAAGATAGGTTGTGTCCTTCTCTTAACCGGGGTGACTCGAATATTCCCCTTCTTCCATTTTAGAATTTAATGCCACACCCTTCACTTTATTGGGTGCAAGAATGTTCATCTCGAAAGTCATTGACTGTAACACCCCACCCTCCACATGGCATAATGTTGTTTGCTTTGGGCCCACTAGCCCTCACGGTTTTGTTCCTCCCAGTACCCATGGGAAAAGGCCTTATGTCATATAAGGTGAGGGGCTTACTTATAACCCCAGTAACTTTTCACTCCCTAACCGATGTGGGATACCAGGATCTCACAATCCACCCCCTTAGGGCTGTACGTCCCCGTGCAGCAGCTCGCCAGCTACCTGTCTGCCCACTACAAGAGAGCACGACAAGGCCCCTCACCCGGTCCAGGCGAAAGTCGGCTCTGATACCAATTTGTAACACCCCACCCTCCACATGACATAATATTGTCCACTTTGGGCCCACTGGCCCTCAGGGTTTTGTTCTTCCCAGTACCCATGGAAAAGGTCTTATGTCATGTAATGTGAGGGTCTTACTTACAACCCTAATAACTTTTCCCTCCCTAATCGATGTGGGATACTAGGATCTCACATTGACCCTACTAGTTCTACAACTAATACTATGGCCATGTTGACACTCATCTCAAGCGAGGTCACCTTAGCATGAAATCTATTGAGTAGAGATCTCAAGATTTTTCACTTAATAGCGGCATTGCCAATTTTTGGTACCTAATGAAAATGAAGAATTAAAAATATCACATTGCATCCTCAACATCTCAAATTATGAGGTGTACCTTGGGCGATAGGACATATTGACCATTGTATTCCTTCGTGTGAAACCACAAGAATATCTCGTGCCTCCTTTCAAGTCTCATAATTTGTGATCCTTCGAAACTCATTCGATGTCACGACATTGAATGCCACATTCAATCTTTTCGAGTTCTACCCCTCCAAATTTATCTCTATTCTTAACCAAGTCGTTGGGGATTTCAATTCTGCCACCACTTCACCACCTTAAACATGCGTGTTGGTTATGGGAGAGCTCAAGCCCTCTTGCACGGTTAACCATACTCTCTAATCGATTGATTTTAGAAACGCTCTCATGGGAGCTTTCAAGTAAGCAAAGTTTAAAACATCAAATAGAGGAGGTCTTGCAATTGAAACACCTTCCTTTTGAGACTCCATTGCATACTAACTAGTAGTATAACAAAGGATCTATTGAATGCAAACTTTGGCAAGTAAGCAAAAACAATAGATGCCTACTTAAAGCAAAAACAAAAACATTACTTTGAACCTTGTCCACAAAATTGTCTTTCCATGCTTGCCACCACCATTGAGGTCATTGAGATGAAAAGAGCAAACTAAATAGCAATGTGGCTGAAGAGAGTTCATCTGAAGTGCTTTGAGGCAAAATCTTCCATAGTGCCATTTTGAAAATCAAGATTAAAATCAAAGATCAAAGAAAGATTAGAGATATTTGAATAATTAGAGGGCTTCGCTAGGGTTTTTTGGCATCTATGGGAGAGATTTGAGAGAATGGGTGATTTGAGTGAATGAAATGTTTTCTATCAATCAGGTAGGAAGCAAGATTCGACCTATCAGTAGCTCAGTACAAAATTTCAAGGCATTTTTTTCTTGATTTTTTTCAAAACTAAATAAAACAAACTAACTAAAATCCTAAATCCTATGACACAAAGTGTACCCAATAAAGTTTTTAATCATATTCCATAATGCCAAAAATTCTAAGTATATGCAATACAATTCATGACATAGAAGAACAAATATAAAGCAAAAGAATTTAAAGCATAATGATCAATCTAAAAAATTAAAAATTGAATGCAAAAAGAAAATACAAAACCACTTTCGTAGGCAACATGAATGCATTTAGCCTCTGCAATAAGTCTTTAAACCTCTAGGTTACATGTATTGGACGAGTGTTGTCTTGTGAAGGTTTCTAGAGGAAATACCTAAAACCTTCAATTTGTCTATACAAATTTAAATTATTGTCTTCTAACAACCATGAATCAAAGACATACCATATCTACTCAAATTGATTTACACACGGATCTTCTATAGACTTAAAGGTTATGCGAGTATATTCACAGTTATGTTAGCATCCAAAACTCGTGTCTGTGTGATAGGATCATGTAACTCAAAAAATTAATCTAACATAATTCATATTCCTATTAGCCGTCCAAAGCTAGTTTCAATGGCAAAACTCACCAAGGTTTTCACAATCAAAATGGAATTCTCTAACTATAATGACTATTCCAATCATACGTATATGTGAGGGTTGAATTTATGTAATCAAAGAACATTGTACTCACATATGTCTCAAAATTAAAGGTCATAAATCAAATGGAACAATCTTGACATAATTTCATGATAGGAATGTTAAAAGACATATGAACAATACAAATACACACTCAACCATACCTCCTAAAATCAAATAGGACTTTATCTAATTATAATGGGGTCTTGGGTGAAGGTTTAAGAAATAAAGGAAATCAAGGATTCAAAACATGTTATCCACAAACGGATTATCTATTCAACACTTGCACGCTTTTTTATTTACAACATAAAAAAATCATATCCCTCATTCTTTATTCACATAGTGATTCACACTTTTTAGTGATCTAATTTAAATTAACTATACATCCAAGTATAAGTGGTCAAATTGTAGTTTTCTCGGTTTAATTTCAACTATCGATCCCACGAAGAGTTTTAGTAATTAGCATTTAAAAAGAATAAAACTAACAGTAAAATTATTGTTTAAAGCAGTGTAATATTTGATAGCTTGTGATGTGAGCTTAGATTGATAACTAGGCCTGTGACACCCCAAAATCCGAGGGGTCCGTTGATTACCCATCAACTCGAGAAAATACCCGTGGATATCACATAACCCGACACCATGTTGATAACATCCCTAAACCGAGATTACAATCCACAAGAAAAATTTGGGTTCAACATTAATTTGATGAAACCCACGTCCAACACACCATGATTCATACCCCATTAGGGTCCCATTTGATCATTTAATGGAAGGAAATTCAAAGCCCAAAGCTTGGCAAATTTTTTTTTTCAAAATTTCATATTTTTGGACTGACTACCAGTAGATGTTTATCGACTACCGGTAGCTGGAACCCTTTGGACTAACGACTACCTGTTGACTACCGGTAGTCAAAGACAGATTTTGCCCACTTCAATAGGTTTTCATTTCCAATCCAATTCAAACCTTTTCAAAAACAACCAAAACTCATATAACATGTAATTAGGCATCCAACCAAGTTTATAAAAGTTCTATTACAATATTCGCATCTGATTTTACATATTTAAATGTCCAATCACCAAGTGTTCAACATACTAGTTACAAAATTTCAAAACAAGGCCACATGTCGGCCCTATTCAACCTTGGTGACCCGAATGTGATCCGTCCATTGGAGTATACTCCACGCCTGAAATTTCTTTCCCGTATAGGGTGAGCCAACACCCAGTAGAGTAATCCCTACAGAGGCTATTCCTCCCTAGATGCTCATGCTCATGTAACATTCATGTGCAACGTATAATTAATCATTCCATGTAAGGATATGCATTCAAAGTTGGAATTCAAACATTCCATGCCATGAAATGAGATGAGACCCACTCATGCATCTTTATCTGAGTTCTTCCCAACTCTCACAACACGATGCAATTGCCAAGGTGTTTCAATCCCGTAATCTATGTTCACATCAGATGACATTTTAAGAACTAGGGTATTTCTTGGGGTGGATATATATAGACTCACACCAACGGTCATCTAACCCACACGGAATTCATGGACTCCTACTAAGAGTTCCGCATACACCCACACACTTTATGGGCCGAGCCAAAGGAGTGCATCTCCCAATCACCGGGCCTTGCACCCGAGAGGTCGTCATGCCTTTTCTTGCTACCCCAACCCAATTTATCATGCAACCAAGCGGCTTAGCTAGGTCTTCAAGCCAACCTTCCCTAAGCCATTCGTCAATCACCAAGTGTGGTAATGACGACAACCATGCACACAACTATGTGATGAGATGCTTCCGTGCATATGCAATGTGATGCACCATTGCACACTACATGATGCTCAATGCGCTATTAACTGCACCTGAACATTTTCAATATATCCACAGTAAATTTATATCCTAAACATATAAATGACATATTTGTCACAATGTCAATATATCAATACATGCATATATCAACAAACACTTTTCAATTATGCATCATATCATAAACATATCATTCCACATTATCACATCATCCAAGTATGTTATAGCATAGACTCATGCCACTTACACACACAATTTCACCTAGGCATTTTATTAAACACCTTATAGTAATTCAAGTCATGTATTCACATAACACATTCCAAATAACCATATATCCCAAATTTTACCAAGTTATAAGAGAAATCACATGTAACTCTTATATACCAAAATCAAGCTAGAAGTTAGCCTAAGCCAATTCTATGCTCAGTTTTCTATTTCCATCACCATAGACATATATATAATTCAATAAAAATGCATATATACATTTACCCCTTAGTCTACCAACATCTAAGGCAAGAATAATCTAAGGTAGGAAGAACCCTACCTCAATAGAAGTGTGGAAGACTTCTATAACACCAAAATAACTCCAAAAAATCTTGATTTCTCAATTCTCCTCATTTGAATCTTCGGTGAAATCTCTTATTTTTGGTTCGTAGAGATAGCCCTCGTCGACGTGATCAATTCTCTCTCTTGCCTCGACGGAATCCGAGCGATGAAAGTCCTAGAAATCACTGGAGGAAGCTTGAAGAAAACTATTTTCTCTCTCTTTTTCTTCCTCTCTATTGGGTGGCTGAACAAGGGTGCACAAGTGGGTTGAAATCTGATTTTCTAAGATATTTACCCCTATTTATAATTTTAAATGCGCGGCCCAAATCGCGTCACGTGTCCTTCGCTTAATCGGGTCCGATTTTACCCTGAAACGATTAATCACATTATGATTTAATCTTAATTTAATTTTATTTGAAATTTTTATCAAAAATAATTAAATTCTGAGTTTCTCACTTTCAAGGACCTCAGTAAGGTCATTCGCACCCAATCGACTCGATCTACATGCAAAATTCTAACTTATCTAAGCATTCGACCAAATTCGACATGGTAACTATATTCTGCGATACGAGTCCAACAGCAAAGTCCATTGTGTCTTATGAGGCCAATAGAACACATATTTTAATTTTCTCATTATAGTGACAAATTACCATTTTGCCCTTTTTTGAAAAATTCAAAATTTCTCGGGTTTGACAAGGCCAATTTAAACAAAGTGTAGAGATAAGCTTGTTAATGAAAATAATATAAAAGACACCCTTTAGTTTAAGAACCCCATATGCTTTATATTGGTTAATTATTGAAAATGCTACCTTACCACAATTAACTTCCATGTTACTGGCAAGTTAATTGGTAGGTCTGATGTATATAAACCATCACACATCAACTTTTTAGGTTAGCTGGTGGTATTCATGACAATTGATTAATCCAAGTACACCAGAGGGACAAGCCATTCATGAGGACTACTTGAATTATTCAATTGATCTTGTGATTGTAAGTGCGTACATTATAAATCATAACACAACATCTTCTTAGGCCAGCTGGTGGTATTAAGTCATAACACAACAAGTTTTTAGGTTAGCTGGTTATAAATGTGCTAATTGCCTAATCCAAGTGAAACAGAAGGACAAGCCATTCATGAGGAATACTTGAATTACTCAATAGATCATTTGTGATATATATACAAGCTAAACATCTACAATATTCTAATATAGGACAAGTCATAAAGGTAGGAACACCATAGATATTCGAGTAGCAATATAGTTATATATCGTAATTAAACAACCCTAATAACCCAGAAGGACAAGTCATTCATGAGAATCATAGCTTTGTACCATGCATCAGTAGAACATCCTCAATGTTCTGGTGGAGGACAAGTAATACCGGTAGGAACACAGTAGATATTTAACGAGTAGGTTGATGTTGCACCGATAACATAATTCCAAGCACATCACCGAAATTACGTACATCGTTGTATGATGTATGAAACATATAGTACATATATATAAATATATGAATAAAACATCATCATTTCCATAATCTAACCAATACTTTACATATATTCACCCTTCATTGAAGGGTATAAGTTACTACTCACACTCCATTGCTTTAGACAAGCAAGGAGAGCGGGTAGTTTCCATTACAACTGAAATTTAAATACAAACTCTAAAGCTTCTTTCACAAGGAACAACTGAAACACAATAACCTTTATTATTAATCAAAAGAACAAAGTGGAAGTAGTTCAATTATCTGAATAGAAAGATACAACAGAAATATAGAAATACAAAGTATCGGTTGGAATGGATTACGGACCGAATTGAATTGCACTTTCTCTTTCTCTCTTTATTTTCTTTCTTTCTCTCTTCCTTTTCTAATGATTTCTCTCTTGAAGCTCTAGGGTGGTCAGCCTCTTTTAAACAAAGGATGGTAGCCCTTATTTATAGGCACAAGGAAGCACGAGGTGGAAGATAAGCTCCAAGGCTGCCCGTCCGAATGCCACCACCACCGCCCAAACAGTGGTGCCTTGTAGTAGGTTCCATGTGTCTTGTTCTGGGTCTTTCATGTGTCTATTACACTTTGCTCCTTTGTTGTTTCAACCTTTGTAATATCCTTCCTCGTATTCTCTGGTAATTCTGCATTAAACCCTGGTAAACAAACTTCTATAATGTGCTCAAGTATTTAAAACTTTAATTTATGCACAAACCCTAATTAATAATTTTTAGTTGTTTTATCTTAAAAAGTTGATTACTTAATTAGTTTAAATTATATACTAGTTAGGGTTAATCACATCCCCCAGCTTAAACTTTACTAGTCCCTGGTAAACATAATTTATAAAAACTATTTCACACAAAAAAAATCAGAGGTAAAATCTTTTTCGTAGATCTTTTCATGATTGCATTTAGCATATGCAACAAGCCGTTAAACCCCTATGTGGTCCCTAGTAGATGAGTTTTGTCTCGTAAAGATTTTTTAGTGAAGCTACCTACAAACTTCAATAGTTAGGAATTTATAATTCATACTTATCACATATAAAATTAAATCAATATTCCTGTGTATTGCTACAATACTTCCTTTTTTTCTCTGATCACTACAGGAGTAACACGTTAGTTGTAACATTATCCACATATTTTTAACAAAATCTTGTGTTTGTGTGATGATTTCTTTTGTTTTAAAAATCACTCAAGAAATATTACCATCTTTTACGGTAGTCTTGATGTCAATTCTTTCTTAAAATACACTCAGTAAAGAATATACATACGTTATAGTGACTATTCTCTTAATAGCTACATGTGATTTAAGAATATTGCTAACAAAGCAAATCATATCACATGTAGTATATTTGAAGAACGAATATTTGACTAAAATTGAATTTTGACATAATCTCATGACTGGATATCAACACTATATTAGACGTATTATTAACATTCTCCCTTATATAGGATTAATACAGATACATAATTTTTGGAATAAAAAAGGACTCTATTTGGATTGTAATATGGCCATTGGTTTAGGATTTCAGAAATGACGTCAGTAGGGTTCAAGGGCAACCCTTTATAATGTGGCACACCTCTTTCCATTTTTCTAAGACTTTCTATGTTTATTAAGTAAACCCCCACATGTTTAAAAGTGATGTAATGATAGATTGATTAGTATTTAAATATGTATAATGGTGAAAAAGTGAAACCTATGAGTTATAACTATTAATAATCTAAAAATAATAGTTAACGCCGGTTTAGCGAGCGAATAGATGACATAACTTGTAAAAGAACTTCTCTCAACTATATTTAGGGTACAAATGTATGTTGTGCAGGTATGGGTTGGCTTTGGAAGAGTTTAGAATGGATTGAAAATGAAAAACGAAGGAAAAAGGCTAAACTGGGCAAAACCGTACCGGTACTGTGTACCGGTACTAGAGCGTACCGGTACTACGTACCGGTACTGAAGCATACCGGTACTGTGCTCCAGAGCAAACTAGCCCAGAGAGTTTGACATACCAATACATCATACCGGTACTGTACAGCGTACCGGTATGGCCGAAAGAATTTTGAATGTTTCATGTCGCGATCTTGGTCTGATTTTCGCCCTATAAATATCTTATGTCCCCTCCTTTGGCTCTATTTCGGCCCCTCCAACCTTAGAAATCCTAAGAGGGAAAGAAAGGAGAAAAAGAGAGGAAGAAATGAAGAGAGAAAAACGTGATTTGAAGGGATTTATACCTTGGAGTCCGTCAAACCTAACTCTTCAAGAACAAAAGGTAGGGGTTTTCATCCATCCTCTTACATTGAGGCTCGTGTTACTTATATGTATTCTTTACATTCTAAGTCTTATATGTATGCTATAGATCATTGATTCTTGATATCCTTATGAATATTAACATGCTTTAAACAATATTAATGGTGGGTTAACCATTAAACCCTTGTTCTTGGCTAAAAACCCTAGATTTCAAGAAAGATGAATTTTTCTCTAAATTTTTCTTAATTCTTGATTTCAAAAACATAGTGTTTCATATTGAACCATAAAATGATGCTATTGTGATCTCATGTACTTTTCTTAGTTGGTTGTGGAATTGTTGCATGATATATAATGTGAGAATTTTGAATAGATGCTTGTAAATTGAGATAAAGGTTGGAATTGTATGCTTGGTTGAGCTGTTTGTGACGCACATGAGTGAGATGTTCCATGTAAGGATGCTCACCCAGTTTCCAAGAGGTTCCCCGTAAGGATGCTTGGGAAACAATGTAGTAATTTGTGAGTGGTTCTATTTCCCAAGAGGTTCCCGGTAAGGATGCTTGAGAAATAATGTAGTGATTAGTGAGAGGTTCCATGTAAGGATGCTCACCCATTTTCCAAGAGGTTCCCGGTAAGGATGCTTGAGAAACAATGTAGTGATTGGTGAGAGGTTCCATGTAAGGATGCTCACCCATTCTCAAGAGGTTTCCGGTAAGGATGCTTGAGAATCAAAGGTGACCTAAAAGGAGGTGGAGGTTACCCCAAAGTATGCCACCTACCGAAAGAATTGTTGGGAATTGTTTATGACCATTAATAATTATTATTTGTATAAGGTGCTCATTTATTCATTTAAGTAATGATTTTAAATAAACTTGAAATCCTTTTTAAATGTCACCACTTTATTTCACATTATGTATCTATGTTATGTTAAAAATGAGACCGCCCGTTTTAAATGCTTTTCTAAACCTTGTATGGGTTTGAGAGAATTTTTCTACCGAGCTTCATGCTGACCCCCTACCGCTAATATTTTTCAGGTTACCTGCTAGAGGAGGACGTAAGGGTCGACGACCCCGCTACTTGGGAGACTCCATTTGACGGGGGTGTGGATCCTGAGGTGGACGCATAGAGCGACATCCTTTCCTTTTGTACTAGACTAGGAAATTTTTTGGAATATTGTGTAGTCTAGCTACTTTTGTTTATTCCACTGCACTTCTTTAATTAATTTTTGAGATGTAATAGCCATGACTTCGACTTATTCTTTTGGATATTGTTGTAATTATTTATGGATGACAAATGAAGTCTTGTTTCTTAAGGGATTTTTTTTTGTGCTCTCATGATATGAATGGTTTTAGAATGTAATGCCGTCCATGGTGTGTTTTGGGGCGTTACTGATTCACACAAAACTATGTGTATTTTGTTGTTCTTTTCATCTCGATTTAATTGTTTATGAAGATTAAAATGAGGAGATTTGTTGTAATTGAGCGCGTATTGATAATATTTGGTTTTATGCAGTTAAGACTTCCAAAACAAAGTTTTGATGAATGGAGGTGAAGGCTAGCCTTGATGATGGAGTAGAAGAAGAAGGAATAAAGAATTAGACACAGCTACCGCATGACTACCGGTAGTCGCTGGCTACTGGAGTTGCAGCTACTGCATGACTACCGGTAGTCGCTGGCTATTAGAGTTGCTGCTACCGCATGACTACCGGTAGTCGATGCCCTCTGTAGATGCTGCTACAGCATGACGACCGGTAGTCACACCCCGATCTACCGGTAGTCGATTCTGATTTTCCCCAAATTCTGCATACCCCCCTTAACTGTCTTGTGGACCCCACCATGCCTTCCTCCTGCCTCCCTCCTGCACGCCCACATTACTTTTCATGATGTTCACACCTGCCTTGGACGTTTTTGGAGGCTTTGCATTAAATGAACAGAGAGAGGTGGGATGTGCTGGGTATGCGGACATGCTCTGCCACCCCCTGTTTTTTCCTGGTTGTTGCATCCCTATTGATGGAGATCACATCTCCAGGCTATCCCTGGTCTCCTAGCACGTTTTTTATGATGAAAGAACTCCATTGCAAGAAAAGAGGGGGGATTATATTGTGAGATAGCATTGTAGAGAGAGGAGGTGGCTACCTAAGCCTAGGAGTAGTTCACGGAAGAAGAAGATGAATAGTGCTAGAAGTTTATATTTTTGTATTTTCTTCATTCCAATGTCTTATAATCTCTTGTAAGGATCTTCTAAACTTTGTTTAAAGTCTTTAATGTCATTTATTGCAAGTTCATTTCTAATTTAAACCTTACTCTAGCTTTCACCATTGTTGTTTGAACTTTTCTTCATTTCTTAGCTTAAAATTAGTATTGTTGATTTTTCCTCTTAGTTTAAGATTTCTTGCATTTAGTTAAGTTTTAATCTCCATTTCATCCTTGTCTCTTTACATTATGAATGTCTTGCTTTTAATATGAGTAGTTAAGATTTAAGTTGGTTAATCCAAGGGAAGACCTCCTTTGGGGGATTCCCTTTCAACTCTTCTTCATTCCTCCCTTTTGAGTCAAATGGTTCGGTTTGACGGGGTTGAGAGTGGATGAGTTGGTGAGCCTTTGATATCCCGTAGGCCTAGTCACGGATTATTCTTAGAAACTCACCAATCTCGTCCCTAGCTTCCCCCGAATCAAACGTTCATTCATGCTCAATCGGAGGAAGGCTTTGAGTTGATTTGGTATTCCCATTGGAATGAATCCTTTGGATTAGCCAACACTTGTTTTCTTGCATTTTCATTTACAAACACAACCCCAAAACATAAGCAAAAATTTTTACATTTTCTTTACCTTTTTGCAAAATCACTTTCACAAAACTTCCTTTCCTTCCCTGAGGAGACGACCTTGGAATATTTTCCAAGTAAAACACCGACAACGAAAGACTCCTTGCGAATGGGGAGCACTTTTGTGCACATTCCTCTTTTCATTTCACACATATTTTGTTCATCCATGTCCCACCATTCACATTCGTTGTTGCCTAATCTCTTGTATCACCCAGAGGGAGAGTGACACTCCCTTAATCCTATAAGCCATACACACTTTTGAGGGTGGTGTTGAGAGGTTAGGAACGACACTATTTTCAAATAATCATTTTGGCGCCGTTGCCGGGGAAGGCTAAGCGTTGAGTTCGAAGGTGATTTTAGAACGGCATAAGGTATGTCTCGTGATTTTCATCACGGGCCAAGGTATGTCGTCTAACTTGTAAATATTCTGTTTTAGTTTGTTTTGTGTTATGTCTTATAATTTTTATGAAAATGTATATAATGCCCCATATTATGAAAATGTGTGTGAGATTTGTGATGACTATGGGCTCACCTCTTGTATGTGCAAAATAAATTATCCGGTTCAAGACTTTGCATGCGAAAACTCTTACCCCAACCATTATGTTTCACTGAGTTATTCGATTTATGGTTGAGAGAATGAACCATATAATTTTCCATCCAATCTCACACCCCCAAATGAATTCTCCCACTATCCAACATATGAGAACTCAACCGAACAAGCATTGAAAAACACTTTTTATGATTTTATGCAATACCAAATGGAATTCAATGCCCAAGTAGCCCAACAAATTTCTAAAATTGGAGATCAACTTAATACATTGACCAATGCTATAATTATGTATGATGAACAACATTTTGAGCATAGTCAATGTATTGAGTGTGATCCCCACAATGAAATGTATAGGGATGTTGAATCTCCCACCACTCTTGATTGTGAAAATTTTAATAAAGTTATCATCCCACATGAGGCTGATTTGCCCAAGGTCATTTTGCCATCTTTGAGTGGTGTTAAGATTCACGTTTCTCAACTTGGGGAGGACATTGAAATGGAGTCAAGTGTTTTTAATGAGAAATTGTATTTTTCATTTGTTGCATTGCATAAACTCACATACATCTTGGTTTGGTTGAGACATTTTAATAATTATCCCTTGTATTGTTGGATAGATGGTCTAGGAAGGGCATTGATGGAACAAAAAAAAATTAAAATAAAAAAAATCAATGGGCACAAGCTCATATCCGAATTGAAGCCGGATTGACTTGAGCCCTTGTTGTTTTGTTTCCATGTACATAGTAGTTAAATTTATTTTATTGTTATAGTTTTATTTTTCAATGTTCTAGTGTAGACTTTAGCATGAAAGTTGTTTATCTCTCCTTAATTTGGACTCATTTCATTTTGAGCATTATCATAGACAAACTCATTGAATATCATGTGAGAGTCTAAGTTGGGGGGTGTAAATAAGCTTTGTGTGTTTCATGTTCTCTTTTATGTTTATAAAAAAAAATAGCAAAAACAGTACCGGTACTCGGTACCGGTACACAAAACCTACAGGAAACGAGGTACCGGTACCCAGTACCGGTACTGTTTTCCTGACATGCCCAAATTCTGCAGAAAAAAAAAAGGGTATCTCATTTCTCATTTTACCTTCATTGTTTTCATTGCATGACTCTTTGTGCTTTGATGACAATGCATGGTTTAAGTTGGGGGGTGAGGTGCACCATTCACATGTTCCACCACTTTTTGTATAGAATAATGGAAAATGTGAAAATTTTGAAAATTTTGGTTCCAATATTGAACTATATTCCCCTATCCTAATGGTTATGGAATTTGTGATTACTTGATCTTCATTTTGAACTTTGAATACATGAACACATTATAGAAGTTTATCCTATTGCCAAGAGTATCACATATGTGTTTTATTTCAAACTCAACCATTGTGCACCTTGAATGTGTAATTTGGACAATTTACGGATTGAGTTCACATTTGAGTGCTTGACATGAATAGTGGATTCCCTTTCAACTCTTCTTCATTCCTCCCTTTGGGATCAAATGATTCGGTTTGACGGGGTTGAGAGTGGATGAGTTGGTGAGCCTTTGATATCCCGTAGGCCTAGTCACGGGTTATGCTTAGATACTCACCAATCTCGTCCCTAGCTTCCCTCGAATCAATCGTTCATTCATGTTCAATCGGAGGAACGCTTTGAGTTGATTTGGTATTCCCATTGGAATGGATCCTTTGGATTAGCCAACACTTGTTTTCTTGCATTTTCATTTACAAACACAACCCCAAAACATAAACAAAAGATTTTACATTTTCTTTACTTTTTTGCAAAATCACTTTCACAAAGCTCCCTTTCCTTCTCTGAGGAGACGATCTTGGAATACTTTCCAAGTAAAACACCGACAACGAAAGACTCCTTACTATTCATCATCTTCAGCCTTGGAACTATCTCTCTATATCTACTCCTAAGCTTAGGTAGCCAACCCCTCAATGGTTGTGTAATGCTGAATATATTGGAGTGTGAGTCTTTTTTTTCGTGCATGGTGGTCCCCAAGGTGTAAGAGCAGGCCTTCCCAAGAGAGGGGCTGATTTGATTAAGTCTTGAATGCTAGGACAAGCTTAGCCATCCTCCCCACTTGCCTTGCTCTTCTCGCCCATGCCTCATTAATGCCAAGCCTCCAAAGTCATCCAATAGGGTGTAGGAGGCATGTGGTTGTGTAAGAAAATGTTGGGGAGCAAGTGGGAGAAGAGTAGGTGGGACCCCTAAGCCGCAAAATTGAGTTGCAGGCGATTCTGGGCTGTTTTGAGCATGTCTACGAGTAGAGTGTGAATGCCTACTGGTAAAGGGCACTCCAGTAGCTTTACCCTACCGGTAGGGTCTACTGGTAGAGTTTCTACTATGGACCACCTTCGGTAGAAATGGCATAACTCTTGATCTAATCGTTGGATTGAGCTGAAAGTTTGACAGGATATAGAAGACATCCAGATCTACAACTTTCATGTTTTGAATTTTCCCAGATTCTGAGTAGATCATGGTCAAAATGGAGGAAACCCGATGCTCTTCTACACAGTGGCGTGGCTTCTGGCGCCTTTGTTCCAAAACACCAATACCTCTTTGATTTCTTCATTTTTAAGCCTCCAATTCTTCATGTATTGTGTCCATGCCATTACCACACATCCAACATAGTTGTAAGGTCGTAAAATCCAACATTTAAGCTATCAAAACATGCAACATTGAGAATTCATCATTATTCATAAAATAGGCTAACACTAAGTAATTAAATGCAAAAGTTGAGTTATAATGAATGTAATGAGGCCATGAAGTGTGCAATATTATGTGCTCATCAGTGCTATCGTTCCAAATTCTCCATACATTCGGGTAGTACCAAAATGTATAGGGACATGAAGCGGCAATATTGGTGGAAGGGAATGAAGAAGGATGTGGCTAGATACGTTTTCAAATGTGTGGTGTGTCAGCAAGTGAAGATTGAGCATCAAAAGCCCGAAGGATTATTGCAGTCCTTGCCTATTCCAGAGTGAAAGTGGTATCACATCACCATGAATTTTGTGTCAGGTTTACCACGGACTTCGTGTGGACATAATGTTGTATGGGTCATCATAGATAGACTCACCAAGTTCGCTCATTTCTTGAGTATGAAAACCACAGACAACTTAGAGACCTTGAGCAAGTTATATATCCGTGAGATCGTCAGGTTGCATGGAGTTTCGCAATCTATCGTATCGGATCGTGACTCTTGTTTTGTGGCACAATTTTGGCAAAGTCTTCAAAGGGTTATGGGGACAGAGTTACACTTCAGCACCGCATTTCATCCTCAAACCGATGGTCAATCCGAGAGAGTAATACAAATTCTAGAAGATATGTTACGGGCTTGCACATTAGATTTCAAGGGAAGTTGGAGCGATCATTTGCTGTTCGTGGAATTTGCATATAACAACAGCTTTCAAGCAAGTATTGGAATGGCACTGTATGAAGCATTGTATGAAAGGCCATGTCGATCACTGACTTGTTGGTTAGAAGCAGGCGAGAGTAGTTTATTTGGGCCAAAAATTGTACGAGAGACCACGGAGAAGATTCAACTTATCTGGGAGAGACTACGCATGACACAAAGCCGACAGGAAAGCTATGCAGATAGAAGACGAAGACCATTGGAGTTCTAAGAAGGGGATTATGTGTTCCTCAAAGTTTCACCCAAGAAGGGAGTGTTTCGTTTCGGCAAGAAGGGAAAGTTAGCGCCAAGATATACCGGACCATTTGAAGTGATCAAAGTTGTCGCCAAAGCGGTGTATCAACTTCGGCCACCAACTCAATTATCAGGCATACATGACATATTCCATGCATCGATGTTGAGAAAGTGTCAATCGGATGGAACGCCAGTGGTAGACTTAGAAGATATTGAGATTCAAGACGGAGCAACCTACGAAGAACAACCGGTAAAAATTCTTGATACCAAGGAGAAAGTGCTCCACAACAAGGTCATCAGACTAGTGAAAGTTTTGTGGCAACACCATTGAGTGGAGGAAGCTACTTGGGAACCGGAGCTAGAAATGCGCGAGAAGTACCCGTACTTATTCGCTACTTGAGGTAAGTTTTGAGGACGAAACTTTCTTTAAGGGGGTTGGATTGTAAACCCTCATATGTTTAAAAGTGATGTAATGATAGATTGATTAGTATTTAAATATGTATAATGGTGAAAAAGTGAAACCCATGAGTCATAACTATTAATATTATAAAAATAATAGTTAACGTCGGTTTAGGGAGCGAATAGATGACATAACTTGTAAAATAACTTCTATCAACTATATTTGGGGTACAAATGTATGTTGTGTAGGTTTGAGTTAGCTTTGGAAGGGTTTAGAATGGATTGGAAATGAAAAACGAAGGAAAAAGGCTAAACTGAGCAAAACGTACCGGTACTGAAGCATACCGGTACTGTGTTCCAGAGCAAACTGGTCCAGAGAGTTCGACGTACCAGTACTATACCATATCGGTACTGCGGCCGAAAGAATTATGAATGTTTCATGTCGCAATCTTGGTCCGATTTTTGCCTTATAAATACCTTATATCGCCTCCTTTGGCTCTATTTCGGCCCCTCCAACCTTAGAAACCCTAAGAGAGAAAGAAAGGAGAAAAAGAGAGGAAGAAAGGAAGAGAGAAAAAAGTGATTTGAAGGGATTTATACCATGGAATCCACTAAACCTAACTTTTCAAGAACTAAAGGTAGGAGTTTTCATCCATCCTCTTACATTGAGGCTAGGGTTACTTATATGTATTCTTTACACTCTAAATCTTATATGTATGCTATAGATCATTGATTCTTGATATCCTTATGAATATTAACATGCTTTAAATAATATTAATGGTAGGTTAACCATTAAACCCTTGCTCTTGGCTAAAAACCATAGATTTCAAGAGAGATGAAATTTTCTCTAAAATTTTCTTAATTCTTGATTTCAAAACCTAAGTGTTTCATATTGAACCATAAAATGATGCTATTGTGATCTCATGTACTTTTCTTAGTTAGTTGTGGAATTGTTGCATGATATATTTTGGGAATTTTGAATAAATGATTGTAAATTGAGATAAAGGTGGGAATTGTATGCTTGGTTAAGTTGTTTGTGATGCACATGAGTGAGAGATTCCATGTAAAGATGCTCACCCATTTCCCAAGAGGTTCCTGGTAAGGATTCTTGGGAAACAATGTAGTGATTTGTGAGAGGTTCCATGTAAGACTGCTCACCCATTTTCCAAAAGGTTCCCGGTAAGGATGCTTGGGAAATAATGTAGTGATTAGTGAGAGGTTCCATGTAAAGATGCTCACCTATTTCCCTAGAGGTTCCCGGTAAGGATGCTTGAGAAACAATGTAATAATTGGTGAGAGGTTCCATGTAAGGATGCTCACCCATTCTCAAGAAGTTCCCGGTAAGGATGCTTGAGAATCAAAGGTGACCTAAAAGGAGGTGGAGGTTACCCCAAAGTAAGCCACCTACCGAAAGAATTGTTGAAAATTTTTTATGACCATTAATGATTATTATTTGTATGAGGTGCTCGTTTATTCACTTAAGTAATGATTTTAAATAAACTTGAGATCCTTTTTAAATTTCACCGCTTTATTTCACATTATGTATCTATGTTATGTTAAAAAATGAGACCGACCATTTTAAATGCTTTTCTAAACCTTGTATGGGTTTGGAAAATTTTTCTATAGAGCTTTGTGCTCACCCCCTACCGCTAATATTTTTTAGATTACCCGCTAAAGGAGGACGTAAGGGTCAAGGAGCCCGCTACTTGGGAGACTCCATTTGATGGGGGTGTGGATCCCAAGGTGGACGCATAGAGTGACCTCCTTTTCTTTTGTATTAGACTAGGACATTCTTTTAAAACATTGTGTAGTCTAGCTGCTTTTGTTTATTCCACTGCGCTTCTTTAATTAATTTTTGAGATGTAATAGCCATGACTTGGGCTTATTCTTTTGGATAATGTTGTAATTATTTATGGATGATAAATGAAGTCTTGTTTCTTAAGGAATTTTTTTTTAGTGCTCTCATGATATGAATGGTTTTAGAATGTAATGTCGTCCAGGTTGTGTTTTGGGGCGTTACATATTATTTCCATTTTTCACTTACTTGGCTCTTTTCTTTTTCAAATTTTTTTCTTTGAATCGTGATCATTCTTTGGCCTTTTCTTCTTTGGATTTCTTTGGAGTTCCCTCTCTCTGCTTTTCCGTATCTTGCTAATTTAGATGAAAGTGCAAGAAAATTATGTAGCATAGGTAAGTTTAATATATTTTCATGTGGCTTGGGTATTTTTCGGGTATCATGAAAAGAATTTATATTCTTTCAGGCTCAATCGTGGCTAACTAAGGATATAATTTTGTAAAAGAAATGCTCAAGGCTCAAGTAATTCAAAAATGGCCTAAGATCATTTTCCAGAAATCATACTTCTGTATAATTCTTATAAAAGAATTTTATAGATAATGCTAATAATATAATCTAACAAGTGCTAATCAAAACAAAATTAATGAGATTATTCTAAGAAAATTTACCGTAGAATCAGAGATGTTTACTTGAGTAGATGTAGAATATCTCTCCAAGAAAGATTGACTCAAATTCTTCAATTGGTTATACATGTCCACTATATATGCAAAGACTGTAATATTTCACAAAGGGTTCCGAAATAAAGAAATCTATTTGTGCTTTATTAGAGTAAGTTTAAACAAAAATATTAAGATGATATACAACTAAAATATGAAAATCCCGCGTAATCAGATTAAAGCTATTTTTACAAAGCATATGAATATTAACCTAATTCAACTGCAAAGTATATGAAATAATCCTCCTAACTTAACAAAGATGAGTTCTATAAGTGAAAAAAACTTGAACATATATAAATTTAAAACAAACAAGCTCAAAACATACAAGTACAAGACATAAATTAAAGTTCAAGTACATAAAATAAAAGTGTATAATGTAAAAGATATATTCTTTCACCGAGTTTTCAGAAGGACGATTGCCAAAATGACCACCCTCATCACTTATGATGGATCTAGGAACTCCAAACCGAGACAATATATTTTCTTTTAAAAAATTAATCACTATGCGATGATTTTTATTTTGGCATGGAATTACTTCAACCCATTTGGACACATAATCGACAATCACCAGGATATATAGATAGCCAAAGGAAGGGAAAAATGGTTCCATGAAATCAATGCCCCAACAATAAAAAAAAAAAATTGATTACAAGTATGGGCTTTAAGGGCATGTTTCTTTCAAAAATACTCTATTGTCTTTGGCATTTATCACATGTTACACAAAAGGCATGAACATCCTCAAAAAGTGTGGGCCAATAAAATTCCCCCTCCAAGATTTTTGCAACGATTTTCTTTGATGAAAAATAGCTACCACATGTTTCAAAATGACAAAAAGAAATTACTTGTCTGACCTCTTGATTTGGTCCACAACGTCTTATGATTTGATCCTTACAGTATTTAAGCATATATGGATCCTCCCAAAAGAAATTACTTACTTCTCTTAAAAAAAAGTATTCATCATAGTAAACGAAGGTGGGAACGTACCATTTGCTAGGAAGTTAGCAATATCAACATACCATAGTAACTCCAAGATTGATACATCTGAAAATTTTTCATTGATTGGTAACTTGTCCTCATGGAATTCATATGTTAGTTTTGATAGATGATCTGCCACTACATTATTGACCCCTTTTTTGTCCTTGATAATTAAGTTAAATTCTCGCAATAGGAGTATCCATCTGAACAGTCGTGGCTTGACATCTTTTTTGGAGAAAATACTTCAACTTTGCATGATCAGTAAATACAATGACAGAAGAACTAACTAGGTAAGAACGAAATTTTTCTAGAGCAAAAACCTTAGCAAGCAATTCTTTTTCAGTTGTGGAATAATTCATTTGAGCATCATTTAGAGTCTTACTTGCATAATATATCATAAAAGGTTTTGTATCCTTTCTTTGAACCAACATTGCTCCCGTATAATAGATCTTAAGGGTATGCTCCCACAACATACCCTTAATATTATCAAAAGCTTGTCGGCATGTCTTATTCTATGCGATCGATACATCCTAACTTAGGAGATGACACATGGATTTAGATATGGTACTAAAATCTTTGATGAATCTCCTATAAAACCCTGCATGCCATCGAAATGATCGGACATCTTTAACAATTGTAGGAGTAGGCAAATTGCTTATTAGATCTACTTTTGCTTTATCAACTTTTATGTCTTCTAATGAAACAATGTGACCCAAAATAATGTCTTTTGTTAACATGAAATATCATTTTTCCCAATTAAGCACCTGGTTGGTTTCCTTACATGTTATCAAAACTTTTTTCAGGTTAGTTAAACATAATCCAAATGAATCTCCATACACAAAAAAAAAATCATCAATAAATACTTCCAAAAATGTTTCAACCATGTCACTAAACAAACTCAACATACATCTTTAAAATGTTGTAGAAGCCTTACATAGTCCAAATGACATCCTTTTAAATGTAAAAGTACTGAATAGGCATGTGAATGTTGTTTTCTCTTGGTTATCAAGTGTTATCTCGATTTGATTGTACCTATCTAGGAAACAATAAAATGCATGACTTATAATTCTTTCTAAGACTTTATCAAGAAAAGGAAGAGAAAAATAGTCCTTCCTAGTCATCGAATTGAGCTTCTGGTAGTCTATTTACATTTGACGTCCTGTAACAACTAGGATTGGTACCAAATCATTGGGATCATTTTTAACTACTGTGGCCCCAAACTTCTTGGGCACAACTTGGATTGGGCTGACCTATTTACTATTAGAGATGGGAAAAATGATTCCTTCATCTAAATGTCTGAGCACCTCAGTCCGTACAACCTCTGTCATGTGGGAGTGTAGTCGTCGGTGCGTTTGACGAGAAGGTTTTTTATCCTCCTCGAGGTATATATCATAATTACAAATTAATGAACTTATACATTTCAAATCAGCAATAGTCCTTCCAATGGTACTCTTATGACTTCTAAGAACTTCTATCAATTTAGTCTCTTGTAAATTTACAAACTTGGATGAAATAAACATTGCATAAGACTAATTCTCCATTAAAAATTCATATTTTAAGTTAGATGGGAGGGGTTTCAATTCAAACTTTGGTGGCTTGACACTAGATGAGAGTGATTTTGTACCACTCGGGGTCAATTCTTTAAATTTGGGTACCCATGTCCCAATAGCATGAGCAAGGTAATTCTTTAGTTTCTTGACTAGACTTTGACAATCATTTTCCAACTCCAATGTGCTAGACTATAGTAAACAAGATTCTGAGGAGTTTTCACAAAAATGATTTGTTAAAATGTTCGTGTGCCAAAGACTCAATGAAATTCACTTCTCTCACTTTTTTTTCCTCACCTGGGTGCTTAGAAATTTTAAAAATGTTAAGCTCATGAGTCATGTTCCCGAAAGTCAATTTCATGACCCCATTCATGCAATTGATTAATGCATTTGAAGTTGCTAAGAAAGGTCAACCAAGAATAATGGCAATTTGATTCCCTAAATGTATTATTGGCTGAGTATCAAAGACAATGAAGTTGACAACAACAAAAAAAGGGTTGCCCACTTAAGCAAGGTCATCTTCAACAGTACCCCTTGAAATTTGATAGACTTATATGTCACCTACAGTGTGATAAATGTGGACTTGAGTTCACCCAAACCTAGATGTTTGTAAACTAAGAAAGGGAGTAAGTTGACATTGGCTCCAAGATCAAGCAATGTTTGTTCTATCATGAAATTGATACAGGACACTATGGGATAACCTGAATCTTTGTATTTTGGAGGGGTTCTGTGTTGGATTATGGCACTAGCTTGTTCAGTTAAGAAGTCAATTTTTTGAAAAATTTGACTTCTTTTAATTGTTCACAAATCGTTTAGAAAATTGGCATAAGAAGGAACTTGCGTGATGGCATCTAGAAGTGGTATATTAATTTTTACTTGCTTGAAAAACTCATAAATTTCTGCATGGTTATTCAACTTCTATATTTTATTGAGTCTTTGAGGAAAAGGAGTAGGAATGAGACATAGTGATCGTGGCTCATTATCCTCTCCAGATTTAGTCTCATTTGGAGAGACTTGTGTAGGTTGCAGCATAGGTGAGGTCTCTTTGAGTGGTGATAGTTTGATGGTTTTGTCAATGAATTTACCACTTCTTAGAGTAATGATGACCAGAACTTCCTCTTGTGGAGATTTGCATGAATGTTTCCATTATAGTCCCTAATCTCCAGACATCATCCCTCAATGTGTATGTAGCTTATATGTGAAAGGAGTGTCACTCTCCCTCACATGATGTGAGAAATGGGGCAACAGAATGGTGAAAATAAAATGAACAAAATAGGTGTGTGTGAACAAAAGTGCTCCCCAAGCGCAGAGAGACTTTTGAATGTTGTGTTTTACTTGGAATGAGTATTTCAAGGTCGTCCCCTCAGGGAAAGAAGGGAATTATGTGAAGGTGATTTTTTCAAAATGGAAAAGTGTAAAATCTTTTGGGTTTTGATGATTTATGACTTGTGTTTTTGCTAAAAAATAAAGAGAAAACAAGTGTTGGTTAATCCAAAGAGGTCATTCTAATGAAAATCCCAACTCAACTTGAAACATTCCTCCAATGGTGCTTAGATGAATGATTGATTCGTAAGAAGCTAGAGACGAGCTAGAGGTAAGGATTCAAGCATAACCCGTGACCAGACCTACGAGATATCAAAGACTCACAACCACATCCACTCTTAACCCAGTCAAACCAAACCATCGTACACCGAGAGGAGGAAAGAAAATGAGTTGAAATAGAAAATCCAAGAGGAGGTCTCCCTTGAATTAGCCAACTAAAAATCTAGTTACTCAAGAAAGCAGGAAAAAATGCATAATGTAAAGAGACATGTAATGAAATGAAGCATAAAACTTAAATTAATGCAAGAAATCTTAAACTATGAAGAAAAATATTCAATTTCCAGTTTAAACTTGAAATGAAGAAAACTTAAATACAACAATGGTAAAATCTAGAACATGTAACAAAACTTGCAATGTATTTGTAATAAATGACATTAAAGACATTAAATGAAGATTACAAGAGTCTTAAAATAAATTACAAGTGACAGGATGGAAGAAAATGCAAAAATCTAAGTTTTCTATCTACTATTCATCATCTTCTTCCTTGGACTACTCCTAAGCTTAGGTAGCCACTCTTCAAAATCTTGTGGAATGCAGAATATATGGTGGAAAAGCCTTGCATTTTCGTCCATGAAAGGGTCCCTCTAGGTGTATGAGATGACATCCGAGCATGGGGAAGGGGGCTCGACCCTCCATAGACAAGCCATCCTTTCAATCCACCATGCCCATCTCTTTTTCTCTACTCCTCATCAATGTCATTGTCTCTAAAGTCTTCAACTATGGTGTAAGAGGTATGTAAATGTGTAAGGGATGTCAAAGGATAAGTGGGAGAATCATTGGTGGAACCCCCAAGCAAGTGAAGCATGAGTTGCGGGCACAACCTACTGGTAGAACGATGAAACCTACTAGTAGGTTTTACTCCAGTAGCCAAAACCTACCAGTAGGTCTTTTCGAAAGGTGCCTACTCTAGACTAATTTTCGTAGAATTGTCATAACTTTTGATTCAACCATCCGATTGAGAAAAAAAATTGACACAATAAAAAGGACTTCCAAATCTACAACTTTCATGTTTTGAAATTTTTCAGACTCAAAGTGGATCATGGTCAAAAAGGATGAAAGTCGATATTTTCAATCAAATGGTGCGGATGTTGGTGCCTATGTTACCAAGCATCGATACCTCCGTGATTTCTTTCACTTTTAAGCATCTAAATCCTCATGTAATGTGTCTAAGCCTTCACCACACATCCACACTTAGTTGCAAGATTCTAAAATCAATCATTTAAGCCATATTTACCTGCAACCACAAGATTTCAACATTATTCACAACTTTGGCTAACTCTAAGTAATTAATTACAAAGTTGAGTTAAAATGCATGTAATGAGACCATCAAATATGCAATATTTTGTGTTCATCAAGATTCCATGGTTGAAGGGTTACCCATATAATATTCACTTTGTAGTTGTTTATGTTGGGGTAGGAAACTTGCCCTTCTTATTTGTGGTCATTGATTGCGTCAACTTTTGGATATGGCTTTTGAAATCCTTGAAACGGTTGTGTGGTTTGGGTTTTGACTTCACTGAAAACCTAAATGGAATGATTGTTGTAGTTCATTTGGCTTTGCATGAACTGATTTAATTTTTCCTCAAGACTTCTCTTATGTGGTGGTTGGTATGGCTGATATGCAGGAGGCCCTTGAGTCAGTGGTTGGTGTGGGTGATACGTAGGAGGCCCTTGAGGTGGTGGTTGTGAACCTTTTTGTGGATTTATGGGAGGTTTTTGTGAGTTTCTCCAACTAAAATTCAGGTGATTCTGCCACCTTGGATTATAAGTTTCAGGATAAGGGTTGAAATAGGGCTTGCTAAAATTGGAAATTGCAGTGGTCTACTCTAACAAAACCTTATTAAACGAAGGGATGGTAGGGTATTCCCCAGTAAGGTGTCCTATCAAAGCACAATTCTCATACACTTGTTTGGTGAGAGGTCCAACAATAACTTGATTTACCTTCTTCATCTCTAGAGTTTCAAGCTTTTGAGATAAGGTAGTTATTTTTGCCCTAAGGTCATCGCCTTCTTTTAAGGCACATTTTCTTGGGAAATGGATTGTTTGGCTTCAACAGTGGTAGGAGAGTCCCATATCTAGCAACTCTTGGATATGGTATCAAAAAAATTCAAGTATCTCCTCTAGAATTTTTCTCATGAACTCCCCTTGAGCCATCATTTAAAAAAACTGACGTAGTCGAGTGGATAGAAAATTATAAAAAAACTTTACCAAAGTCTAACTCTCAAAAGTATGGTATGGGCAGGCTTGGAGAAAATCCTTGAATCTGTCCCAACATTGGTAAAATGTATCTCCCTCTTTAATCGAAAAGTTCATTATTTGCCTTTTAAGTGCATTGGTATGGTTTAGAGGGAAACAATTCTTTAAAAACTCATTTTGTAATGCCTACTAGTTTGGTATCGAATGGGCTTTGTCCTTTTAAAAGAAAGAAAAAAGTTTCAACTTGACCAGTTCAGAATTATCTTGGAATGTCCTACATATATCCTCAAATTCTTTAATATGTAAGTCCATGAAATTGAGATAGTAATTGCACTGTCCGCGACTTGAGATTGAAGGTGGGTGCATTTGCAAGAAATACAAAACAAGAGGGTACATTATTTTCGTGTGGGATGCAAATATGCTCTTAGAGTTTGAATATTAGGAACTTCTCCTTCTCTCTCATTATTGGCCAAGCTATTATCAAAGGAGTCTACTAATCGAGGAGATGAAGGCTAAGATTGATTTATAGACCCGACAGATTCTTCTGTTAAATTTTGAAAGCAAGGATCGTCCTTAGACCTAAAATAAGAATTATATATAGCAAATCAATATATATATATGTATATATATATATATATATAGCAAATAAATATCTTTTCAGTTTTTTACTTTAAAAGACCATTAGAGTCCCCAACAATGGCGCCAAAAACTTGACTCGATCTAAAATGTTTACACGTAAATGCAGATGGTCAAGTTGTAGTTATATTCCAGTTAAGTCTGAAGTCGAATCCACGGGAAACTAACATTGGTGTTTTGAAGTTATAAGTGATAGAGACCAAAGTGACTAGAACCATTGAGATATGAAGTTATGATGATGATAGAATTTTCTAAACAAAATATATGATTTTCTTAAATGAAAAGGTAACGCTTTTGCTTGAGGATTTGGACCTGTATTTATTCATCGGGTTGTCATCTTTATGCCTTGTAAGATACTCAATTATAAGTCAATAGTAAGTTAATTGGAGGATAAAGATGGAATGTGTGAATCAAGAGCATGGTTATGATGTCTTTGAAGATATTTTCAAGAATTGTTTATGTCGAGACTTAACCCGTCTATTACAAAGTAAGCAATCCTACAAATCATCCAGCAACTATTAAATCATCCCATTCTCCATTAAAGCATATTGACAATGAAGATTGAAAAGTTATCATGAAAACCTAGCTTGTGCACAAGCAATGAATCAATTAATTCCCCTACATCAAGAATTAACTTGTCTATAGGTGATTCATGCTTATACAAAGCACTTTTAGCTTTGCTAGATGCATTCAATCATTTAAAGAAAAACAACGAAAAGATAACCCATTAAGTATAAATGAAATGCGCAAATATAACTTCCGAATAATAATTTAAATGTTCACCACCTCTTACTAAAGAGTGAATGAGAAATTACTCACTCTTCATGCGTTTGAGGAAGCTAAAAAAGTGAGTGAATCTCATCCCTCCAAGTAAAAGAACTTATAATTGCAATTTAACATTTACCAAAACAAAGTCCTTATCTGCTACAAAGCAAAGTGCTTATCTCCTACAAAAAAATGAATGAAGCACTACCTATTCTTCAAAGCCACAAGGGAGCTAGAAAGGTGAGAGAGGTTCAATCCTCTAAGTAAAGGATAAAACCTTACAATAGAAGCTAATGAAACTAATGCTAAAAGTAGAAGAAAACAAATTACTTTTGGAGGGTTTTTCTACTTCCAAAAGAAAGATATCTAAGCAAGTTCCAAGGGATGATATTTATAGGAAAAGGAGAGAGGTAAAAGATAGACTTAGGTGATTAAAGTCCAAGCCTATGCTAGAAAATCTGGGTGGAAATCTAATATGAATGCATTCGGTGTTTAAAAGATAGACTTAGAGGATTAAAGTCAAGGATTAATGTTTGAACGTCACTTGGCGTTTGAACTTTAAATCATTTCTTTTTTGAAGTGCATTCGAATGCTATTTTAGTTTGAACATGGTCATTAATGTAGTCTTTACACCAATAGTAAGCATCATCGTGTTATCTCTCTAGCAGCCCCTAAATTTTTTGAATGATTTCAATGTGGCATTCAGACAAGAAAATGGTGTTCAAACGTGGAAGCAAAGTATACTTTGTCATGAAACTTGTTTCTTCCTTCTTGAGTTCTCTTTTAAAACATGTGTGTGCTACTTAGAAGATTGACATTATTGCCTTTAAGCCCTTGTACTTCATTTATCTTGAAACATTATCATTTAAACACAATTAAAGCGTACTTAATCTCATAAAGGCATAATAAGATGTAACTTTTAACTATGCATTAGGCTTCTTACATTCTTGCTCCTAAAATGCTCACCCATCTCTATTTGTGGGATATGGGAAATGATGACAACGAGGATAAGTAGAGGCTCAAGTCATCTCTGGGTGTTTTAACCGTGGCTTCGTGCCTTAACTTTCTAGGTGTTGAAAACAACTCTTTCTCCTATGGATGATTATTGGCCACGACCCTTTCCAAAGATCAATCCTTTACAAACTAATTTTCTTATTTGTATAATTTGAACAACTCATGGCTCATTTGGAAGCCATTTGCACCAAATCGGGCGCTCGGATGGTTCCTTTATAAACTTGGGTAGGATCTTGTTGACTCTGTTTCAACTTATGAAGACGTTTAGATCTCCCATCTCCACCACCAAGATCTGCATTATGGTCTAGAGCCGAATTATGGTGCCAATGTTCACTACGGCGTTGAGGTTTACATGTTTCAGCAGTTGACTGACCAGTTTGACTTGGTGCAGTAGATTCCCTATCATTTTGTCCGTACTCCCAACACTAACCTCACCAATCTGCCTAACTTAGCCGATGTTAATGATCAAGAACTCATTTTCATAATTCTCTTACTCGTTGTTCCTTCCATATAACCTCTTTTATCAAATCATTCGATATCTCAAAGGTTGCCAAAGCTTGGTGGAATTGTTATATTTCTTAGTAATTTTACAATGACATGAACTCCACACTCAACCATATAAATTTTTTATCATGTGTTCAGTCATCCCCAAGAGTAGGCTTGATCAGGACTTCCCCATCTGCCTCTGCTCAACTTTGAGTGATCGACCTTAACCCCGTGGCTTCTACAGTTTTGGCTTCCCCTACCATTCCTTCTTCTTTGACAAGGCCTCGTTGTAAGGACAAAACGCGACGTTCTTCCACAACTCTTTTTACCTTACACGCTCAAGTTGACAAAAGAAAGGATATGGAGTTTGATGTCCCCTTGTGTGTCGTGTACACCAACATGATGTTAATTGTTCATCTGCGTCCATTTCTATTGGTGTAGAGCCCTCACAAAAGGTATTTTTTGTAAGCCTTGAGCCCCTTCGTCCAACAAACGTACCTACCTTTACAACTTTTTCTCTGCTTGTAACTGACTTAATCCTGCTGGTACCTCTTTTGATAATATGATCACTCGTGTAGCTGATGATGTTGATATTATAGACCTTAAAGGTGAAGAGGGTCCTGCTTATAGACAAGAAACCCTTGACCTTTCAACCAACCACAATATTCCTCTAGCAGATGAGACTACCTAGGATACGGCCCCAACTCAAGTCATTGCTCCATGTTAAATTGCAACTCCTCCATCTGAAGCTAATTTGTCTTTTGTCCTGACTTCTCTAAAAACTGGTCTTTCCTTTGAACCTATCTCCTTTTAGAACTTAGGGCTAATTTGGAATTATAACTTCAAAAATCATTGAGAGACTACATTGCTAATCCTTACTGGCCACCCTATTGGTTTGGTAGATGAGGCAAATCTTCTCGAAGAGCAACTTCACTCAATTTGGTGACTGACTTGATCCGAAGTGTGTATACCTAAGTGCAGGCGGTCAAGCTGTAGTAATAATCTGGTTTGAGTCCGGAGTCGAATCCACAGGGAACTGTTGTTGGTATTTCAAAGTAAGCAGTAGTAGAGACTGAATGATTGTGATCCTTGTGATTTGAAGTTTGTGTGATGGATTGGGATTTCCTTAACAGAATATAGGATTCTTTGTAGGATAGTTTTTTAATTTGAAGATAGGTTCAAATTAAAAAGAAAGTCACTATTTAGTTTGCGGATCTGGACATGTAGTTAATCATTCAGTTTATTATATTTATGCTTGATAACTCAATTAACACCCGTGTCAACAACAAGTTAATCGGAAGATAAATATAACTATGAGAATTAAGCACATGATTCCAATGCCTTTCTAGAAGTTAACAAGAATTGTCTGTGCTGAGACTCAACACATCTACAAACAAGCAAGTGTTTTTAATAGTCATCCAATCATGGCGTTAATATTCCTTTCTTTAGATAAAGTTTGATAAAGGGGAGGATTAAAGGGTAGTCATGAAGATCTAGCCGGGGTACTTACCTTGAAATGAAAGATATTTCTATGCAAGAGTCATTCGTGTCATAGAAATAACCACGATTATACAAAGTACCTTAGCTTTGCTAGATGCAATTAGTCATCCAAACGGCAAGGAGATATAAACATTAACCATTAGAACAAAGCACAAATATAACTTTCGGATAATTTATACATGTCCTTCACCTCTGTCCTTCACCTCTTACTAAAGAGTGAATGAGAAACTACTCACTCTTCATGGCTTTGGTAAAACTAAAAAAGTGAGTGATTATCATTCCTCCAAGTAGAGAACTTACAAAATAAAAGAACAACCAACAAGAAGCCAATCTTCAACAAAGAAAGAGTGAATCACGTTCCACCCTTTATGGCTCTGGCAAAGCTCTCAAAAAGTGGAAGAGTTTCACTTCTCTAAGAAAGAAGGAAGCTTAAGCTATGGAAGTCAAAGACAAAAACAATAAAAGTAGAAGAAAGCTAGTCACTTTTAGAGGATTTCCACTACAACCAAAAGATGGGCTATCTCTCTTGATATATAAAAGCAAGTACAACTACAAGGGGAGTCTAAGCCTCCAATTTGGTTGCTACAACAAGTAGATAAAAGATTAACTATTAACTAAACAACTATAAGGGGAGTCAAAGCCTCCATCATGGTTGTTATAGCATGTATGTAAAGACTACAAGTAAAAAGAGAAACTAAAATTCTTATTACAAGCAAATGAATCTAGCTAAATGAGTGGGAGTCTAAGCCTCCTTTCAAACTCTAGTTCCTCAATGTCACAAGAGAAAAGAACTACAAGTTTTTCCAAAGAAGAAAGCTCCCCTTTACAAGCTCCCAACATGGGAGTATTTAGAGGCAAAAGGTGTAAATGACTTGATCCGAAATGTGTACACCCAAGTGCAGGCAGTCAAGTTGTAGTAATAATCCAGTTTGAGTCCAGAGTCGAATCCACAGGGAACCAGTAGTTTTGGTGTTCTAAAGTAATCGGTGAAGGAAACCAATTGATTGTAACTTTTGGTTTTTAGGGTTGTGGGATGCGGGTGAATTCCTTGAACAGAATATTAAATTCTTTTCAAAGAGTTTTCTAGACAAAATATACGATTGATTCAAATGGCAGAGAAATCACCCTTTAGTTTGAGGATCGAGACATGTGGTTAATTATTCAAAATATGATATTTTTGCTTGATGACACAATTAACTCCCGTGTCAACGGCAAGTCAATCGGAAGATAGAAATGGCCTATTAAGGTCATGGTTCCAAGGTCTCACTAGAAGTTTACAAGAATTATCTGTAGCGAGAGTTATCGCGGGTACAAACAAACAAGTAATTCTTCATGACATTCAACCATGGCTTTAATAGTTCATCTTTTTAATGAAGCTTGATAAAGGGGAATGAATAAAGGGTAGTCATGAAGATCTAGCCAGGGTACTTGCCTTGAAACGAAGAGTCTTTCTATGCAGGAGTCATCCTTGTCATAGGAAGGCTATCGATTATACAAAGTACTTTAGCTTTGCTAGATGCAATCAATCATCCAAAAGCAAGGAAATATGAACATTAAGCATTAGAACAAAGCATCATATGATATCCGGCTAATCACCACATGTCATTTACCTCTTACTAAAGAGTGAATGAGAAACTACTCACTCTTCATAACTTTGGTAAAGCTAGAAAAGTGAGTGATGTTCATCCCTCTAAGTAGAGGGCTTCATGACGTAAAAGTATAATTAACAAAGAGCTAATCTTCAACGAAGAATGAGTGAATCATGTTCTACCCTTCACGGCTTTGGTAAAGCTCTAGAAAAGTGGAAGAGTTTCACTCCTCTAAGCAAAAAGGGAGCTCAAATAATGAAAGTGCAAGACATAAGTAAAAGCATATATGTAAGAGCATAAATGGAAAGACTAGAAGGAAATAAAGGCATAAATGTAAATCAAGAACATAAATGTAAATACTTAAAGTAAATAAAGGAATTACAACTCTTAAGTAAATGTAAATGTAAACATAATGTAAAGGAAATGAGTGGGAATCTCAACTCCCCACTTCTTCTAGTAAAGAAAAAGACTAAGACAAGAATTGAAATGGATGTGATGAAATGCTAAATGATGAATCCCTCAAATGGTTCCACCCATGTCTGTCTCTTCTACACAAAACTAAGTGTATTTATAGGCAAGGAGAAGGTAGGGAGGGGGTAAAAGAATAAAGCTGGGCGTCAAAGTCAAAGTGAAATGCCAACCACTCTGCAGGCAGTCTGTCCACACTGTTCGAATGGTTCCTCTGCCTTTGCTCTTTGCCGTTCAAACGTCAAAAGGATGCAGTCCATGTCAGTTATGTCAGTCCACACGTGGTTTCTGTCCCAAAATCTTCCTCCAAGTCTTCATGTAGATCTTCCCTCCAAGTCCTTGCAGAATCTTAACTGATCTGTCCAATAATTCCTGGGGCATCCGAACGGTGGCCACCGTTCGAACGTGGCACTCATATGTCTGGGCCTTCTGACTGCAAGTCTGCAACACGCCATGTCTTCAGTCAGTTTGATCTTGTCCTTGCTCCAGTAGACGTCCGAATGTTAAGTACCGTTCGAACGTAGTTCTTGAATCTCCAAGGTCTTGGGTTTTTCCTGCAACACAAATAGCAGTTTCTGGCCTGGTTTATCATGACCGTTCGAACGGTGTTTGACGTTCAAACGTTCCTTCCTTATTCCAAGCTTTTGCAACTAGTTCCTTAAAATGCTGTGATTGCCACCAAGGGATGCTTTTTGGTGCCTTTGAACCCTTGTTCACCTTAAGACCTAAAACATTATTCTTTAAGCTCCACCAAAGCATAATTAGTCCAAAACATGGCATAAGAGTATGCTATTTTGAGTGTTAATCACACCCCCCAACCTAGATATTACTAGTCCCTAGTAATACAACAATTAATTAAAAACAAATCTATTTCTAACACCTTTTTTGTTGGTTATTCGATTGCATTTAGCATTTGCAACAAGCCGTTGAACCTTTAGGTTTACCCTAGAGGACAAGTGTTGTCTCGTGAGGATTTTCAGTGAAGCTACCCACAAACTTCGGTCGAACAAATGTCAATGTGAGATTGCTTGATTAAAGTGAATTATCATCATGGTCATTGAGACACCCATCCCTTAATTTTTATCATAAGGTCCACAAGTTCTTTACCATTGGTATAATCCCTATGAAAAGGTTAGCATTTGAAATTTCCTTTGTAGTGGGGTGATCATTCTAGAAACAAGAATTGGTGTATAACAAACATTCCACTTTAATCACCCTTCACGGATAGTTTTGACTTTCCAAATCTCTCATAGGGATGCTCTCAGCAAAAGATTTACTCTGAATATGGTGACTTGTTTCTCACTGAGCATGTAATCAGAAGATAGCCAATCAAAAATTACATACATAATTTAGTAAAGGAGTGAAACTATGGAAGATTAATCAGAGATTAATCAGAAGACTAATCATGTTCTTGGCATGACCTCATGGAAGAATATTGATGCAAATAATGAAATGCTATATAACATACTCCAACTTGTGATTAACAATGCGCATATGCAACAGACTTGATATCAATTAGGGCTTTCATAGGTTGTATTGTGGCTAGAGGTTAGTGGCTAACGAAACGACGTCAATGGAGTTTTCAAGATTGCTATCTCTTTTATGCATTTTAGCACACCTCTCGTTGGCTTTTCGTCATTTCCTTTTGGGAATGAGATTTCTTTTTCCCATTTTTCACTTTCTTGGCAATTCCCTGTTTTCTACCTCTTTTCCTTTTCCCGGTTGTTTTCACCGATTTCCTTTTCTTTCATAGAACAACAGCCTTCGGTAGTTTTTCTAGCTTCTTTGCTTTTCTTGTATCATTTTTTTTCAAACGAGGGTGTAAGAAAATTAGATAGCAAGGTAGGTTAAGTATTTTTCTTGTGGCTTGGTCATCATATGGGCTTCTTGGAAGAGAATTTATCATTTGAGGGCTCGATCATGGCTGACTAGGGTCATACTTTTGTGAAAGGATTGGCTGAGGCTCAAATTTTAATCCAAAGATGGCCTAAGATCCTTTCTCAAGTATGTGCATACACATGTGTCGTCTTGCCTGTATTTATTGCAGGATATGTCAATAGACCACATTAGTTGTATCAATCAAAATAAAATTAATGATATTATTGAAAGATAGACAATGAATGAAAACCTTTCTTGAGTAAACGTGGGTGTTCTCTCTGAAGCATCGCAAGGTTCAAATCTTACCATGGTGTCCTTTGTAATCTCCACTGATCATGTCAAGTTTATCTGGGAATGTCGGTTATATACCGATTCCATTTTCAAGTTTGATCACTGTGTACTTTGAGAACAACAAATACTCATGTTCATTTGATAATATAAGCATAGAAATCATATCAGCTAAAAGAGTTGGGACCCGAGGTCAAGATTACTAAAACGTATGTCAAACGGATCACGTGATTTGTTACTTTAACAAGCAATCTCAAAATCCACATGTGTTTTTATCAACAAGAGTTTATTTGCAATTTATAAGTGCTTTCGACCAAATAAAAAGATATGATAATCTGAATCATTCCATTCACAAGATATGTTCATTTGGTACATCAATGATTCACTTCATCTAAAAGAAGCAACAGAAAAATAACCTAAGACTTGAAGCTATCTAAGAAAACACACGAACACATTTAAACAAAAGAAAAAGTAAACAAACAACTACACAAATCCCAGTACTCTCCTCTCAATCTCTCCTAGCTCTACCCCTAAGATAGCTAAAAATATCCTCTTGTTGTTTGAAGATCTCAGCTTGCTGTCGGAGAATCTCAGTTTGGTTGCTCTCAATCCCAATCATCATCTCCCTAAGGGATCTCCGGGTGCTGGAGCTAGGTCCTACCTGATCAGGCTGCACTCCCTCCTCATCCATCTCTCTATCAATCTCTCTCTCCTCTCGGTCTAGCTCATCTTGTACTTCATCCCCTTCCTTGGCTAGTGGCCTTTCTTGCGTCCTTGCCGATGGATCGCTGTGTCCACGACTTCTCTTGAAAGAGCCCCTGTCAAGTTTCCCCATTGGGAATTGTATTTCCATTTTGGGTCTCTCCCACACTCCATTTTCTTGACAAATCTCTGTCACCAAAGTGCCAAAAGGTAAAGCACTTTTCTTCATGTTGCATCCTTTCTTAATTTCATTTAGGATGAGGGAGGGGAGATCGATGCTGTGTCCTCTCCCTATAGCATAGAGGAGGCGCGCCATTTTTGGCAAAATTTCATTTTTCCTTTTTAGAGGGGCTAGGTTGGAGACCGCAATTAAATTGAGCATTCTATATTTATCGGTCAGCTCCCCTTGCTTCAAAAAATTTCTCCCTCCCAATGAAAAGTTCATGTCTCTGGTCAATTCCCTTCCTACCCTATCTAGTTCAACACTTTTCTTTGGAGGATAGATGGGGTTCTCCACTTGAGGCAATTTGGGTCTAATCTCCTTGAGGTATGCCTCGACCACATCGAAGTGGTGTCCCTTCACATATGTCCGTATAGAGCCATTAATGATTTCGGCGTTAGAGTAGAACTCTTGTACCAAATCAACAACAGCTCTCCCTCCATTATCCAAATGTAACACCCAATCTCTTCTCTCCATTTCCTCCAGCAAACCTAGCTCAGCAAAATCAGAGATTACAACGTCCCTCTCACACACCACAGCTTGACTTTTAAAGAAATTTTTATACCTTTGTGCTTTCATAGCACTTAAAAATCTGGTACGATCGTACCTCTTTCTCTTTTCTCTGCCTCTCTCATCTTGGATTACTTCCTCAACCTAGTTGGGTTCTTGATTGACTGGTGGCTTGCGCCTAGCAGGAATTTTCATTCGAGACATGGTCATTCGAACGATGTGGAGATTGAGGGAGAACTAAAAATTTGGGCTTGAGGTCTGTGGTTGATGCTTGTTAGCTGGAGATGGGTAGGGGAGAGTCTAATTGATGTTTCTTGGGGTGTGTGGTGGGATTAGGGTATGGGAACTGAGAAACGAGCCCTAGGATTGGAGAATTTCAGAATGATTTGGGGGTTTCTGAAATGAAAAAGACGATCAGGCTTTTATAGTTTGCGTCGTACCATTTGAATGGAACTCAATGTTTGAACGGTTAACCAAACAATAAAAGGTGTTGCTCCCAGTACTTTGGGTTTTCTACAGTGTTTCCATCAGAGAGTTCATTAGTCACAAAAGTACTGCAAGCATCATGCGTTCGAACGATACTCAACGTTCGAACGCTTAAACCAAAACTCAAATGTGTTGCTCCTAGTACTTTGTATTTTTCACAGTGTTTTCATCAGAGAATTCATCAAAGGCAAAGTACTGTGAGAAGAAACCGTTTGAACGGAACCAACGTTCGAACGGTAGATCAAAATTTAAATTTTCTGTTACACTATACACAATCAGAGAAGGCTAAATTCAAAAAAAAAAATTCATGGCGTCTCAGGATAAATCCCCACCCACACTTGAAGTTGGTATTTTGGGACATTCCTTACTCGGCCCATATTTTCAAAGCAGAAATCAAAAAGCAGAAATATATATACTAATTTTTTTCCAAAATTCGGACCATTGGCTTTCATTCCTCAACACACAATCATTGTACAGCTTATCGAAAAACAATCTTAATCCGAGTCATCCTCTGTATAGCTTGAACTACCAGTGACTCTCCTAATCTCTTGTTGCACAAACCGGTTAAGCATAACACCGGAATAGGATGGCGTGTCAAGATAATCCTTACTCTGCCCATTCACTATCCAGTCCAATCGATCGAGGGCGCGACCAAAAATTGGTTCAGAGCACTGATTGTATCTTTTATCATGAAATACCCGGCCACACTGTTTACAAGCACCAAGTCTCCTGGCACGTCGGCATTTAGCAAAAGTGCTTCTGCCGCAGAGGGGTTTTGTTTGCTGCTCTCGGATCTCATTTTTCCTTACCAGCCTTGCTTTTCTTATGATCATATTATGCACATCTGATGAAAAATTACGTAGAGCTTCTAGACTAAACCAAAAAAGTTTAATATCCATGATTCCTAGACTCACTATCTAGTTCTTTAACATCTGCCAGTCACAAAGACAATTTAAACTGACCTACAGATATAGCAAGGCAACAACAACAATAACAACAAACAACAAAAATTTTAAAAATTTTATGGCACGGGTACAAAAATAAAATATAGGCAAAATATGAACTACAAGTTCTCACACCCCCCAACCTGAACTGAACATTGTCCCCAATATTTCAGTTTTACCAGTATGATTCTTGGAAAGAGGTTGAACTGCAGTGACCCGTGCTTCTTCAGATACCTACAATTTCAAATGCAACCATCAATCCTTTCGACTTAGATCCAAATCAAAGGTAGGCTTGTAAGGCCTGTACGTGATTGCGAAAAGCAGCAATAGACCCATTAACAACTGAAGTAAAACAATGTACAATATCAGAATCGTAGTCTGCTCTTCTGGGTGTATGGACATGATTTCACTTGGGTGTGGTGGGTTCTTGCAACTAAGAAAAAAAGGAAACTAAGAAGAAGAAAGAATGAAGAAGAAAAAGAAAGAAGAAAAGAACGAATAAGGACGGTGAAGTGGACAGAAAGCAAGGAAGAAGAAGAAAAGAAGAGTAAAGGCGGTGGGATTAGAGAGAAAATGTGGTTGGGAAATGAAATAGGCGGGTGTGGGGTGGGCTCAATGGTGACAGATGGGAAAGGATGGGAAAGGGTGGTGGGGGTCTCATGATGGTGTCTCCTCGGGTCGGATTTTTACCTGATCCGACCCTTTTGAGTGTCGGCAGGCGTGATTCTCAGAGTGATATTCGGGTTCTATTAAGTTAATGGTTTTCACTTTTTAACAAAGCCTTCCAAAAATGGTTTCAACCTCTGACCATTAACAGTAAAGATATTACTGTTATGTGGATTTTTCATTTCTATTGCTCCATGATCAAACACTTTTTTTAACAATGTAAGGTCCAGTCCATCTTGATTTTAACTTACCAGGGAATAGGCGTAGTCTCAAATTAAATAACAGGACCTTTCGGGAAGGTTCAAAAGATTTTCGTACAATGTTCTTGTCATGGAAAACTTGCATCATGTTTTTTACAATTTTAGCATTTTCATACGCTTTATTTCTCAATTCTTCCAATTCATTTATCTGAAGTTTTCTTGAAAGTCTAGCTTTGTCCAGGTCAAAATTCATTGTTTTAATGGCCCAGTATGCCCTATGTTCCAACTCCACAAGTAGGTGACACGGTTTTCCATAGACTAATCAATAGGGAGACATGCCCAAAATTATTTTAAAAGCAGTACGATATGCCTAGAGTTCATCAGTCAGTCTTGATGACCAATCTTTGCGATCTGGGTTCACCGTTTTTTCTAAAATTAATTTGATCTCCCGATTAGCTAATTCCGCCTGTCCACTAGTCTGTGGATGATAAGGGGTCACAACTTTGTGAAAAATTAAATATTTTTTCATCAACTTCCAAAAGGAACGATTACAAAAATGAGAACCCCCATCACTTAGGAATTCCAAACCGGGACAAAATATTTTCTTTTAAATCATTATTTCGGCATGGAATTGCATCAACCCATTGGAAAACATAGTCTACTGCCACTAAAATGTATAGATAGCCAAAGGAAGGTGGGAATGGTCCCATAAAATCGATGCCCCAACAGTCAAAAATTTCAATCACCAGAATTGGGTTTAAAGGCATCATGTTTCTCTTTGAAATATTTCCTAATCTTTGGCATCTATCACATGTTAAACAAAATGAATGGACATCTTTAAAAAGTGTAGGCCAATAAAAACCACACTGCAGGATTTTTGCAGCGGTTTTATTTGATGAAAAGTGGCCACCATATGCTTCAGAATGACAAAATAATATTACATGTTTGCTTTCCTGAGCTAGAATGCAACGTCTTATGATCTGATCCTTACAATATTTGAATACATAGGGATCTTCTCAAAAGAAATTCCGAACTTCCCTCAAGAATTTCTTTTTGTCCATGGTAGTGAATGACGAGGGAAATGTTCCAATAGCTAAAAAGTTAGCAATGTCTGCATACCATGGGGTTTCATCAATTTTGAACAGTTGTTCATCGGAAAATTTTTCATTGATTGGCAGTCCATCCTCTTGAAATTGATATGTTAATCTGGAAAAATAGTCTGCCACCACATTTTCGACCCCTTTCTTATCTTTAATGACAAGATCAAATTCTTGAAGCAAGAGTATCCATCTTAAGAGCCTTGGTTTGGCATCTTTCTTTATGAGCAAGAATTTTAGGGCTGCATGGTCAGTAAAGACAGTAATGGAAGAACCAACCAGATAAGAACGAAACTTTTCCAAAGCAAAAACTACAACAAGCAATTCTTTCTCAGTTGTTGAATAATTCATTTGAGCATCATTCAAAGTTTTGCTTGCATAATAAATTACATGGGGTTTGTTATCTTTTCTTTGCCCTAATACAGCACCTACAACATGATCACTTACATCACACATTAGTTCAAAGGGTAGAGTCCAGTCAGGAGGTTGCATTATTGGGGCAGAAATTAGCATGCCCTTTAGCTTCTCAAAAGATTTTTGGCAAGCTTCATTCCAGTTAAAAATTACATCCTTACTTAGGAGATGGCACCTAAGTTTAGCTATGGTACTGAAATCTTTTATGAATCTCCTGTAAAAACCTGCATGTCCCAGAAATGACTGGACATCCTTTATAGTCTTGGGTGCTGGCAAATTTTCAATTAAATCAATTTTTACCTTGTCAACCTTCATGCCTTCAGACGACACAATGTGACCCAAGACAATGTCTTGTGTTACCATGAAATGATATTTTTTCTAATTGAGCACTAGATTAGCTTCTTCACACCTTACTAGGACCTTTTCTAAGTTTGCCAGACATAGATCAAATGAGTCACCATAGACAGAGAAATCATCCATAAATATTGCCAAAAATTTTTCAACCATGTTACTAAATAAACTTAGCATGCACCTTTGAAATGTTGCAGGAGCGTTACAAAGTCCAAAAGACATTCTTTTAAATGCAAAGGTTCCAAAGGGACATGTGAATGTGGTTTTCTCCTGATCATCTAAAGCAATGTCAATTTGATTGTACCCGGAATACCCATCCAAAAAATAGTAAAATTTATGGCCTACAATTCTTTCTAGAACTTGGTCAAGGAATGGGAGAGAGAAATGGTCTTTTCTAGTTACCAAATTCAGTTTTCGATAATCAATGCACATTCGTCATCTTGTGACGACTCGAGTAGGCACTAGTTCATTGGCATCATTCTTGACTACTGTGACCCCAGACTTTTTGGGCATAACTTGGGTTGGACTTACCCACTTACTGTCAGAGATGAAAAAAATTATTCCTGCATCTAAGAGTTTGAGTACTTCTGCTCTCACAACTTCCTTCATGTGAGGGTAAAGTCGTGTCTGCATTTGACGGGAGGGTTTTGAATCATCTTCTAGATATATTGCATGATTGCAGACTAACGGACTTATACCCTTCAAGTCAGAGATGGTCCACCCAATGGTATTTTTATGTCTTTTAAGAACTTCAATCAATTTAGACTCTTGCAAGTCTGTGAGTTTAGATGAGATTACCACTGGGTATGACATGTTTTCTCCTAAGAATGCATACTTGAGATCGGATGGAAGAGGTTTTAATTCAGGCTTAGGTGGTCTGTCACTTGATGAGATTGGCTTTGTGCTATTTGGTGAAATTTCCACAAATTTGGGCACCCATGTCTCAATAGTGTGAGTAGGGCAACTTCTTGGTTTTGACTCAGCTGAGTCAGACTCAATCAAAGGTGAGTCGGGCAAAGTCTCACTGAACGTGTCAATCAGATGTTCTTGTATCATTGTTTCAATAGAGTTTACCTCCCCTTCGTCCTCATCCTCTCCTGGATGTCTAGCAATATTGAAAATATTTAATTCAAGAGTTAGATCCCCAAAGGTTAATTTCATGACTCCATTCCTGCAATTAATTAGTGCATTAGAAGTTGCTAGGAAGGGTCGGCCAAGGATGACAGGAATTTGATTCTCTGAATGTAATTCTGGTTGAGTATCTAGAACAATGAAGTCAACTGGGAAGATAAAATCATTCACATGGACAAGTACATCTTCCACAATACCCCTAGGGATTTTAACAAATCTTTCTGCAAACTGGAGTGTAACACTAGTGGGTTTGAGTTCACCCAGACCCAACTGTTGGTAGACAGAGTAAGATAACAAATTGACACTAGCCCCAAGATCTAACAGTGCTTGTTCTATTTTAAAATCTCCAATGACACATAAGACAGTTGGACATCCAGGGTCCTTGTATTTTGGAGGGGTTTTGAATTGTAGCAAGGCACTGGCTTATTCAGTTAAGAAGGCTCTTTTCTGGACATTTTGGGTTCTCTTGACTGTGCACAAGTCTTTTAGAAACTTGGCATAAGATAGTACTTGTTGGATTGCATCGAGAAGTGGAATGTTGATTTTTACTTGCTTGAAAAGCTCATAAATTTCAGGCTGATGGTTCACCTTTTGGGTAGCCTGAAGTCTACATGGAAAAGGAGCAGAAGTTAGATGTGAAGGTTCCTCTTCTTTAGAAGGTTCTGGTTCTTGCTCTATCTCAGGATCAGGTTGTTTTCCATCCACAAGTTCAGGTTAAACTGTTGAGTTGATTGGGGTTGACTCAGGTTTTGATTTTGAAAGCAACATGTCCCTAATAGTTTTGTTAATCACCTTACCACTTCTCAGTGTAGTGACAGCTTGAGCTTGATCTTGTGGAGGTTTTGGTTGGGTAGGAAATTTGCCCTTTTCATGTGTAGCCATGGATTGAGTCAGCTTTTGGATGTGACTTTTAAGATCTTCAAAGGAGTGGGTGGTCTGTGCATTGAAGTTGATTTGAGTTTGCATGAACTGGTTCAGTGTATCTTCAAGGTTTCTTTTGTGCGGTGGTTGGTATGGTTGATATGCAGGCGGTTCTTGAGGTGGTGGTTGTGAATTTTGTGGTTGGTTTATGGGAATTGGTTGTGTGTTCCTCCAACTGAAGTTCGGATGGTTCCGCTACCCTAGATTGTATGTTTCAGAGTATGGGTTGTTGTAAGACTTGTTGAAATTGGAGATTGCATTTGATTGTTCCAACAAGACTTCTTTGAATGCAGGGATGGTAGGACATTCCCCAGTAGGATGTCCTATCAATGCACAAATCCCACACACTTGTTATATGGGTGGACCCAATTCAACTTGAAGAATTTTTTTCATCTCTAAGGCTTCAAGCTCTCGAGATAAGGTGGACATTTTTGCTCTCAGGTCATCATCTTCTTTCAAAATATACTTTCCCCCTTGGGAAGTGGATGGTCTAGCGTCACTAGTGGTAGGGGAGGCTGAGGCCCACATCTGAGAACTATCAGATTTAGTGTCAAAGAAAAAGAATGCCTCCTCCGGACTTTTACCCACAAATTCTCCTTGAGCCATCATTTCGACAAACTGCCGCAATCTAGTGGGTAAGGAATCATAGAAGAATCCTACTAGAGTCCATTTTTCAAAATCATGGTGTGGATAGGCTTGGAATAGTTCTTTAAATCTTTTCCAACTTTGGTAAAATATTTTCCCCTCTTTCACCGAAAAATTCATAATTTGCCTTTTTAGCATGTTAGTCCGTTGTAGGGAATTTTTTTAAAAAAAAATTCATTTTGAAATATCTGCTAGGTTGGCATGGAAAGGGATTTTAAAGAATTTAGTCATTGTTTAACTTTGTCCTTTAGAGAAAAAGGAAAAAGTTTCATCTTGGCAAGTTCAGAATTGTCTTGAAATGTTCCACACACTACTTCAAAGTCTTTCATATGCAAATATGGATTTTCAGTATCTAATCCAAGGAAAACAGGCAACAACTGAGCAGTCCCCGGCTTTACTGTAAATGGGGGTGCATCAGGAGGAAATACAAAACATGAGGGGATACTATTTCTTGTGGGATTCAGATAATCCCGCAAAGTTCGAAGATTAGGCCCCTCATCTTCCCTTACAGGAACCTCTTCATTTCTATCAACATTTGTCATAATACTCTCACAAGAGTCTGCTGTTGATAATGGTGAATTTGGTTCAGATTGGTTCGCAGATCCAGAAGATTCTGCCGCTAAATTTTTATAGTGATGAGCGTTCTCAGACATAAATTAAATGAATGCAAAAAAAATTATTTACAGTAAATAGAAGCATCTATACAAAAAGAAAAGGTCTTTTTACCTTTTACCTGTAAAACACTTTTACAAGAGTCCCCGGTAACGGTGCCAAAAACTTGACTTGATTCGAAATGTATACACTCAAGTGCAGGCGGTCAAGTTGTAGTAATAATCCGGTTTGAGTCTGGAGTCGAATCCACAGGGAACCAGTAGTTTTGGTGTTCTAAAGTAATCAGTGAAGGAAACCAATTGATTATAACTTTTGAGTTTTTAGGGTTGTGAGATGCGGGTGAATTCTTTGAACAGAATATTAAATTATTTTCAAAGAGTTTTCTAGACAAAATATATGATTGATTCAAATGGCAGAGAAATCACTCTTTAGTTCAAGGATCGAGACATGTGGTCAATTATCCGAAATATAATATTTTTTCTTGATGACTCAATTAACTCCCATGTCAACGGCAAGTCAATCAGAAGATAGAAATGGCCTATTAAGGTCATGGTTCCAAGGTCTCACTAGAAGTTTACAAGAATTATCTGTAGCAAGAGTTATCGCGTGTACAAACAAACAAGTAATTCTTCATGACATTCAACCATGGCTTTAATAGTTCATCCTTTTAATGAAGCTTGATAAAGGGGGATGATTAAAGGGTAGTCATGAAGACTAGCCGGGGTACTTGCCTTGAAACGAAGAGTCTTTCTATGAAGGAGTCATCCTTGTCATAGGAAGGCTATCGATTATACAAAGTACTTTAGCTTTGCTAGATGCAATCAATCATCCAAAAATAAGAGAATATGAACATTAAGCATTAGAACAAAGCATCATATGATATCCGGGTAATCATCACATGTCCTTTACCTCTTACTAAAGAGTGAACAAGAAATTAGTCACACTTCATAGCTTTGGTAAAGCTAGAAAAGTGAGTGATGCTCATCCCTCTAAGTGGAGGGCTTCACGACGTAAAAGTATAATTAACAAAGAGCTAATCTTCAACGAAGAATGAGTGAATCATGTTCCACCATTCACGGCTCTGGTAAAGCTCTAGAAAAGTGGAAGAGTTTCACTCCTCTAAGCAAAAAGGGAGCTCAAATAATGAAAGTGCAAGACATAAGTAAAAGCATATATGTTAGAGCATAAATGTAAAGACTAGAAGGAAATAAAGGCGTAAATGTAAAGACTCAATGTAAATCAAGAACATAAATGTAAAGACTTAAAGTAAATAAAAGAATTACAACTCTTAAGAAAATGTAAATGTGAACAATAATGTAAAGGAAATGAGTGGGAATCTAAACTCCCCACTTCTTCTAGTAAAGAAAAAGACTAAGACAAGAATTGAAATAGATGTGATAAAATGATAAATGGTGAATCCCTCAAATGGTTCCACCCATTTGTTTTTCTTCTACACAAAACTAAGTGTATTTATAGGCAAGGAGAAGGCAGGGAGGGGGTAAAAGAATAGAGCTGGGCGTCAAAGTCAAAGTGAAATGTCAACCACTCTACAGGCAGTTTGTCCACACCGTTTGAATGATTTGGGCGTTCGAACGGTTCCTCTGTCTTTGATCTCTACCGTTCAAATGTCAGAAGGATGCAGTCCATGTCAATTATGTCAGTCCACACGTGTTTTCTGTCCCAAAATCTTCCTCCAAGTCTTCATGTAGATCTTCCCTCCAAGTCCTTGCAGAATCTTAACTGATATGTCCAATAATTCCTGGGGCGTTCGAACGGTGGCCACCGTTCGAACGTGGCACTCAAGTGCCTAGGCCTTCTGACTGCAACTCTGCAAGTCTGCAACACGCCATGTCTTCAGTCAGTCTGATCTTGTCCTTGCTCCAGTAGACGTTCGAACGTTAAGTACTGTTTGAACGTAGTTCTTGAATCTCCAGGGTCTTGGGTTTTTCCTACAACACAGATAGCAGTTTCTGGCCTGGTTTATCATGACCGTTCGAACGGTGTTGGACGTTCGAACGTTCCTTCCTTATTCCAAGCTTCTGCAACTAGTTCTTTAAAATGCTGTGATTGCCACCAAGGGATGCTTTTTGGTGCCTTTGAACCCTTGTTCACTTTAAGACCTGAAACATCATTCTTTAAGCTCCACCAAAGCATAATTAGTCCAAAACATGGCATAAGAGTATGCTATTTTGAGTGTTAATCAGTAAACCCCCACATGTTGCTATTAATAGAATGATAAAAGAATATTTAGTAATTTAATATAGGTAATGGGGTAGGAATGAACCATATATGTTATAACCGTAGAAATGATAACGTTGTAAAAAATCGGGTGAATAAAAGAAATCATTTGTAATGGAACTTGTATCACCTATGTTTGATTTTCAAAGGTATTTGGTATAAGTTTGGGTTGGCTTAAGAAAGGTTTGGAATTGATTTGAAATGAAAAACATCTGGACAAACTGTACCGGTACTATGTAACGGTACCCTGCTGTCTAGAGAGCAAACTGTATCGGTACACTATCGGTAAAACCCAGAACTTTTTAATTCGCGATCAGTCGGCCCTTCCTGCACTATAAATACATAAGGATGCCTTATTTATCCCCATTTCAACACTTCTAACCCTAGAAAACCTTAGAAAGGAAAAAAGGAAGAGAAAAACACAAGATCAAGAGGGATTTACACTTCAAAGAAGATCAAATCTTCTACATTTCTTTCCAAACTATAAAATCAAGGTAGGGTTTTTTCCATTCTAGTTCATTGAGGTTAGGGTTTACACATATATATGTTTTGCTTCTAAATCTTAGATATAGGTTATGAAATACTTGTTTCTTGAAGTTCTTACAAATATCACATGTTTTGAAGGTATTTATGGTTTGATAGCCATAAAACCCTAGTTTTTTAGAGATATGGATTTTTTTCATCTTAATGTTCACTTGTTCTTGATTTCAAAACTCTAGCGCTTGATTAAGTACCAAGAAAATTATATATATTTGATGATCTCTTGCTCATTTTTTTAAATTGTTCCATTAGAAAAATAAATGTGGATTTGGATGTGAACTTTGTGAATTTTTGGATTTACTTGTAACTTGAGAATATTTTGGTTTCCTCTCATGCATGGTTGTTGTGATGGACTTGAATTGTCTTTGAGAGATGTCGTAGAGTGTTAGAGGTTAGTGTATCCCTGTAGGAGGGAGATAGTTTCCTAACACTTGTAGTGGATTGTTGTTTGTGAGAGCAACAACTATTGTTCACGAACGTTCGAGGCTGAGGGATGGTATACCTTTCCTAGAAATGATTCGTCAATGTCGTGGGAGATGGTATATGCCCTTCCTAAAATGTTTGAGATTGTGTGGTTGTGATGGATGAACAAGGTAGAATTATTGGATAGATTCCTGAGAAGCAATCAACATACATGATAAAGGGGATGAACCAACATACATGATATTATTGTTTATTGTTTAATGTCGGAATGATTTACTATTTGAAAATTGGTTTCACTCTTTCATTTCATTGTTGCTCTTGCTTAAACTTGAGATCTTATAAATGGTCACTATTTTCTTTCAAAGGCTATATATGTTGTGTGAAAAGAGACCGACTTATTTTATATGTTTTTAAACTTTGTTCGAGTTTTGGAGGATTTTCCTACAGAGCTTAGTGCTCACCCCCTACAAACAATACTTTTTTCAGATTTTGTGTTAGATGAGGAGCTCAGAGTCGATGAGCAAACGCATTGAGAAGCTCCACTAAACTGACATGTGGATTCCGAGGTGGATGTTTAGGGTTATACTCTCCTATATGCTAGGCTAGGAAGTTCATTTTGAAATCATGTGAAGTCTAGTACTTTGTTATTCCACTGCAAGTTAAATTTGATTCTTTTTGGATATAATTGCTATGGTTTGGCATATTCTTTGACATTATGGCCATAGTTTGACATTTTCTTTTGGATGTTGTACCAAATATTATGAACGATGAATGAAATTTTCTATTTGATGAATTTTATTAGTTGCTCTCATGATGTAAATGGTATTTAGATAGTAATGTCGTCCAAGTTGGATTTTGGGGCGTTACAAAAAGGGGGGAAAGAAAAAAGAAGGTGAATAGTGTTTGCTGCCCAACTTCACCAACTAATCTGCAGACAGTCTGTGGGGGACGTTCGAATGTTGTTGACGTTCAAACGTTGTTTTGTGTTTTTCCAGTGTGGATATTTGAATGTTGTCTGGCATTCGAACGCCAGATGGGGTTTGACCATATCCCTTAAGTGGTTTGTGGTCCTCTATGGAAACCTCTTTCCACACTCCATGCAGAGCTTGGCATTTTGCACTCATTACCCAGGTCTTTAGTGGACGTTCGAACGTGGCCTGCCATTCGAACGTGGTACTCAAGTGCGCTTCTTTATCTGTTGCAACACGTCATATCTTCAGTCTGATCTTGTCAATGCTCCAGTGGACGTTCGAACGTTAAATGGCGTTCAAACGTAATACTGAAGTTTCTTAGGACCTTAGTTTTTGTCTGTAACATACTCTGTCATAGCAGTTTGGTTTTAGCCTGGTTCAGTTTGACATTTGAACACTTCTAACCCTATACATCAAAATGTCTTGATTGGTCCTCCATGTTTCTGCTGCCTCAAGCACCTCTCCTGTGCTTCTATAGATAGCCCCTGCAGCTTCATTTCCAGTAAAGAGTCACATTCTGGAGGATTTTCCAGAGAGAGTGAAGGGAAGCCAAAAGAGGTCAAGGTCAGTTCAGAGAAAGTCAAAAATAGTTAGAGAGTGAGAGAGATAGAGAGAGATATGGTACAGTGAAGCCTAGTCGAACCATTTCCAGCCCGTCTTCCAGTCATCTTTTCTTTCTTCTACATTTATATTATTCCTTTATACTTGGAGGGTTGAACCTCTCCCACTTTTGTGCCCTAACCGCTATTAAGAATGGTCGTGCTTCAACTATTCCTCTGGAAAGGATTGTCTGTGTTTTATTTTATATTGTCATGGTACTATATCGCACTTCTTGCTTGTCTAGTCCACTTTTACCTTTCGATGAAGGGTGAACATATGTAAGATATTTTTTAAGTTATGAAAATACCGATATTTTAACTATGCTTTAATGTTATATATACCTCCCTTATTGATGGATGGTTACATTTATAATATGCTCATGGTTATGAACATCAAGTGGTACATAATGCTATATACCGTACTATCTACTAATTATGTACTTCATGCATGATACAGTGATGTACATGATTGGGCTTTATGTAAAAGTTGATTGATTGGATATAGATGGGTTAAGTATCGGCATAGCCAATGCTTTTGATTCAATGCATAAGCCGGAATCTTGTCATCAGTGAATTATCAACCTGATGATTGAATAGCTGTAGTGAATGACTTTCCTTCTGGTTTACTATAGTTTTTTAACTGATGCATGTTTCAGAGATGTCGATTGAGTAATTCAAGTATTCCTCCTGAATGGCTTGCCTTTTGGTTTATTGGGGTTATTTGATTGTTGAATGCAAATATACCTGCTGGCTAAAGTAATCAGTTGCTGAATATAGTTTAAGATACATCATACCTACAGACTGACTTTTCAGTAAAATGGGGATTAATTATTGGAAGGTGTCATTTCCAACAACCGAAAAAATATGTTGTAGATGGAATCCCTAAAATGAAGGGTATCCTTTTAATTACATAATTTCAACAGTTTTAATTAAGTTTATTTTTAGTTATTCTAAGCTCACACCACCAGCTATTTCTTTACACTTTATATCTAAAATAACTTCTCCATTTTTGTTTTTATTTCCTATATTATCTCCCTGTGGGTTCGATCTCGGACTTAAACCGAGTATTCTATTGCAATTTTGACCACTTATACTTGGGTGTAAGTCACTATTCAGGCCAGTTGTGATCACTAGCCGAGAAGGAGACATTCCTAAAATGGTATTATATGTAGTACGTTAAGACCAAAGCGCTTCAATCAACCTCAAAGATCAATTCTTGTGATTTGGGTTAAATGTTTTCTTCTAAAATATATTTTATCTTCTTATTGGCTAATTCAGCTTGTCTAGGGATGATAAAGGGCAAATACTTTGTATGGAATCAAATATTTTTTTTATTAAATTTTCAACAAAATTATTATAAAAATGTGTACCCCCTTCGCTTATAATGGCTTGAGGAATTCCGAATCTAGACAAAATATTTTATTTTAAAAATCAAATCACTATACGGTGATCATTGTTTCGACAAGGAATTGCCTCAACCCATTTGGCGACATAATCAACAACAACTAAAATATACAAAAAGTCCAATGGAGGGGAAAATGGTCCCATAAAATCAATATCCCAGCAATCAAAAATTTTAATAATCAAAATAGAATTTAAAGGTATCATGTTTCTTTTCGAAATATTCTCCATCTTTTGACATTTGTCACAATTTAGACAAAAATATATACATCCTTAAAAAGAGTTGGCTAATAAAATCTATACTGTAAAATTTTAGTAGCGGTTTTATTTGAAGAGAAATACCCACCACAATGGAAAAAAGAAATAACCTGACATATTTCATGATTGGGTACACAATGTCTTATTATCTGATCTTTACAGTATTTAAATTCAGAAGGATCTTCCCCCAAAAAAATTGCATACCTCTCTGAATTTTTTTTACTTATTGATCCAAGTATAATGAAAAGGAATGGTGCCTGACTTGATTCGAAGTGTGTACACCTAAGTGCAGGCGGTCAAGCTATAGTAATAATCCGGTTTGAGTCCGAAGTCAAATCCATAGGGATCTTTGTGTGGGTGTGTCAATGTAAGCAGTAGAGGAGACCAATTGGTTGTAACCTTTGTGATTTAGAGTTGTGAGTTTTTGAAATTTTCCTGGATTAAGTATGAAATTCTTTCCAAGAAAGTTTATAGGTTCAAATGAAAAGAAAGTCACTTTTTAGTTCAAGGATTTGGGCATGCAGTTCATTATCCGGTTTATTATATTTATGCTTGACAACTCAATTAAATCCCGTGTCAAAGGCCAGTTAATCGGAAGATAAAGATGAACTATGAGAATTAAGAACATGATTTCGATGTCTTTCTAGAAGTTTACCAAAATTTTTTGTGTCAAGACTTAACCCGTCTACAAACATGAAGGTGTTTCTACAAAACATCTAACCATGACATTAATATTCCATTCTTTAAATAAAACACAATAATGGGGAGGATTGAAGGGTAGTCATGAAGATCTAGGGTACTTGCCTTTAAACGACGATTCTTTCTATGCAAGAGTCATCCATGTCACAGAAAGAACCATAATTATACAAAGTACCTTAGCTTTGCAAGATGTAGTCAATCATCCAATATGCAAGGGGATATAAACATTAAGCATTAGAACAAAGCACAAATATAACTTTCGGATAATTTATACATGCCCTTCAACTCTTACTAAAGAGTGAATTAGAAACTATTCACTCTTCATGGCTTTGGTAAAGCTAGAAAAGTGAGTGATGCTCATCCCTCCAAGTAGAGAACTTACAAAATAAAACAACAACCATGGAGCCAATCTTCAACAAAGAATGAGTGAATCACGTTGCACCCTTCACGACTTTGGCAAAGCTCTCGAAAAGTTGAAGAGATTCACTCCTCTAAGAAAGAAGAATGCTCAAGCAATGGAAGTGAAAGAAGCTAACAAATGAAAGTAGAAGAAAGCTAGTTACTTTTGGAAGGTTTCCATCACAACCAAAAAATGAGTTATCTCTCTTGATATATATAAATAAGAGCAAGTACAACTACAAGGGGAGTCTAAGCCTCCATTATGGTTGCTACAGCATGAATGTAAAAACTAAGTAAATAAAAGACTGAATATCCAACTACAAGGTGAGTACAAACCTCCATCATGGTTGGTATAACAAGTGCAAAGGTAAATGCAAGTAAGAAAAGCTTCATATAAACATAACACAAGTACAAAATGAAGAGATGTTGGTCTAGTGTCAAACTTATCTCCCAAAAACAACACCTTAATTTACAAGAGAAAAGTATTTTTTTTCTCAAACTCCCCAAATGGGAGTATTGATTGGCACAATATTTTGTACGTTTTGTTGTGCAAATCAATGTAAATTAAGTGGGATATATAATTAAATATGGGAAGTTGTGCTTCATGATTCTCAACTATGGCATTTGATGAATGCAGGTTGAAAGTGTATAATGTAACCATCTTAAGGCTTCTCAAATGCATGAAGATGAATAAGGGTGAAGGAGAACCGACGGAAAGCTCAACAGAGGAGGACAGCAAGAAATAAGGAAAACAAGCCTAGTGTACCGGTACGCTGACCCCTACTGGAGTGCTTCGTACTGGTACGCCCGAAGGATTTTTACCCAAATTCTGGTTCCGCCTCAGCCGATTTTTGTGGACCCCACAATGTCTTCTCCTACCTGCCTCTTGCAAGCCCATAACACTGTTCATTGTGTTCACACCTTTTTTGGGTTTTGATTGCAAGAGAACATTAATGAGAAGAGAGAGAAGATGGAGCTGCTGGGTCTTGAGGAGTGCCCTGCCATGCCCTGTCCAACCCATCACCTGCAGGCTATTAATGGAGATCACATCTGCAGGCTGGCCCTGGTCTCCTGGCACGTTTTTGGCTGATGGAAGCTCTCCATTGCATAGAAGGGAGTGAGAGTGTAGTATTGGGGTAGAAGGTTTGTAGAGAGAGAAGCTCCAAGTGTGGGGATGATGAATAGTAATTTTTAGAGAGAAAAAGTGGCTTTTTTCATTTGTTCTTAATTGCATTGGCTTGCAATCTCTTGTAAGCATCATGAACTTCATTTAATGTGACGAATACTAATTCCTTTATATTGGTTCTTAGTTAATGCTATTTTCAATGCTTCACCATTAATGTTCTTAAGTTCTTCATTTTGCAAAGATTTAAAATGGGTTTTCTTCTCTTCCAATCCTAGCTTTTGAGTTGTTGCATTTAGTTACTCTAGACCTTCATTTCATTACAATGGACTTTCGTTACATAGTCATTCTCATTTCAAGTATAAATAGCTAAATCTTCTAGTTGGCAAGACCAAGGGGGATCTCCCTTTGGGCACACCATTTCAACTCTTTCTCCACCCTCCCTTTAGAGACAAATGGTTTGTTTTGACCGGATTGAAGGTGGATGATTCGATGAGACTTTGATAAATCGTAGGCCTAGCCACAGTTTAGGCATAGATACTCGCCGATATCATCCCCGGATTTTCGTGAATCAAACATTCATTCATGCTCAATCGGAGGAGTGGGTTGAGTTGAGGTGGCATACACATTGGAGTAACCTCTTGGACTTGCCAACACTTTTTTCCCATTACACTTTCATTAGCCCACATTTCACCAACCAACTTCAAAGAATAAAGATTTTAGACTTTCATTTGTCACTAAATCACTCTCACATTTGGTTTACTTCCTTCTCTGTTGAATCGACCTTGGAATACTTTCCAAGTAAAACGGTAACACCCCGTATTTTCTTTTTATATATTTGTATAGATATATCCATAATAAAATATTATTGTGAATGTGTGGATATGTATAATAAGGGAAGGATAAACCATATAGATTTTTAATACTAGGATAAATACTAGAGACGCACATTGATTGGCAAGTTTGAGCTTTAAAGACGTTGAAACATGAAAATAGGGATTAGATGAATTTCTAAATACTTTTAGGTCAAGATAAGGTTTCCATTGAATCCGGAAGGTCAAAAAACCTTAGGAAATGGAATAGGAAGTGCATTGAAAACTTGGAAGACGGAGGAAGACTCCGTCTGTTGAGTGGTACCGGTACTGGGTACTGGTACCGGGTACCTGTACCCTGATTCCAGAAGGTTTTGGGTACCGGTACTGGGAACCGGTACCCCTATTCCAGAAGGTTTGTAGTACCGGTACTGGGTACTGGTTCCGGGTACCTGTACTGGGTACTGGTACCGGGTACCTGTACCCCGATTCCAGAAGGTTTTGGGTACCGGTACTGGGTACCGGTACCCCTATTCCAGAAAGTTTATAGTACCGGTACACCCGATAAAAATCTGAATATTTTAAATCGCGACGTGGTCCGACTTTTGGGCCTATAAATACTTTAGGCCGCCTCCTTAGTCGTCCATACCTCATTCTAAACCCTAGATACCTTGAGAGAGAAAGAGAGAACTCAAGATCAAAGAGAAAAACAAGACATTACGGGTAGATTCAAGAATCCAAACCCTAGTTCTTCAAGATTCAAGGTAGGGGGTTTTCTCTCATTCACTTACATTGAGGCTAGGGCTTATATATATGTAATCTTTCCACCTTAACTTATACATGTATGCTATATAATCATTGTTTCTCAATATCTTGTGATTATTACCATGAATTAAACAAAATTGTTGTTGGATGCACCCTTGAATCCTTTTTCTTGCCTAAAAACCCTAGATTTCAAGGTAAATGAACTTTTCTCTGAATTGTTCTTAGTTATTGATTTCAAATACTTAGTGTTTGATATTATCTAACCAAAATGATGCTATAATGATCTCTTGTGCATTTTCTTTAAACTATTCTATGGTATGTTACATGAGAATTTGTGGAATTTGGTAATTCCTTGAAATTGTTGTGAATTGAGCATATTCTCGGTTTACTCATTGTATGGGTGTTGCGATGGACTTAGATTACCTTCGAGAGATGCCGTAGAGTGTTAGAGGTTAGTCTACCCCAATGGGGGTGAGAAGGTTGCCTAACACTTCTAGTGGGTTGTCATTTGGTAATGCAACCACTATCGTTCACTGGAGTTCGAACAAGGGATAGTATACTTTTCCTAGAAAGGGACTCGTCACTGCCATTGGAAAGGTAGACGCCTCTTTCTAAAGTGCTTGTGATTTTGATTGTAATTGGTGGACTAGGTATAATCGTAGGGTAGATTCATGGGAAGCAAACATCATACATGGTACGAGGATGAACCGAAAATACCTGGAATTATGAGTTGGGTCGTTCTTGCCGATGCATTGGTATGGGACAATGCATGGGGAAGAAGCCCTTTTTTTCTAAATAGCCTAAATTGGAATATTGGTTACTGTTGCTAAACTCATTTTTATTCATTTATTTAATTATTGCTACTGTCTAAACTTGAGATCTCTTTTCAAATACCCCTGTTTTATTTCAAATATTATATATGTTAATTGTGAAATGAGACCGACCATTTCTATGTTTTTAAAAACCTTATTGGAATTTGGGAGAAATGTGGCTACAGAGCTTCGTGCTCACCCCCTACAAATTACATGTTTCAGATGTGGTGCTAGAGGAGGATCTCGGCATCGACGAGCTGGGACATTGGGAGGCTCCACTTGAGGGGGACCTTGATCCCGAGATGGATATCTAGAGCCGTAGTTTCTTTTGTACTAGACTAGGATGTTCTTTTAGAAATTGTGAAGTCTAGTTATTTTGTAATTAGCTGCAAGCTTACTTTAATATTCTTTTGGAGATGTAAATGCCAAAGATGGCATATTCTTTTGGGATATTCATGTAAATGTTATGAATCATTGCTTGAAGTCTTCTTTATTGATGATTTATCTTAGTGCTCTCATGCATAAATGGTTATTAGAATGTAATGCCGTCCAGGGTGTATTTTGGGGCGTTACAAAGTTGGTATCAGAGCCTAGGCATTAGGTCTTATATGGGAGCTGTAGGTTATGGATTGCCACTAGGGAAGTAGGATTAGGTTGATTAAGATTGTTGATCTAAAATTTTACACTAGTCTTATACTTTGGTTTTATTCGACAATTAGGATGTCTTGTACATCAAAGAACTAAATTGTGAATTGATGTGCAGGATTGACGGTGTAAGAAGACGTGGGCGTGGGCGTGGACGTGGAGGTCAAGTGAATCCACCACCACCACCTCCCGATGCCATGAATGGCATCTATCAGTGCCTAAGGGAACTCACGACTCTGGTGCAACACCAGAATGGGAACAACAACAACCACCACCACAATGGTGGAGCTCATCCCCTAGCCCAAGTACCGGACAATGGGAACGAGAATCGACGGATGGTGGTTCTTAGAGAATATCTATGCCAACACCCACCTACCTTCCAAGGGAGCTCCAATCCCTTAGATGCGGATATATGGATCCGCAGGGTGAGAAAGATTTGTAATGGGATGGGGATCGCCGAGGACCTTCGGGTGGGCTTGGCTACCTACTTGCTGGAAGGGGAGGCCGATCACTGGTGGGAGTCAGTGAAGAGGAGGAGGAACACCGACACGCTCGTTTGGGAGGAATTCGAGCAAATTTTCAATGACAAGTATTTTCCAGAGTCGGTCCGAGATAGGATGAGCGCAGACTTTCTTGTCTTGCGGCAGGGTAGTATGACTGTAGCCGAGTATGAGAGGAGGTTCGACGAGTTTTCCCGCTATGCCCCAGAGTTTATATCCACCGAGGCTAGGAAGGCCAAACGCTTCGAGCAGGGGTTGAGGCCAGTTATCAGGGAGAAGCTCGTGGCTCTCAAGATCAGGGACTATGGGGATCTAGCGGACAAAGCTGCAATAGTGGAGAGAGACATAGAGGACTCTCAAAGGCGACAGAATTATGTTAGAGGAGGCCCGATCTGTACAGGAGCCAGCAGCAGAGGAACGCAGAGGGCGCTACCATACCGTCGTCCCGATCAGGTGACAGGACAGAGACCTCAGATAGCTCGAGGAGCAGGAGGTGTACAGGGGAGGAC
>CM042189.1:24165088-24258286 GCA_023539305.1 Ilex asprella | reverse complement strand
AGGGGAAGAAATCCTTCCCCTCGCTCATACATTGCATAGTTTGAGGGGTAGTACTTAAGGGGTTAGGAAAAACATTATTTTTCAACCAATCATTTTGGCACCGTTGCTGGGGAAGGCAAGTGTCAAACCAAGAGGGTGATTTCCGAACAACGGAGGTAAGTCCCGTGATCTTCATCACTAGCTGAGGTATGTTGTTTCGTGCACATAATTTTTGTTGTCTATAATTTCATATGTGTATAGTTTTGTTGCATGTGGGGAAGGGATGATCATCACCGATTAGTTAGAAAACCCTTAGGCCCCAACATGAACATCAACCAAGACCCACCCGAGAATGCGAGTGACAATTTTGAAAATATGGGTGTCAACCCAAACATGCAAGGGGGTGGGAATGTTAACAATGTCGGTGCAAACCTAAATGACCAAAGGGGTGGGGGATTGCCCGAACATAGGGTGCATGACCCAAGAATACACTATCCCCCTCTCGATCAATTTGACAATGTGGGGGTTAACCCGAATATGCAAGGTGGTGGGGGAGTGCAACCACCTAGAATGCCCAACCAACAAGAGCATTTGCACCCACCACCTAGGAATGAAGGGAACATCCCACTTGATTTTGAGGCAAGAACCATGCAAGAGTTCCTCCAACCACCTCGTAGCATCACACCATCATGCATCCTTCTCCCTATCCAACATCACCTTTTTGTGTTAAAACCATGGATGTTGCAATTACTTCCTAAATATCAGGGGACTGAGAATCAAAATCCGTATAACCACATAAGGTCTTACGAGGAAATGGTTACAACCTTTATCCCAAATTACAACATGGAGGAGATTGCTAGGATGAAATTGTTCCCTTTTTCCATGGACGGTAAGGCAAGAATTTGGCTTGATTTCATGCCAAGCCGGACCATGTTATCTTGGGAAGAAATAGTCTCATCTTTCTTAAAAAAAAAAAATCCGGTTCATAGAACCACTTCTTTGAAAAAAGAAATCCAAAATTTTTCTGAAAAATCCAATGAGCAGTTTTATCAATGTTGGGATCGTTATAAGGATCTAATTCAATCCATACCACATCATGGTTTTAAATCATGGCAATTGGTGACTTTTTCTACGAAGGAATCACATCAAACCATAGACAATTCATTGACTTGATGTGTAATGGTGAATTTTTGAACAAAGATCCTGACAAGGCCCTAGACTATTTTGGTACCCTCGCTGAAAAGGCACAATCTTGGGGTGTTCAGGATTCGGATGCCATACCTAGGACAATGTCGGGTAGTAGTCAATCATAGCAGGGATGGACGTATGACTTAAAAGACCGTGAGGATCTACTTTCTCAAATTTTCAAATTGTCTAGGAAAGTGGATAGCCTTGAGGTGGAGAGGAGACGAGGTGTCTCTCATGTGTCAAGAGCCGAGGAGGCTTGTTCTATTTGCGGGGGTGTCGATCATTCCACGTCGGAGTGTCCGAGCATTCCGGCACTTAAAGAGACATACCATGAACAGGTTAATGCCTTCAACCAACCGAGGCAATCATTTCCTCAAAACTCCAACACTTACAATTTAGGGTATCGTAATCGGCTAAATTTCAGTTGGAGGAATGAGAACCCCATCCCCTATGGCCCAAACACATATACACCTCCCGCACCTCCTAGGCAAGGTCAATTCCAATCCCAAGGCCAAGGGCAAGCATCTAGCTCTCAATACCCACGGTCCAATCCTCAAGGGTACCAATCCAATCCTCCCCCACAGAATTTCTCTCAAGGTCCAAACCCATAAAATTTCTCCCAACAAGGCCCGTCGAGCTCTTCCAACTACCAACCACCCCATAAAAGGACTTTGGAGGATGTGTTTTACAACTTTATCCAAAGCCAAACCACCATCAATAATCAAACAGTCGCAACTCTCAAAGAAATGGCAACCCAACTCACAAAGATCACCAATCACATTGGGTTGTCTCAACCAGAGAGGGGGAAGTTCCCCGCTCAACCTCAAGAGAACCCTAAAGGCCAACATGTGGTTGAGTTGGCCAAGACTTTCCAGGAGAGTTGTGAGCAACTCAAAGCTGTCACCACAATTAGGAGTGGTAAACAAATTGAAAAGATGGTGGTGCCAAAGTTGACACCAAAGGCTGCATTGCCAAAAGAAAAAGAAATTGAGCGGAAGGCCAAAGAAAGTGTGGTCGACAAGGGTGAGTCGAGCGAAAAGAGTGAAAGAGATGGGGTTGATAAGAAACATGTGATTGATGATGGTTTATGCTTTCCTTCTATGCCTCCCCCTTTTCTCCATCGGTTGAAGCCACCTATCAAGGTGGCTAATTATTCTGACATTTTGGATTTGTTTAAGCAGGTAAAAATCAACATCCCGCTCCTGGATGCCATCAAGCAAAATCCATCATGTGCCAAAATATTGAAGGACCTATGCACGGTGAAAAGAAAGTTGAATGTCCGGAAGAAGGCATTTCTCACCGAACAAGTGAGTTCTATACTAAGGACCAACACTCCTCCAAAATTTAAGGATCCCGGTTGTCCAACAATTGCCATCGCTATCGGAAATTGTCGGGTTGAGCAAGCATTGCTTGACTTGGGGGCGAGCATCAATCTTCTTCCTTACTCCGTGTACCAATGACTCAAGCTTGAAGAGTTAAAGCCGACCTCAGTTACACTTCAACTGGCGGATCAGAGCATACGCACACCAAGGAGAGTAGTTAAAGATCTGCTTGTCCAAGTTGACAATTTTTACTTTCCTATCGATTTTATTGTATTAGATACACACCCGGTTGCTAACCTTAATTCCCAAATCCCCGTTATTCTTGGAAGACCTTTCCTTGCTACCGCTAACGCTGTGATTAATTGCAGGAATGGCCTAATGAAGTTGGCTTTTGGGAACATAACCATGGAACTGAATGTATTCAATTTAGCAAAACAACCCGGGGATGATGCGGAGGTGAACGAGATCAATAGAATCGACACTTTGATCGAGGAGCAAGTGGAGTTAGAAGGGATGTTGGACTGCATGGAGGAGGACTTTGTTGAACTTGTAAAGTTAGATGAGGAAGAGAGCGTGGAAGAGTTGAAAGGGGTAACAAAATGGATTCCCACATTTGAGGAGTTGCCCAAGCAAGAAAAGAAGATTTTCCGATCGGAGGAACAAAAGCCAAATTTAGAGTTGAAGCCGTTACCCTCACACTTGAAGTACGCCTATCTTGGCGAGAGAGATACATTTTCGGTAATCATTAGTTCCACATTGAACAATGAACAAGAAAAAGAACTCTTGGAGGTTTTGAGAAGACACAAGGGAGCAATTGGATGGACCATTGCGGATATCAAGGGGATAAGCCCTATCATTTGCACCCACCGCATTTACCTCTAAGAGGATGCAAGACCTTCCCGACATCCTCAACGGAGATTGAACCCTCATATGAAAGAGGTGGTGAGGGACGAGGTTCTTAAACTACTTGATGTGGGCATAATATTTTCAATTGTCAACAGTAAGTGGGTGAACCCCACGCAAGTGGTGCCCAAGAAATCCGGAGTCACAGTGGTAGAAAACGAGGAGAATGAACTGATACCTACAAGAGTGATTACTGGATGGAGGGTGTGCATCGATTATCGAAAATTGAACTCATGCACTAGGAAGGATCATTTTCCAATGTCGTTCCTTGATCAAGTGCTGGAGAGAGTGACGGGACACCTCTTCTACTGTTTCCTAGATGGATACTCCGGTTATAATCAGATCGAGATTGCCCTCGAAGACCAGGAGAAAACCACCATCACATGCCCTTATAGTAACTTTGTATACCGGCGCATGCCGTTCGGATTATGTAATGCTCTAGGAACTTTCCAAAGATGTATGATGGACATTTTCAGTGATATGGTGGAGAAAATTGTGGAGGTGTTCATGGACGATTTCTCCGTATTTGGTGATTCCTTCGACGGATGCTTGAAAATTTTGGAGAAAGTGTTGCAAAAATGTGAAGATAAGGATCTCGTGCTAAATTGGGAGAAGTGTCACTTTATGGTGACGGAAGGGATTATGTTGGGTCACATAGTGTCGGTAAGGGGCATCGAAGTTGACAAATCCAAGGTGGAGGCCATCTCAAACCTCCCCACGTCGACGGCCATCAAAGGGATCATGTCATTTTTGGGTCATGCAGGTTTTTATCGCCGGTTCATTCAAAATTTTAGTGCATTGGCCCGACCTCTAACCAATTTACTGTCCAAGGAAGTTCCCTTCGAGTGGTCGCATGAGTGTGAGACATCTTTTAAGAAACTAAAAAGCATGCTTGTCACGCCACCTATCATGCGATCACCCAATTAGGACTTTCTTTTTGAGCTCATGTGCGACGCGAGTGATTACGCGATCGGTGCAGTACTTGGTCAGAGGGAAGATAATCGACCATATGTCATACACTACGCTAGCAAGACACTTAATGAGGTACAAATTAATTACACTACCACTGAGAAAGAATTGCTAGCTGTAGTGTTTGCCTTAGATAAGTTCTGATCATATATCATCGGTTCACCTATTGTTGTTTTCACCGACCATTCTGCTTTGAAGTATTTGTTGTCTAAGCATGATGCAAAGCCCAGACTAATTAGGTGGATCCTCCTCCTACAAGAATTTGATTTGATTATTAAAGACAAGAAGGGAGTTGAGAATGTCGTGGCGGATCACTTATCACGGCTGGTGGCACAAGAGACAAATGAGCACATCCCTATCCCATACTCTTTCCCTGATAAGCAGTTATTGTCTATTCATTCTCATTGTCCTTGGTATGCTGACATTTGCAATTATCTTGTAACAGGACAAATCCCACCACACTGGAGCCCTGAGGATAGAAGGAGATTTATGGCGGACGTGAAGTACTTCTACTTCGATAACCCGTGCCTGTTCAAGAGCTGCCCAGATCAAATCATGAGGCGTGCGTGCCTGAAAATGAGCAGCGGAACGTCCTCGCCTTCTGTCACTCCCAAGCCTGTGGTGGCCAGTTCTCTGCCAAGAAAACCTCTGCAAAGATTCTCCAGTCAGGTTTCTACTGGCCATCTTTAATTAAGGATTGTATTTTATTTTGCAAAGAATGTGATAGATGCCAACGTTTGGGTAGTGTGACCCAGAGGAATATGATGTCTTTCTCCCCTGTACTTGTTATAGAGATATTCGATTGTTGGGGCATTGATTTCATGGGTCCCTTCCCTATGTCGTTTGGCTATCTATACATTCTGCTGGCAGTGGACTACGTGTCCAAATGGGTGGAGGCAATCCCGACAAAGACTAATGACCACCAAGTTGTAGTCAAGTTCTTGAAAGAGAACATTTTCTCGAGGTTTGGGATGCCTTGTGCTGTGATTAGTGATGGTGGTCCACACTTTTATAACAGGCCAGTTGCGTCATTAATGTTCAAATATGGCGTTACACATAAAGTATCCACCGCTTATCACCCACAAATAAATGGCCAAGCCGAGCTAGCCAATAGGGAGATCAAGACCATCCTTGAAAAAATAGTTAACCCCAATAGAAAGGATTGGTCTGAGAGATTGATTGATGCCCTATGGGCATATAGTACTGCCTACAAGACAGTTTTGGGCATGTCTCCCTATCGGCTTGTATATGGAAAGACTTGCCATCTGCCGGTAGAAATGGAACACAAGGCCTATTGGGCCATCAAAACTTTAAATTTTAATATGAGAATGGCCGGTAACCATAGTAGGTTAAAAATGCATGAATTGGAAAAGATTCGGCGGGATGCATACGAGAGTTCAAAAATTTCAAAGGAACGGGTGAAAATCTTTCATGATAACTCCATAGTGAGGAAATCATTCGAGCCCGGGGAAAAGGTACTCTTGTATAATTCCCGCCTCTCCATTTTTCTCAGAAAGCTTAGATCCCGTTGGGATGGCCCCTATCTTGTTAAGGTGGCCTACCCCAATGGAGCTGTTGAGATCACAAACCCCAAAGATGGCTAAACATTTAAGGTCAATGACCAAAGACTTAAGCCATTCTTTGAGGGCTTTGAAAACCAAGTGGTGGAGGAGGAGTTAACCGACCCGGTGTATCCGGAAGTGGTTGAGGAATAGCAATTGGTTACTTGTTCGCATGTACAGTTCCTTTGTTTTACTTCTATCATACTTTATTTTATGTCACTTACCTTTTATCGTTTGATAGTATTGGTTCTTCTTGGTCCGAATCTTGGTGTGTTCGTCAAAAGCTCGAATGCGAGGTGTTTTCTTACCCTTCTCACCTTTTATTGTCTTTCCTGGCATATGCTATTTGTTTGTTGCATTGAGGACACTGCATATTTCAAGTTGGGGGGTGTGGTGCACCATTTTATGATCCACCAAGTTTGTTGGAAAATTTTAATTTTGCTTGCTTGCATCAGTACAAAATATGTGAGAATTTTGAAATTTTTTGATGAGTAATATCGATAAGTTGATCCGTATTCCATCATGAAGAAGTTGTGGGTTGAACAACATGTTAATCATTGTATTATTGAACTTTGTGCATATGTGCATTCTATGGAAGTTGATCCTATGCTTAAGTATCACTTATATATTGATTTTTGAACTCATTTGTATGTGATTTTTGAATGTGTAATTTCAGTATTTTACGGACTGAATTCATGTTTTATGCTTGACATTCGTGGTGGAGATGAGTAAGGACCTATGAGAGCTTTAGTGCCAAACCCTTTTTGGAGGGAAATTACACTTACTCAGAGAACAATTTTTCAATGTCAAATTTGTTCAATAGTCTCATTACGCTTGCCTTGGTTAGTTGCATTGGGTTAGTAGACTGATTTGTCTTGATCATATAATGCATTCCCATGCGGACCTGGAAGTGATCTCAGGCCATCGTTGAATACTTTGAGCCTTACCCCTTTTCTTATGCAAATGTTATCCCTAGTGCCGTGATTGAGCCTATTTTTAAATTTGCTTCTATGCCACACATTCAACCAAGCCAAAGAAAATAAGAAATACTTACCCTACCTTGGTTGTTCCTAAAGCGAAAATAAGAGATTGTTAAGCAAGGAATTGTGGTGTGGAAGTACAAACAAAAAGGGATGTATAAGTATTGCAAAGCAATAAGCTAAATAAGGTGAGAGTAAAATACAAGAGAAGGAGAAAAATGAGTGAAAGAAGAAAAGAAAAGGGAAATGTCAAGGAAAAGAAAGAAAAAAAAACAAAGGGAGTGGTGATGGTATGAGAATCAAAATCCCATGAAAAGGGAAGTGCTTTTCTAAAATAAAAGTCTCTCACTCGGAACAACCCTCTTTGTTTATCCTATATCCTTGTTTTCTCCTACCTCAATATCACCCCAAGGCCCCATTACAACCCTTAAAGCCCTAAGTGATCTAGAGAAGCATGGGTGATGTATATTTTTAAATGGATTGATGAGTTTAGTCTTGCTACCTAATGCACTAACATTCTCTCCATGAGACTATGCCAAGGTCGTTTCAGTTCATTTTACAAACTTCATTTTTGGATTACATGTAAACACTTTGTTTTTGGATATAAGATTCTATGTCACATGTATACATGGAGTGCATACTAGGATAGCTTGAGTGCATTTATTGCTTAAGAGTGTCCCTTGGTGAGTTTTACATTGAAACTGAGTTTGTCTAGCGTTTTGAATATGAATTCTATTTGTAAATTCCCAAATTACTTGTTTAATTCACTTGTACACAAGTTGAAAATTAATATGGTTGGTGCATACTTTGGACTAACATCTAAGACTATATTTTTGTTCATATTTGCTTAGTTCTAGTCTTATGAGGAATTTGTTAACAAATCCATGCTAGTGGAATTGGGGAATATTGCTCAAGTTAATGATATTTGACATGATTTAGAAATGTTTTGATTATAATTTAGATGATGTATTTTCTAGGTGTTCATTGTGATAGTTGATATTTGGAATTTAATTTTAGCACATTGAATGCATCAAAATCCTAAATTGCATTGCAATTTCATTAATAAATTGGACTTGATGGTTAAGGATGTGGTTCTCATGGAGGTTACATGTTTTGTTTGGAGTAGGAATCATTAAGAGTATGTTAAGAGGTGTAAAGAATGTCTAGAAGTGGATAGCATTGAGGCAGTACACTCAGCAGAAAATTTCAGAAACTAAGGCTGAGCGTACCGGTACGCTGACCCTATTGGAGTGCTGCGTACCGGTACGCCTGCCTGAATCGATTTTTTTTTAAAAGGGTCGTTTTATTTCAGATGTCGGTTGACCCTTCATTTCCCTCCTTATTTAAAGCCGTTTCTTTCCCAACCGAAACACACCCCTTGGAATTCATGCCCTTTCCCATTCCTCTTCTTTAAAAACCCCCATTCTCTTATTCTCTTTTCACGCCAAATCCCAAGCCCTAGAACCACCTAAATTCCCTCAATCCCAATCTCCCCTCATTTTCTCTTTTGTATCAAAGACCTTCCAAATGGCCCGAACAAAAGTGCCCGGTCCCAATGCTCCTCAACACGAGGAACCTTCCAGTCACAAAAGAGGTGGTGAGGTGAGTAAAGCCGCCGAGAAAAGGAAGAAGGCTAGGTTGGAGGCGCAGATGAATTGGATTGGTGAGAGGGGTGTGACGTGTGAGCAGAATCTTGATTTTATGTCCCTCACTCCACGGAATGAGATTGTCCAGGCCATTCAAAACCATGGTATGCATTTCTGGTTCGAGGCTGTTGATGGGTATAATTTATCCATGTGTAGGGAGTTTTATCAGACCTTGGGGTTGGCTGATGAGGGTGGGGTAGAAATTCTGAAGGCTAAAGTGCGGGAAAAAATAATCGTAGTGACCCCTGATGTCATTGCGTCTCTCCTCGGGGAATACCAGAGACCACCCGATGATGTGCTAACTTACCCCGATAATGTTGAAAAGGCAAAGTCGATACAGGAGTTGGTTGCAGTGATGTATGTGGACCCCAGTTTGTTTAAGGAGAATATACAGAGTGGGAAGTTGAAACACTCTTATGGATTGTTGAACAAACTCCTCCACTACAATTTGCTGCCTAGGGGTGCAGAGAAAAAGCCAAATTTGGAGAAGTTGGCTTTATTGGATGCGGTTATGTCCGGTGTGACCATTGATTTTGCTCTTTTTATTTGGGGCCAGATGAAGGATTTTGCCAATACCCAGAAACCCATTATCAATTTTCCATTTGGGAATTTGGTGACTCGTTTGTGTAAGCTTAACAAGGTCAAGCCCTACGTTTTTGATTCACTCACTCCCCCCCAAATTTGGAGCAATAGGCAGGACAAGCAAGAAGAAGAGGAAGGCTCTGAGTTGGGGAAGGCGAGCCATTCCCATTGGCACTAGTTCTGAGGCCCCTGGTGCTTCATTTTCTGTCGGGCCATCTCCTGCAGAGCCCGTACGCTCGACTGATCAGCGCCTTGATGACATTGAGGTGACCTTGCAGGGCTTTGGCAAGATTTTGAGAGAGCTATTCAGCCATATCTTCCCAGGGAGGCCTATTCCTGGAGTGGCCCCGCCGGCTACTGCTGGCCCATCTGTGCCTGCCCCCTCTGCCCCTATTGATGTTGGGATGGGTGGTGATGATACTGATGAGGAGGACAGTTTTGAGAGTGGGAGTGAGTATAACGAAGATGATGAAGAAGGTGATGAGAGTGATGCATCTTAGGTCTTTTGTCTTTTCATTTTATGCTGAAGCTTAGGATTGAGTCCCTGGCCTAGTAGAAGAAGCGGTAGGAAAGAGGCAAGCTTTTGTGTCATGTTGATTTTTGAGTCCATGTACTCCTTTTTGAACCACAAGAAATGAAATATCACATTTGCTCCCATCTTGTCCATATTTACTTTGTGAATTGCATTATGATTTTGTATTTTGATTGATAGTTGAATTGCTATGAATCATAGTATGTTAGCCTAGTTGTTGTGTTTTGATATTGAATTTTGCTAAGGGACTAGCAAAAGATAAGTTGGGGGTGTGATTGGCACAATATTTTGTACGTTTTGTTGTGCAAATCAATGTAAATTAAGTGGGATTTATAATTAAATATGGGAAGTTGTGCTTCATGATTCTCAACTATGGCATTTGATGAATGCAGGTTGATAGTGTATAATGTAACCATCTTAAGGCTTCTCAAATGCATGAAGATGAATAAGGGTGAAGGAGAACCGACGGAAAGCTCAACAGAGGATGACAGCAAGAAATCAGGAAAACAAGCCTAGCGTATCGGTACGCGTACCGGTATGCTGATCCTACTAGAGTGCTTCGTACCGGTACGCGTACCGGTACGCCCGAAGGATTTTTGCCCAAATTCTGGTTCCCGCCTCAGCCGATTTTTGTGGACCCCACAATGTCTTCTCCCACCTGCCTCCTGCAAGCCCACAACACTGTTCATTGTGTTCACACCTCTTTTGGGTTTTGATTGCAAGAGAACATTAATGAGAGGAGAGAGAAGATGGAGCGGTTGGGTCCTGAGGAGTGCCCTGCCATGCCTTGTCCAACCCATCACCTGCAGGCTATTAATGGAGATCACATCTGCAAGCTGGCCCTGGTCTCCTGGCACGTTTTTGGCTGATGGAAGCTCTCCATTGCATAGAAGGGAGTGAGAGTGTAGTATGGGGGTAGAAGGTTTGTAGAGAGAGAAGCTCCAAGTGTGGGGATGATGAATAGTAGTTTCTAGAGAGAAAAAGTGGCGTTTTTCATTTGTTCTTAATTGATTTGGCTTGCAATCTCTTGTAAGCATCATGAACTTCATTTAATATGATGAATACTAGTTCCTTTATGTTGGTTCTTAGTTAATGCTATTTTCAATGCTTTACCATTAATGTTCTTAAGTTCTTCATTTTCCATAGATTTAAAATGGGTTTTCTTCTCTTCCGATCCTAGCTTTTGAGTTGTTGCATTTAGTTACTGTAGACCTTCATTTCATTACAATGCACTTTCGTTACATAGTCATTTTTATTTCAAGTATGAATAGCTAAATCTTCTAGTTGGCAAGACCAAGGGAGATCTCCCTTTGGGCACACCATTTCAACTCTTTCTCCACCCTCCCTTTAGAGTCAAATGGTTTGTTTTGACCGGATTGAAGGTGGATGATCCAATGAGACTTTGATAAACCGTAGGCCTAGCCACGGTTTATGCTTAGATACTCACCAATATCATCCTCGGCTTTCCGTGAATCAAACATTCATTCATGCTCAATTGGAGGAGTGGGTTGAGTTGAGGTGGCATACACATTGGAGTAACCTCTTGGACTTGCCAACACTTTTTTCCCATTACACTTTCATTAGCCCACATTTCACCAACCAACTTCAAAGAACAAAGATTTTATACTTTCATTTGTCACTAAATCACTCTCACATTTGCTTTACTTCCTTCTCTGTGGAATCGACCTTGGAACACTTTTCAAGTAAAACGCGACCAGGAAAGTCTCCTTTCGATTGGAGAGCATTTTTGTGCATTCAAACATCATATTTACACCATCCCTTTTCCTTTCCCTCTTGCCCTTTCTTTTGACACTATCCCAAGGGGAAGAAATCCTTCCCCTCGCTCATACATTGCATAGTTTGAGGGATAGTACTTAAGGGGTTTGGAAAAACATTATTTTTCAACCAATCAAGTATTTATAGACAAGGAAGGAGAAGGGAGAAAGATAAGAGAGGATAAACAATGTTTGACGCCCCACCCAAAGTGAAAAGCCAATTACTCCGTAGTCAGTCTATGAAGGACATTCGAACATTATGTGGCGTTCGAACGGTGTCTTTGCTTTAGCTTTATGGACGTTCAAACATTGTATGGCGTTGGAACGTACCTTCTGCCTTTGCTATAGGGACGTTCGATCGTTGTATGGCATTCAAACATTGACTGGCATTCTGGCCTTCTCACTCAAGTGCCCTGTGATCTTCATTGAAGACTCACTTCCATACTCCATACATCATTCTAATCTTCAAATGATTCCAGGGGACGTTCGAACGTTTATAGGCGTTCGAACGTGGTACTCAAGTTCTTCAGGTTTTTCCTTCTAGGCTCAGGGTTTGCTTTCCGGGATACAACATGTCATGTCTCAGTAGTCTGATTTTCTCATGATGTAAGGTAAAGTTCGAACGTTGATTGGCATTCAAACTTTACTGCATTGGTCCCTGCTTTTCCACTTTTGTTTCATGATGTACTAGCGTTACTGTAAAAACCCATGAAATTTGAACTGTTTCTAGAAAGGACAAAATAGTAATTAGTCACTATAATACGTATTTTAAATACTCATGATCTAGAGCTTGTATGTGGAAACGGAGTTCGCCATTGTATTCGCAATGCGAAATCTAGTTACCACGGTAAATTTCGTCAAATTCTGAGATAGTCGAATTTTTGAACATCGTTCGAGGCGACTGCGTGGCAAATGAAATTCCTGTGATCCCTAATTTTTTTAAAAAAAATATCCTTAAAAATTAAATGAAATTTCAAATAAAATTAATTTGAACTTAATCTGAGTTATAATGAATCGTTTTGGGACGAAAAACGGACCAGGAAGTCAAAAAATATGCGGTGCGATGTAGACCGCACATTTGTGCCTTCAAATATGGACTTAAATCTGATTTTTTTAAAAAGATCTTCATTAGTCAAACAAGGTGGCTGGCCATAGGGAGAGAAAAGAAAGAAAAGTTAGTTTCCAAGTCTTCGATCCAAGATCTACGAAGTTCCGTCGGTCAGAATTCATCGGACCAAGACTTAAAGTTCTTCTACTCGTCAAGGTGTAACGCCCCAAAATCCACCCTGGACGGCATTAATATCTAACACCATTCATATCATGAGAGCAACTAAAAATTTCCATAAATAACAAATATTCCATTAATCATACAGAATATTTAAAGTGTCTTCCAAAAGAATAGGCCAAACTATGGCCATTACATTCACCAAAAGTATTTTATCTCGTAGCGGAATAAACAAAAGAGCACTAATACATTATCTCAAAAGAAAGTCCCTAGTCTAGGACATAAGTATAATAATTCTAAACATTTCCCTCGGGATTCACGCTTCCATCCTATTGAGCATCCCAAGCTTCCTGCTCATCAACTCCGAGAGTGTCCTCTAAACCATAATCTGAAAGTAAATATTGTTTATAGGGGGTGAGCACTAAGCTCTGTAGCAACATTCTCCCAAACTCAAATAAGGTTTAGAAAGATGTAAAACAGTTTCTGTCTCATTTCACAAATATCATATATATTTTGAATTAAAGCAGTGACATTTAAACAAATCCCAATTTTAGGTAACAACAGCAATTTAACGAATAAGTGAAACCAATATACAATCAAATAATCCATCTACCATCAATAGTTTCCAACAAGTTCTCGCGGAATCCCATACTTCCTCAAAACGCTTATCAAACTATTTTTGGTACCATGAACGATAACCCATATACGACTAATAATCCATTCCACCATAAGCAGTTTCTCTCAAGCTTTGTGGAGTCCCATACCTCCCAAAACTTGTAGAAACCGTTCGTGGTACAAAGAACAATAACACACACTGTATTCGTATTTCAAGTATGAAGTAGCTTCCACATGGTCACCATCGAAAATATTATGCCTCACACAAAATCGCATACAAATCACATACACATCCTCTTCCACGTTACCCCGTGAGTGATAGTGGTTTAGTCCTCATAAGGCACTAACCCCACTATGAGTGGTAGGATTGATCACACCCCGACGGAGTAGACGTCGACTACCCATTCCATAATACCCGGTCAATAGTAACCCATGCTCATCCCAAACAACCATACAAGAGATACAATACCAACCATTCCTCACATAACAAGCAATTTCCATAACAAAGCAAAACCCCCAATTTCACAAGTATATCTCAAGTAATAAATAACTCCAAAATCCTCAAATCTCACAATTTATGTTTTTCTAGTAGCACTCCTCAAGAAAAATAAGCATGAGATTCTCAAAAGATATATTTTTATTGTTTCAAGCAAAACACTAAAGTTCTTGTATCAAGAATAATTGAATATAGAGTTTTTATCTCAAGAACACATAAATAACAAGTGTTGAAATCAAGAACAATTGATTACCAAGGTTGGAGAACAAACATAATTAGAAATCAAGTCTTGACATCAAGAATAAATCAATACTAAGCTTTTAAGTCAAGAACAAATCCATATCAATAATAAAAATCCAAACTTCTTGAAGAAAACTAGGTTTGGATGTTAATAATAAAGATTTAATGGATAACCAGCTATAACCTCCATCAAACATGGTAAGGATAGCAATTACAACAATCAATTTCCATTTTACTAGAAAGTTAACTGGTAGGTTTGTTGTATAAATTGAATCATATTATAACAAATATTTATTTTAGTCTGTAGGTCTATGCACCATACAACAACCAAATAACCCTAGTAAACCCGATGGGGAACCATTCAAAAAGTTTACTTTAGCTATTCGATCTACAGGTCGATGATTCAATGAAGACGGAGTTGTGGTTTATTCATTCAATCAAAAGCATTAACTAGGGCAAGATTTAACTCGTCTAAAACCAATTTCCTAACTATTACATAAAACCCAACTATGTGCATCATTGTATCATGCATGAAGTATGTAATAACATAAAGATGAATTGGTATATAACAATATGCTTAGCTCGATATTCGTGACCATGAGCATATAGTAATATGACACCGAATGAAAATAATAATAATAATCCATCAATTAAGGGAGGTATAAACAATAAAACATAGGTAAAACACCGACATTTTTATAACACAAACCATATTACACATATCTTCATCCTTCACTAAAGAGCATAAACAGACTACTCACACTTCATTGTTATAGACGAGCAAGAAGGGTCAGATAATCTCATTAAAAAGTAACACAAAACCAAAAAAAAAATGCAAGAAATACTTCCCTAAAGAATAATTGAAACACCCTCACTCTTATTACCGACTAGGGCACAAAGGTGAGAGAGGTCCAACCCTCCAAGTAAAAAGGATGTAAAAGAAATTTAGAAGAAAAGAAATTCTAGCTTAGGAGTGTTTAGGGTATGGTTTATCTTATTTAGATTTGATTTTCCCCTCTGGCGAAGTCTCTACAAAAAAATGGTTGAACTAGGCTATTTATAGGCTCCAGGAAGATGTTCAAAGGTCAAAAAAACCCAAGGCAACCAATCAGACTACATTTTTGGACCAATAGGGGGAGAAGAAGGCTTAAGGAAGTTTAGCCACCGTCTGAACGTCATCACCACCGTTTAGACGGTGCTAAGTCTCTGGTTTTCTGGGTGGAGCCTCCTTTGCTGAGCTTGTTGACTCTCGTTGGCATTGGGATGGTGTTTCACAATCCAGATGGTGAGGACTTTGTAGATTTTATCCTTTCCTACCTCATTTGTCCACATTTCGCACTTTCATCCTTCCAAGTCCTGATAATTATATGTGAATACCTACAAGATATACAAATCAAACATAAGCTATAATCCTATTTAAATAAATCATTTTTATTCAATTAACATACACTATTAACCCTAATTCTGAATTTATTATCGCATTTTTTAGGGTTAATCATTTAGCATGCCTAAGATCATCTTGCTACATGAGTTTTTGGCGGGGTTGAGGATTGACATAGCTTTGAAGATTTGGGACATTATGAGAGACTACTACACTACAAGAAAATCCAAGGCGAACATGCCCTTTGGTCAAATGGAGACTGATTATATCTCAGTACTGGTGTGAAGAAGATAACTGTGAGATCCTGGTATCTCACATCGGTTAGGGAGGAAAAATTTGTTGGGTTTATTAGTAAGCCCCTCACTTTACATGATATAAGGCCTTTTCCCAGGGGTACTGGGAGGAACAAAACCTTGAGGGCCAGTGGGCCCAAAGTGGACAATATTATGTCATGTGGAGGGTGGGGTGTTATAAAATGGTATTAGAGCCGACTCTTACCTGAATTGAGTGTGGGGCCCTGCTGTGCTCGCGTGTGGGCGAGAGGTTACTGGTAAGTATGTCTGTGCTGCACGGGGACGTGCAGCCCTGAAGGGGTGGATTATGAGATCCTGGTATCCCACATCGGATAGGGAGGGGAAAGTTGCTGGGTTTATAAGTAAGCCCCTCACCCTACATGACATAAGGCTTTTTTTCCAAGGGTACTGGGAGGAACAAAACCGTGAGCTCCAATGGGCCCAAAGCGGACAATATTATGTCATGTGAAGGGTGGGGTGTTACAATAATAGTAGATTAGCTTCTTCCTCTTGAGCTTGGACCTATAAGTAGCTCAAAGAAAGGAAGAGTTCGATAATGTCCAAGGTTGGTGGGTCTGGGAGTAAGATTACACCTACTGCTTTTGCTCTTTCTTCGCAGTGGTCTCCTACATCTCAAGCTAAAGTTTATTAGAGAATGTCTAAATTGGAGGACAGGTTAGGAGGTATTGAAGGGTGACCGATCTGGAGTGAAGTGTCCATGGAGTAGGTTGGAGAAAAAGTTGGACGATTTTTTTGGTGTTATACATAGGACGTTTGAGGTATTGATTCCATAAGAGAAAACTATGTGGTTACTTCATTCCCAACTGGTGCTGCTTTTGGAGATGCAAGATCGTCATCTATTTTTGCAACGCCACTTAGTGTTGTTGAGGAGAGTAGTAGTTGGGAGTATACTACTGGACAAGAGCATGATGTAGGTAATGATTTGGAAGATTGTTCTAATGCTTCAGAGTGATAGTTGACTTTAGGATTCTACTTTTAGGAGTTTTCTTTTGATTTTCTTTTTTGTAGGAAGTGTTTAGGTTTATTTTTTAGGTTATTTTTCTTTTTGGGTTATGATAGCCTAAGTAGAAAAACTTTAGGTTGTAGTAAGACTACTACGTTCTGGCTTTTGTAGCCAAGGGCAAAATAGTTATATATATATATATATATATATATATATATATGATTGAAGTTTTTAGAGTATATGCATTTCAATTTATAATATTTACTATGATTTTTTGATTATGCTTTGGAATTTAAGGTGTAATGCTAGAGTTTCATTTTTGTTTTTGCATTAGTTTGCTAGGGACAGTAGGGGGTGTGATCAGTACACAATATTGCATATTTTATGTCTTATATCTTTCATTTTAACATTTTGCATTCATTTTTATGCTTTGGAAGACTTTGGGAACGAGCTAGGTGAGTTGGACTTAAAGCCAGGAGCATTGTAGTTCAAATTCAAAAAAAGTGAAGTTCTACCGATAGGTTTTCTACTGATTTATTAGGTGTCAGACAGTAGATCTATCGGTAGCTATGAAGTGCTTCAAGTTCATTCAAAATAGAAGCTTTGCTATCGATTCATTCGTGTTTAACCTACCGATTCACCTAAAATAGAAGGATTGCTATTGGTTCATTGATGATGAGTTACTAGTAGATCTGGGTGGAAACTTTCCTTCCTGTTGGTCGGGGTTGCTTCCTACCGATTCATCAAAGTTAAATTTTTACAATAACTCTTTTGGAAAATCTATCGGCTGGAGATCGTTAGGATATCTTCAGAGGCTCTGATTGGTGGGAAAGGAAGAAAGAAACAAGAAAGGTAAATCAAGCAATCAATTCTTATAACAACCAAATTTGGTGAGAGAATAGGAGATTGATTCCTTTGTTAATTTTTACACGTTCCCTCTCTCTCTCTCTATCTTTCTCTCCTTTGTTCAATGCTTAGCTACTAGGGTTCTTAAAAGTTCATCTTTCTCTTCATAGTTTTTCCTTAGAACCAATTTCAAATCATCGTCTTTCTTTCAATGCTTAGCTACTAGGGTTTTCAATGTTTAAATTTATTTTTGTTGAATGAAGAAATTGTCTTTGAAAATATAGTTAATATATATATCTCTTTACTTATCCGTAGACAGTTAGGTTTGGAAATAATAATTTTTGGAATCACTGTAATCAACCTAACTATAAGTCTTTCACAAGTTAATTCAATCAATTAAAATACATATTTTCTATATTTGAGTTTTTAGTTGAGTATTTTTAGTCCAACTACTTTTGATTACAATCTTGGATGAGTCATACAATTAGGTCAAAATTCCTATTTGCAATGAGATTAACTTTGATGATGACTTTGTTTCTTTTAAATATTGTTTATTAGTTTATTCAATTGTCACAACACTTTTCAAAAATTCAAGAGTTTTTATTTTTCTTTCATTTTATTACCATTTGAGCTGCTTTCATTTTCCCTGAGTAGAAGACCTCGATAATTGATCGAGTTACAACATGATACACTTCTTGTGCTTGGGAACTAGTCTATTATTTATCCACTTTACAGGTCAATCAAGAATCCTCCTTCCTTTTACCCTTGCAAGTTCTTGAAGGCATGTTGAGCATGACTTTAAGTTGTTCTACCAATTTTCGCACCGTTCACTCCTCAATGTCCTTCTCTGGCAAAGACTCGGGATCCACCTTATTTTTCCCCATTTCCTCAACCATGGCTTTGTTTTGGGTCACTAGATGTTGTGGGGTGGAGAAGGACTGAACTAGGAATTTATCTCCCTTATCTTAGGGTGTCGTTGACATAACATGTCGTCTTCCTAGGATTCTATCTCTTGGTATTCCTCCCACCAATACAAGTCTGCCAGGATGCGATGCTTCCTAAACTTCTGAGTTTTGGAGAGAAGGTACAGTTGATGATATTGTGTGAATTTTTTATGTTGGTCCATGTACCAATTACCTTCCAACGGCTTTGTTGGCTTTATCATCTTGGGTCGGTCTCGATAACCCTTAACACTGAAGGGTTGACAAAGTGCCAACCTGGTGGTAAATTCTTCATACCTCGGCTCAAGACGGCCTTGTCGTGGTTTTGGAAAATCCCTATCATACTCCTTATAACTCAGCCTTGTTAATTTACCTGGCTAATCCTTATAACCTTACTTAGGCAACAAATGACCATTCACCTAGAAACGCTTGTTATGGGTGTCCTTATAGTGCCACCTCTTTCGCAGGTTTTTATTCGCTTTTCCTTGGCTCCTCGCCCTCTGGAGTGAGTCCTTAATAAGCCTTACATTTGGAGCACAATCCATTCTTAACCATGCTAAGCTGCTCTTGAACTCCGGCTAAAAAGACAAACTTGTTGCGAAGGTCCTCCTCGGAGGACAAATCATTTTGTAGGGTGGTGTCCATTTTTTCCCTTAGGCTTCATGTAGTTGGTTGTGCCATCATTGCCCTAGTCTACCTTTAAAATGGTGTCCCAAAACACCACACAGTTCATAGTAGAATGGTTCCACCAATTATGCCATTTGCAATACGTTTTACTCTTCAATTCTATGGCCAGTGGAATCTTATAACCAAATGACAACTTGATAATGTCATATGTGAGGAAATGGTCAAAGATCTAATCAGACTTTGAGATGTCAAAGTCATACTTTTGGTCCAGCTCCTCTTTGTAGACTCTGCTCGTATCGCGTAGCCAAGGTTGCCGATTCAAATAGGTCATTAAACTCCATCCTCTTAAATTTCTTATGGAGTTCGAAACCCATACTCTATTTCGCAATGTGCACATACTCTGTCTCAGGTAGTGCAAACCTACATCATTCTTGTCTTTTTTAAAACGTGCGAGGTATTGCTTCATCGTTTCTCCTATCATCTGATAAAACTTAGTTGAATCATCCATTGTTATCTCTATCTCAGAATGATAAAACTGAGCATGGAACTTCCCTTTAGTTGTTGCTAGTGTACCATCTAAAGGTTGTTCCTATCAAGGAATCGGAAAACAACCTTACCTTCAAAAAATCTTTAGCCCCTGCTTCACCACATTGTATAGTGAAACAACCTATGTGTTCCATAGTTGGTTGTATGTCCTCCCCCAAAAAAGTTGTAAACACGGGGACCTTGTACCCCCAAGGGTACTAATACTCCCTGTCCACCCAATTTAGACATTGTTTTTTATATGTCGGCCTCCTTAATCGCCTCATGGTGGGGCCAACATGCTCTTAGATTATTTCATCTAGCTAGTCTCGATTCACATTCACTTGGGGCACCGATGAAGAACAATTAGTGGCTGCCTTCTTTGCCCCACAAACTCAGGATTGTGGACCACATCTTCTTGGAAAAAAAATGATTATTATTTCTCAATGACCATTTCTAGCTTCATGTGCCCTTTGGAGCAGCATATACAGAGGAAGCACTAGATGTTTCCATTGGCGCTGCTTGTGTAGGCGAAAATGATGGCTGTCTTTTGCCTCCTAGGCAGTTCAAATTGTTAACCAACAACTCCAATACCTGTGTAATGTGGCCAAATTCTTCTCTAAAAAAATTCCCTAATCCATTTAATAAACCCAAAGATTTGTTGGGAAACTTCATGAGACAAGGCTGCCTTAATCAAGGCCTCTATCTCTAAGTTAAACTCCCGATTCTCTTGCCCCTTGAGTAGAGGCAACTTTTCCTGTAGGTTAGGGATGCCATGCATGCTTTCTTCAACAACCTCATACATTGGAGGCACTTCTAATGAGCCAATCTTGGCTTTTCATGAGTGTTTGCCTTATGAATGCTTGGTGTCCCACTAGGCGTAAAACAAACATGTTTGGCGTATTTTAGATTGTAGGCATACCAAAGGCCGATTGGGCTAAAAAACCAAACACGTACAACCTTACCTACTTGAAATGATGTGAGGTTCTAAAATCATGACTTTTCAAACGATTGTAGCAAGCTATAAGGTTACCTCTGAGTTTTTTTTTTTATGTCTTAAGGTTCAAAACGTAGAAAGAAAAAGTAGAATGTAAAGCAACTGATAAACTAAGTTTGGAAGATGAAACAAGCACCGTACGTAACATTAAATGAAAGTTGTAAAAATCAACAGAGTGATGGAATACATGAAAGAGTAAAATTACTCAAAAAATAAATAAATAGGAGAAGGGTTGACTCAGTGTATAGTTTTGTTACGTTTGATCGTGGATTCCTTGTAGCCCTACCTTGGATATTTATAGAGATGGCCTTCAATCGTTGAAATCATCTTTTTCAATTATGACTGTAATAATAACATTTTCCTTGAGAAGTGCAGACGTTCCCTAAACCGACTCTGACTGATAGGGATGGTAATGGACCGAAGCGGGGGTGGGGATGTAGTCTCCATTCCTGTACCCATTTAAAAAAACTTCGTCCATCACCACCCTTAAAAGATATAGTTTTCATCTCCATCCCCATCCGCAGGTAAATTTATAATCTCCACCCCCGTTCCGTTCCCCGCCTTCACCTCCACCCCCACCTCCGTCCACCTTACTCACCCAAGCCCAAGCCAACATAATCCAAAATTCTAAATAAATCTAACATTCTAAATAATCCAACATAGTTATATAATATCATAACATAAATAAAAGTTTGTCATTTACAACATAATATAATTAAAACCTTGTCTACAACATAATCCAACATAATATAATTAAAAGTTTATCTCCCTTGTAAATTCAACACAATATAATGTAATATAACATAATCTAACATAAAAAAAAATATGAAAACACAAAGCTCTACACTTTTACAAGGCAAACCCATAAAAAGAATCAAAAAATAAAATAATTTTTAAAAGAAAAAAATCATTCAACGATATATAGATTTGTATATATATATGATGATACCTGGAGAAGATTCCCAATTAGAGATGAGCTCCGCAAAGGAGGTCAGCCAAAACATCTAAAGCTCAAAGGTTTAAACCTTAAGCTCCACCCAGAGCTCATTATCAGGGAAACAAGAAGGAGACAGTTGTATAACATAAGGCACCCCCGAAACAATAACAAGCTGTATTTAAGGCACAAAACTCTCAATTGACCAAGATCCTCTCCCAAAATCAAGAAGATCCCACGGATGCAAGGCAAGGATCTCGCCGCATATCCCTTAGATATAGGAATTTCATTACAAATACGGTTAAGAGCCGCCATCGAAGAGAGGACCACGTGGACTAGAAAAATATACTGTAAATGATATTCGCCATTGAAATAGATTCCAGGAGCAAGAGACTCCATTAGAGAGTGGATTAGCCGAGCTTTCGGGCTCGGTGAACCACTATATGTTCTTTGTGTAATCATCCCCTATCCCCTAGAATCGCCACTCTCATATTGATGAGCCCAGTAGCTCTGGTCTAGCCTCACTCACATATTCATACATTCTACTCACCCACATAAAAATTACACCATCAGTTTGGCGTCGTTTGTGGGAACGATTGTTCTCGTTACAAGTACACTAATTCTTCAGTAACTGATGGTCTTAACTCGCAGTAGTCAAGTGAATCCCCAACGGAGACAGAACTAGCAAGAGGCCACATGATAAGCACATAATATTGCACATTTTATGGCCTCATTACATTCATTATAACTCAACTTTTGCATTTAATTACTTAGTGTTAGCCTATTTTATGAATAATGTTGAATTCTCGATGTTGCATGTTTTGATAGCTTAAATGTTGGATTTTAGGACCTTGCAACTATGTTGGATGTGTGGTAATGGCATGGACACAATACATGAAGAATTGAAGGCTTAAAAGTGAAGAAATCAAGGAGGTGTTAGTGTTTGGAAACAAAAGCGCCAGCAGCCACGCCACTGTGTAGCAGAGCCTCGGTTTTCCTCCATTTTGACCATGATCCGCTCAGAATCTGAAAAATTTCAAACCATAAAAGTTGTAGATCTGGATGTCTTCTGTATCGTGTCAAAATGTCAGCTCAATCCAACGGTTAGATCAAGAGTTATGCCATTTCTACCGAAGGTGGTCCACAGTAGAAAACTCTACCGGTAGAATTAAGCTACTGGAGTGCCCTCTACCGGTAGACATTCACACTCTACCGGTAGAGTCTCCTGAACAGCCCGAAATGCCTCCAAATCACTTCCCACTTGCTTGGGGGTCCCACCAATGATCCTCCCACTTGCCCCCATCATTTCCTTACACATTTTCAGCATTCCCTTACACAATTGGAAGACTTTGGAAGGCCAATACATTAATGAGGCATGGGAGAGAGGGGGACTACCTGGGAGTTGTAGGCTATGCTCTTCCTAGCCTGTCTACGGCATTCAACTCAACCCCATTGATGGGAGGCCTGCACACAGCTGGGGGGGACCACCATGCACGAAAATGAAGGCTATCACACTCCATATATTCAACATTACAAGCCATTGAAGGGTGTGGCTACCTAAGCTTAGAAAGCTCCCAAGGAAGAAGATGATGAATAGTGCCATAGTGTGAGAAATTTATGTTTTTGCTTTTTCTTCCATCTTTTCACTTGTAGTTTATTGTAAGACTCTTGTAATCCTTAACTCTTGCACTTTAATCTCATTCCTTTCAAGTTTATTGCAAGTTTAGTTATATGTTCTTGAATCTACCATTGTTGTATTGAAGCTTTCTTCATTTCTTAGCTTAAAATGGGTATTGAATGTTTTTCTTCTTAGTTTATGTTTTCTTGCATTTAGTTAAGTTCCATGCTTTATTTCCTCATTATGTCCATTTAAATTATGCTTGTCTTTCCTTTATGCATGAGTAGCTAGCTTTTAAGTTGGTTAATCCAAGGGAAGACCTCCTATTGGGGATTCTATTTCAACTCTTCTTCACTCCTCCATTTTGAGTCAAATGGTTCGGTTTGACGGGGTTGAGAGTGGATGAGTTGGTGAGCATTTGATATCCCGTAGGCCTAGTCACGACTTATGCTTAGATACTCACCAATCTCGTCCCTAGCTTCCCCCGAATCAATCGTTCATTCATGCTCAATCGGAGGAAGGTTTTAAGTTGATTTGGTATTCCCATTGGAATGAATCCTTTGGATTAGCCAACACTTGTTTACTTGCATTTTCATTTACAAACCAAACACAAAACTCAAATACAAGATTTTACACTTTCTTTTCACTTTTGCAAAATCACTTTCACAAAACTCCATTTCCTTCCCTGAGGAGACGACCTTGGAATACTCTTCCAAGTAAAACACAGACCACGAAAGACTCCTTGCGATTGGGGAGCGCTTTTGTGCACACACATCCCATTTTACATCATTCCATTTCCCTTGCCTCATTGCCCTTTCTTTTGACACTATCCCTAGGGGAAGAAATCTTTCTCCCTCGGCCATACATTGCATCATTTGAGGGAGAGTAATTAGGGGTTAGTTGAGGTAAGGTATTTCCAATCAATCACCACAGTGGAAGACAATAAGAGAACCGTCATGACTTTTTGCCCATTGTAGGAGACAACCCTCTTGAGGGGAATCCCCTTACCAATAACGAAATGGATGCACTTTGCTTAGCTAATCAATGTCTACTCTAGCAAAATGAAGAGCTCTTAAAGCTCTTGCAAGGCCCTCAGCAACCGTGACTAGTCCAGGGAGGTATTCCACAAGGAGAGCTTCAACGACTTGACCCCCTCAGGGAAGCAAACAAGGGAGGTATGAATAGCCAAGCTCCTTATCCACCCTTAGGGCTAGTGACAATGAAGAGGCACAAAGTCCGGAAAACGAGATTGAAAAGAATGATTTTGTCCCCGGCCAGTAGGAAATGATGGAATAGTATTGGGAACAACGCTTTAGGAACATCCAACATGAGCTCAGCCACATGAAGGAGGTTATGAGGGGTAAGACCCTTGTGACAATGGATGCTCTGGTGCAACAGACTAAATCCCCATTCACCGCTGGGATATTACACTTTTCCCTTCCTCCAAAGTTCAGAATGCCATAAATAGAAGCATTTGATGGGACAAAGGATCCCATGGATCACCTCAATACTTATAAAATCAAATGGAGTTGCACGGATATCAAGATTCAGTGCGTTATCACGCATTTGCCATAGCTTTGAAGGGTTCAGCCTTAGCGTGGTTCAACATGCTCCCCCCTCCTCAATGTTCTCCTTTAAGGAGCTCTCTATTTTTTTTTTGTCCCATTTCATCGGAGCTCGAACATACCAAAAATTGAGCTACCACTTGTTGAATGTGAAATAGGGGCCACATGAGAACCTGTGGTCATATGTCCAAAGGTTCAACTCAGAGTCTTTAAAAGCAGATGTCCCAAATGAGAAGTTTGTCATTATCACTTTTATAGTTGGTTTGGGAGTGCATTTGAAGGACTTGATGCCCTCCATATCAAAGAATCCTCAGGTAAGCATGGCTGATGTGATGGCTAAAGTAGAAAAATACATAAACGGCGAAGAAGCTCTCATGTCTAAGGTAAGGAGCTCTTCCTCCCAAAAAAAAAAAGGGAACGAGTGAAAGAAAAGGGAGTGTAGTCCTAAGAAATAAAGAGAAAAGGATAGGTCCCCAAGAAGGGACAGGGACCGTTCCCTAAAAAGATAGGGAAACGTTCGAGATCACATAGGTCCTCCACTTACCACTATAGTGTCAAAGGTTTTGTATGACGTACAGAATGAGAAGTTCCTAAGATGTCCACCTCAGATGAAGACGGATCCAGGAAAGAGAGATGCCACAAAGTACTACGACTATCACAGAGACCATGGTTATCACACTGATGACTGCATCCAAGTAAAGAAGGAGATTGATTTTTTGATCCAACGAAGGCAACTGCGTCGCTTTGTGGCCCATGATAATCAGAATCGAGCTCAACCACCTCCACAAGCTCAACAGTAGGCACCAACACCACATCAATAATAGTTGGGAGATATCAGAGTGATATCAGGAGGATTCATAGGATGGAGGAATCTAACTCAGCTTGAAAGGCTCACCTACGGAGAATCAGAGCTAACAAAGCACTAGAAGTGCACACTGTGTCCAAAACACCTCAGTTGAACACAACCATCACCTTTTCTCAACGCCCCATGATGACCCATTGGTGATAAGGGTTGTTGTTGCCAACAGAACTGTCCATCAAGTTCTAGTTGACAACGGGAGCTCTACTGACATCATTTTCGCTTCTGCCTTTGTCAAAATAGGCATAGGCAGATTAAAACTCAAGCCAATAAGTGCCCACCTATTGGGATTCTTAGTAGAAAGTGTGTTACCCCTGGGATCAGTCCAACTCGTACTAACTATAGGAGATCCTCCTTGTCAGGCCACCACAGCTGTGAGATTTTTAGTGGTTGACACCTCTTTTGCATACATTATGTTGCTTAGGAGACCTTCCCTCAACGCGATGAAGGCTATTCCCCTCTGTCAATCACATGTTCATGAAGTTTCCTGAAAAGAACTGAGTTGGAGTGGTTTGAGGAGACCAGCGTGTGGCATGGGAGTGCTACATGGTATCCATTAAGAAGAAAAACGTAGAAAACATTCAGTTAAATGAGCTCGACATGAGGGACAAGCTAAATACCGGACCAATGCCATCGGAAGAGCTGGAGCCTATGCAGCTTGACGAGGAGTCAAAGCACCTTAGTTTACATTGGATCAAAATTAAGCAAAGAGATTAAAAGTCTTCTCATCTAGTTCCTAAAAGAAAATCTAGAAGTGTTTGCTTGGAGGCAAGAAGACATGGAGGGCATCGACCCCTCAGTTATCACACACAAACAAATTGTGAATCCCATCTGCAACCCTGTTAAACAGAAGTAGAGAAGTTTTTCTCTAGATTGCCAGAAGGCAATCAATGCGGAAGTCAGCAAACTCCTCCACACCAAAACCATCGAGGAAGTAGACTACCTTGTTTGGTTAGCCAATGTGGTACTGATCAAGAAAACAAATGGCAAATGGCGACTCTGGATCAACTTTACCGATCTCAATAGTGCTTGCCCCAAGGATAGTTTTTCCTTAACTCGAATTGATGTGATCGTAGATGTCATCGCTAGACATGAGCTCCCTAGCTGCATGGACATTTTCTCGGAGTATAACCATATCAGGATGGACCCTAATGACCAAGAGAAGCCTAGGACCCTAGTGAGTTCGATATCAAGTACAAGCCTAGGACTGCAATCAAATGGCAGATACTTGTGGATTTTATCACAGAATTCACTACAGCAGCACCCACGGAGGCCACGCAGTTCATACTTGATCTTTCCACTTGGAAGCTTTCAGTGGATGGAGCTACTAATGTCAGGGAAGTGGTGTAGGTTTAATTCTAACCTTGCCAGATGGAATAAACGTCGAATATACCCTTAGGTTTGAGTTTAAAGCTTCAAATAATGAGGCAGGATATGAAGCTGTCATTGATGGGCCCAATCTTGCTCACTCGATGGAGGCAGAGCAGTTGGAGATCTACAGTGATTCTCAGCTCATGGTGAAGTAGATAGAGGAGTCTAATGAGACCAAGGGTGAAAAAATGAACCTTTATCTTAGGGAGGTGTAAGAATTGATCAAGAAGTTTGTGCGAGTCAAGGTCAGACAAGTTCCCAGATCAGAGAATTCTTGAGCAGATGTGTTGGCAAGGCTAGCAACTCTTCGCAAGAAAACTTTGATAGACTGATAACAGTGGAACACTTGGCAGAGCCGTTAGTAGGTATCAAAGAAGAAGAAGTGCTTCTAGTTCTGGCCTCATCGAGTTGGATGGACCCCATCAAAGAATATCTTCAGAATAAAACCTTGCTAGTAGACCCTAAGGAGGCTGTAAAGCTAAGGGCAAGATCAGCCAGATTCTCTATTTTTGTGGGAACTTGTATAAACAAAGTTTTTTGATACCCCTCCTCAAATGTGTGGGAGATGAGAATGTTGACTACATACTCAAGGAAATCCATGAGGAAATCTGTGGTAACCATATCGGAGCTCGACCATTGGCTGGAAAAGCTTTGAGGCAGGGGTATTATTGACCAACTATGCTAAAGGATGTCACTAACTTGGTTAAAAAGTGTAAGGTCTATCAGATGCATGTTAACATCCCTCATTGCCCACCAGAGCTCCTAACACCAGTGGTGAGCCCCTGGCCCTTCCCACAATGGGGTTTGGACATCCTTGGCCCTCTTCCCATCAGCGTTGGGTAATGTAAGTTTTCCACTAATGGGGTGGATTATTTTACTAAATGTGCAAAGGTGTAGCCCCAGGTAATGATCACAGAGCAAAAAATTCAGAATTTTACATGGATGTCAATAGTCTATAGATTCGGGATACCTAAAGCAATTGTCTTTGACAATGAAAAGCAGTTTGACAACCCCAAGTTTAAAAAGTTTTGTGCAGAGCTGGGGATAAAGAATTATTTCTCAACTCAAGCCCATCCACAGTCCAACGGACAAGCAGAGGTGACCATCAGGACAATTAAAGCGGCCTTGAAGACCAAGCTTGAGTTGTTGAAGGGAAAGTGGGTAGAGTATATTTCGGAGGTGTTACGGGCCTATAAAACAACTGCCAGGTCAGCAACTCAGGAAACACCTTTCGCCTTAACTTTTGGAACCGAAGCAGTAGCACCTGTGGAAATCGGACTCCTATCCCCAAGGACTGAATTTACAGAACCCGAACACAATGATGAATTGCTCTTGCTAAATCTTGATCTCTACAGCACATTCAGATCTATCAGAGGAAGACAGCAAGGTACTACGACAAGAAGTTTAGACACCAGAGCTTCAAGATAGGAGATCCCATGCTTAAAAAACTACTACTTGCAAGAAAGGATCCCAAACATGGGAAATTGGGGCCTAATTGGGAAGGCCTCTATAGCGTTTCAAGAGTGGTCAGGCCTAGAAACTAAGAACAACAAATGGAAGAGGGAAAAATCTTACCTCATTCTTGGAACGTAGAGCACCTCAAAAAAAAATTTCAATAAGTTTTTCCAATAAAGTAGCAAGTTTTTGATTCATCCCTGTATGGTTCCCTGAAGTAGCTAGAAAGCTAAAGATGAGCTCCTCAGCTCATAAAATTAAGATGAACTTTTCAGTTCATAGAAATTAAGATGAACTCTTCAGCTCATAAATCTAAGATGGGCTCCTCAGCTCATAAATCTAATATGAGCTCCTCAGCTCATAAAATTAAAATGAACTTTTTAGTTCATAGAAATTAAGATGAGCTCTTCAGCTCATAAATCTAAGATGGGCTCCTCAGCTCATAAATCTAAGATAAGTTCCTCAACTCATAAAACTAAGATGAACTTTTCAGTTCATAGAAATTAGGATGAGCTCATCTGCTCATAAATTTGAGATGAACTCTTCAGCTCATAAATCTGAGATGAGCTCTTCAGCTCATAAATCTTGGATGAGCTCCTCAGCTCATAAAATCAAGATGAGTCCCTCGGCTCATAAAACTAACAATGAGCTCTTCAGCTCGTGAAAAAAAGATGAACTATTTAGCTCATGAAACAATGATGAGCTCTTCAACTCATAAAACAAAGATGAGCCCCTCAACTCATAGGGTTATGACGAGCTCCTTAGCTCACAAAGTTAAATGTAGGCTCATCAGCTCATAAAGTAACAATGAGCCCTTTAACCCATAAGATTGATATAGAAGCCACAAAATATAGTAGGAAAGTCACAAAGCATAAAAAGAAAATGTCAACATTACATCAGAGAAACTGGATGAACATGCAAGAAAGTACAAAAGAGGTCACCAAAATCCCAAAAATGCAAAAAAGATACCAAAAAGTTTCCTAGATCTCCCCTAGTCGTCTCTTCAGCTCAACCACCTCCTCCTTTAAGCTGAAATTCTCTTCCTTAAACTCTTCTCTCTCCCTCTCTATCTTTGAAAGCAAATTAAGGAGTTTTCCCCCAACAAAGGAAAGCAGAACCGTGCCGAATGAGGAATCACACTACGAAGAAGAATCACACATCTTGGCACCACTTTTAAGGCATACCAGCCTCCTCCTCTTCCCCTGACTCAAGGAGAGAAGAGTTAGGAGAGTCAGGGTAGAAAGGATAATCTAGGGAAGTTATGACTATGCTAAACAAGAAAAGGTTCTCAGACGTCACCAGTTACAAAAAATGCATAGGGGCGACCCCCTCACTTGCTCAGTCCTCATTACCTCTATTAAGTCTAGATCAGGTGCACCTGCACAAAAGAAGAATGATTATAACGCAGCTTTACAGAAAGCTGGACAAGAAAGCTCTCAACACCACAACCTATGTAAGAGAAGTTCCTCTAGGAATGAGGGACCCTATTTCCCAAGCAACGATCCTCAGTAGACCTCCAAGAGTCCCTAGAGGCAAAGAAAAATGATGAAACCACCCTTCGGGTGAAAGAGGAACATCGAGCACTAATCAGCGCTCGGAGAAGCGTCTCCACCTGAAGTAACTAAAGCAAGGGAGCTCATCCTCTTCGAGTTCATGAAAATAAAGAAACTTTGTTGTTGTAGGGAACTTGTCATTGTCCTGGAGGCGCCAGAGGATGAAAAAGTTGATCAGCACGCCCCACCCTTTTGGGGACAAGCGAGAGGAGGCTAACCCGTAATAAGCTAGAATCCACCCAATGGAGAGATAGATGGGAAGACGAAGGCCCAACTCCAATGCACTTTCAAAGATACAAACTTTTCCTCGAGGAAGGTAGTTACAAGGCTCATCAGGGGTGGGGACTGATTGAGTGAAAATAGTGTCGTTCCCTACCTCTCAACACCACCCTCAAATGTGTATGGCTTATGTGTGAAGGGAGTGTCACTCTCCCTCGGGATGATACAAGAGATAGGAAACAATGGAATGTGAATGGTGGAAAATGGATGAACAAAATATGTGTGAAATGAAATATGGAATGTGCACAAAAGTGCTCCCCAATCACAAAAAGTCTTTTGTTGTCGGTGTTTTACTTGGAAAGTATTCCAAGGTCGTCTCCTCAAGGAAGGAAAGGGAGTTTTGTGAAAGTGATTTTGCAACAAGGTAAAGAAAATGTAAAATCTTTTGTTTATGTTTTGGGGTTGTGTTTGTAAATGAAAATTCAAGAAAACAAGTGTTGGCTAATCCAAAGGATTCATTCCAAAGGGAATACCAAATCAACTCAAAACCTTCCTCCGATTGAGCATGAATGAACGATTGATTCGGGGGAAGCTAGGGACGAGATTGGTGAATATCTAAGCATAACCCGTGACTAGGCCTATGAGATATCAAAGGCTCACCAACTCATCCACTCTCAACCCCGTCAAACCGAACCATTTGACTCAAAAGGGAGAAATGAAGAAGAGTTGAAATGGAATCCCCAAGAGGAGGTCTTCCCTTGGATTAACCAACTTAAATCCTAACTACTCATATTAAAAGCAAGACATTCATAATGTAAAGAGACAAGGATGAAATGGAGATTAAAACTTAACTAAATCCAAGAAATCTTAAACTAAGAAGAGAAATCAACAATACCCATTTTAAACTAAGAAATGAAGAACTTGAAAGCATAAATGGTGAAATCTAAGTTACACAACTAAACTTGAAATAGACTTGAAGTAAATGAAATTAAGGTAATAAAATGAAGATTACAAGAGTATGAAAGCTTACTACAACAATAGCAAGTGAAATGGGAGAAGAAAATGCAAAAATGAAATTTACTATTCATCATCTTCAACCTTGGAACTCTCTCTCTATATCTACTCCTAAGCTTAGGTAGCCAACCCCCCTCTTCTCTCTCTTGTGTAAAAATTACTGAATGTATTGGAGTGTGTGCGTTTTTATTTTCATGCATGATGGTCTCCAAGGTGTAAGAGCAGGCCTTCCCATCCATAGGCGCTAAGTGATGGCTCTTGACAAAATAGCCTGCAACCCCATGTAGAGCCCACTTCACTCCCATGATTTATTAATGCCAAGCCTCCAAATGTCCAAGGGCAGGTGTACAGTGTTGTGGGCGTGTCAGAAGAGTGGGGAGAAGTGCTGGTGGGACCCTCAAAACAGGAAGTCTGAGCAGCAGAAGGAGGAGTAGAACGACAGACTCTACTGGTAGGGTCTACTGGTAGGGTCTACCGATAGGGTACTCTACCCGTAGGGTACTCTACCGGTAGGGTTTACTCCAGTAGCTTAACCCTACCGGTAGGGTCTACCAGTAGGTTACTCTACCGGTAGGGTCTAGCGGTAGGGTTTCTGCTGTATTATTTTCCTGTTTTTGATTTCCTGATTTCTTCACTCTAAAGCTCACTACAAGCCATCAGTTCACCTCCAATCATCACAAGCAACTTAGGAAAATCCATAAGAAACCTCTTCTAACACATTTAATCTGCAAACACGAAATATAAAAGTTAAGACTTCCAATGGCATAACTCCTGTGATTTAATCTTCAAAAGCAACCAAGATGAGATGATTAGCACCTAATAATATATAAAGTTTTATGCTAATCACACCCCCCATCTTAAGCTTTGCTAGTCCCTAGCAAACAAAATGTAAAAGCAAGAAGACAAAAATAAACCTATACTAATTTCGATATTGCATTTAGCACATGCAACAAGCCTTTAAACCCCTAGGTGATCCCTAGTGGACGAGTTTTGTCTCGTGAAGGTTTCTATTGAAGACATCTACAAACTTCTTTTCCTAGTATCTAATATTTAAAATATATTCTCGTATCCTAACTAGCAATAGTATTTCAAAAATAATTTGATCCGAACACCCAAACAAATCACACATGAGACATATCATAGCCGTAAATGCTATTCTAGAGTATCCACGTACACATTCATTTTCAAACTCGTGTGTGTGTGAAATAAACATGTAATTTAAGCATTTACACAACGGAATTCACATTCACTTTGGCTATCCAAATTAAGTTTTGATGCAAAACTCACCAAGGGTTTCTCTCACAATTGAATCACTCAATGATTATCATGGCATGCACTCCATGTGTATATGTGAGATGGAATCTTGTGCACAAAATAAAGTAAGCTCATATATAATCCAAAAATGAAGTATACATAGAAATGAAACAACCTTGGCATAATCTCATGAAAGGAATGCTAGGACATTAGATAGCAAAATCAACTCCTCTTTTTCTTTAAAAGTATGCATCCCCCATGCTTCTCTAGATCATTTAGGACTTTCAAGGGTTATAATGGGGTCTTAGAGTGATATCTAGGTAAAAGAAATGAAGGATATATGGTAACAAAGAGAGTTGTTCCGAGTGAGAGACTTTTAATCATGGACAAACACTTCCCTTTTAATGGGATTTTGATTTTCACACCATCACAACACTCTTTATTTCTTTTATTTCTTTTCCTCCTTTTTTTTTTCTTTTTCTTTTGATCACTTTTTCATTCATTCACCCCTTTTTCTCCTTTCCTTGGATTTTCATTCTCTTCCTTAGAACTCTTTTGAGTTTCAACATCATTCATCCCTTTTGTTTGAATTTTTACACCATACTTCCTTCTCTTTTATCATCACTCATACTTAGCACTAGGAACAACCAAGGTAAGGTAGATATTTTCCATTTTCATTGGCTTGGTTAAATGTATGGCATAGAAACGAATTCAAGTAAGGCTCAATCATGGCACTAGGGATAAATTTTTCCAAGAAAAAGGCAAAGGCTCAAAGCATTCAAAGATGGCCTAAGATCATTTCTAAATAAGCATGGGAGAACATTGTATATATCAAGACAAAGTCAATTAACTACCCAAATGCACCTAACCAAAGTAAGCATAATGAGATTATTGAACAAATTTGGAAATTAAAAAATTGTTCCTTGAGTAAATGTGACTTCCCTCCAAATAAGAATTGGCATTAAAGCTCACAAGGGTTTTTACTCATCTCCACTATTCATGTCAAGCACTCAAATGTGAACTCAATCCGTAAATTGTCCAAATTACACATTCAAGGTGCACAATAGTTGAGTTTGAAAGAAAACACATATGTGATACTCTTGGCAATAGGATAAACTTCTATAATGTGCTCATGTATTCAAAGTTCAAAATGAAGATCAAGTAATCACAAATCCCATAACCATTAAGATAGGGGAATATAGTACAATATTGGAACCAAAATTTTCAAAATTTTCACATTTTTCATTATTCTATACAAAAAGTGGTGGAACATGTGAATGGTGCACCTCACCCCCCAACTTAAATCATGCATTGTCCTCAATGCACAAAGAGTCATGCAATGAAAACAATGAAAGTAAAATGAGAAATGAGATACCCTTTTTTTTATATAAACATAAAAGAGAAAATGAAACACACAAAGCTTATTTACACCCCCTAACTTAGACTAGAACATGATACCCAATAAGATTTTCTACAATGATGCTCAAGTGAAATAAGTCCAAATTAGAGAGAAGTAAACAAACTTCATGTTAAAATCTACACTACAAAGTTTTGAAAATAAAAATATAACAATAAAAGAAATCTAACTACTATGTACATGGAAACAAAACAACAAGGGCTCATGTCAATCCAGCTTCAATTCGGATATGAGCTTGCGCCCATGGATTTTTTTTATTTTAAATTTTTTTTGTTGCATCAATGCCCTTCCTAGACCATCTATCCAACAATACAAGGGATAATTATTAAAATGTCTCAACCAAACCAAGATGTATGTGAGTTTATGCAAAGCAGCAAATAGAAAATATAATTTCTCATTAAAAACACATGACTCCATTTCAATGCCCTCCCCAAGTTGAGAAACGTGAATCTCAACACCACTCAAAGATGGCAAAATGACCTTGGGCACATTAGCCTCATGTGGGATGATAACTTTATTAAAATTTTTACAATCAAGAGTGGTGGGAGATTCAACATCCATATACATTTCATTGGAGGGATCACACTCAATACATTGACTATGCTCAAAATGTTGTTCATCATGCATAATTATAGCATTGGTCAATGTATTAAGTTGATCTCCAATTTCAAAAATTTGTTGGGCTACTTGGGCATTGACATCCATTTGGTATTGCATAAAATCATAAAAAGTGTTTTCCAATGCTTGTTCGGTTGAGTCCTCATATGTTGGATAGTGGGAGAATTCATTTGGTGGTGTGAGATTGGATGAAAAATTATACGGTTCATTCTCCCAACCATAACTCGGATAACTCGGTGAAACATAATGGTTGGGGTAAGAGTTTTTGCATGCAAAGTCTTAAACCAGATAATTTATTTGGCACATACAAGAGGTGAGCCCATAGTCATCACAAATCTCACACACATTTTCATAATATGGTGCATTATATATATTTTCATAAAAATTATAAGACATAACACAAAACAAACTAAAACAGAATATTTACAAGTTAGACGACATACCTTGGCCAGCGATGAAAATCACGAGACTTACCTTATGCCGTTCCAAAATCACCTTCGAACTCAACGCTTAGCCTTCCTCGGCAACGGCGCCAAAATAATTGAGTGAAAATAGTGTCGTTCCCTACCTCTCAACACCACCCTCAAATGTGTATGGCTTATATGTGAAGGGAGTGTCACTCTCCCTCGGGATGATACAAGAGATAGGAAACAACGGAATGTGAATGGTGGGAAATGGATGAACAAAATATGTGTGAAATGAAATGTAGAATGTACACAAAAGTGCTCCCCAATCGCAAGGAGTCTTTTGTTGTCGGTGTTTTACTTGAAAAGTATTCCAAGGTTGTCTCCTCAGGGAAGGAAAGGGAGTTTTGTGAAAGTGATTTTGCAACAAGGTAAAGAAAATGTAAAATCCTTTGTTTATGTTTTAGGGTTGTGTTTGTAAATGAAAATTTAAGAAAACAAGTGTTGGCTAATCCAAAGGATTCATTCCAATGGGAATACCAAATCAACTCGAAACCTTCCTCCGATTGAGCATGAATGAACGATTGATTCAGGGGAAGCTAGGGACGAGATTGGTGAATATCTAAGCATAACCCGTGACTAGGCCTATGAGATATCAAAGGCTCACCAACTCATCCACTCTCAACCCCGTCAAACCGAACCATTTGACTCAAAAGGGAGAAATGAAGAAGAGTTGAAATGGAATCTCCAAGAGGAGGTCTTCCCTTGGATTAACCAACTTAAATCCTAACTACTCATATTAAAAGCAAGACATTCATAATGTAAAGAGACAAGGATGAAATGGAGATTAAAACTTAACTAAATCCAAGAAATCTTAAACTAAGAAGAGAAATCAACAATACCCATTTTAAACTAACAAATGAAGAACTTGAAAGAATAAATGGTGAAATCTAAGTTACACAACTAAACTTGAAATAGACTTGAAGTAAATGACATTAAGGTAATAAAATGAAGATTACAAGAGTATGAAAGCTTACTACAACAATAGCAAGAGAAATGGGAGAAGAAAATACAAAAACGAAATTTACTATTCATCATCTTCAACCTTGGAACTCTCTCTATATCTACTTCTAAGCTTAGGTAGCCAACCCCCCTCTTCTCTCTCTTGTGTAAAAATTACTGACTATATTGGAGTGTGTGTGTTTTTATTTTCGTGCATGATGGTCCCCAAGGTGTAAGAGCAGGCCTTCCCATCCATAGGGGCTGAGTGATGGCTCTTGACAAGATAGCCTGCAACCCCATGTGCAGCCCACTTCACTCCCATGCTTCATTCATGCCAAACCTCCAAAAGTCCAAGGGCAAGTGTATAGTGTTGTGGGCGTGTCAGAAGAGTGGGGGAGAAGTGCTGGTAGGACCCTCAAAGCAGGAAGTCTGAGCAGCAGAAAGAGGAGCAAAACGTCAGACTCTACCGGTAGGGTCTACCGGTAGGGTACTCTACCGGTAGGGTTTACTCCAGTAGCTTAACCCTACCGGTAGGGACTACCGGTAGGGTTTCTGCTGTATTGTTTTCCTGTTTCTGATTTCCTGATTTTTTCACTCTAAAGCTCACCGTAAGCCATCAGTTCACCTCCAATCATCACAAGCAACTTAGGAAAAGCCATAAGAAGCCTTTTCTAACTCATTTAATCTGCAAACATAAAATATCAAAGTTAAGACTTCCAATGGCATAACTCATGTGATTTAATCTTCAAAAGTAACCAAGATGAGATGATTAGCACCTAAAAATATATAAAGTTTTGTGCTAATCAGGACCCATAGAGGTAAGTCCAATTCAGGGAAAAATTACCTTTTGACACCATTAAAATATGAAGAAATCATCATGGAAGGAGCCAAGTAGTGAGACTGTCACTTCTAGTCTATTCTAAAATAGGCACGTTCTTGAAAGAGAGAGGAAAGTGAGGCATCCATAAAGAATCTCAAGCAAAAAATAGTAGTCCTAAGAACCAAAGGAACAAGACGACTTAGAAAATCTTCAAGAACTGTGAACAAGGAAAGAGTACTAGGAATTGTAAAGGCCTTAAGAGGAATCTTGAGTTTTAGGAAACCAAGAGGCGCACGGAAGCAAAGGCGATGGTGTCTTGGGTTTCTAGATTTATGGTGACAGTTATGGCTTTAAAAGAAAGGTAATTCGCAAATTTCCATAAAGACTGCCCAAAAGATCTGCTAGTTCTAGAGAAGCAGATACTTGGACTAAAAGATACTCCTCATTCATCTCCAGTATTTTTAGCACTCGACGAGCCATGAGAAGTCTAGTACAATAAGCTGCACCATAATTTCTTAGGCCAACTCTTACCCCATAAGCAGAGCTCATGCATATAGCTCTACCCTGAAAATGTACCTCCTACCTTCCTTGAGGACTTCTCAGATTTCTTTGGGCTGAGGTCAGCTCGTATGGCTGCCTGGACCTTCCTTGAGGACTTCTCAGATTTCTTTGGGTTGAGGTCAGCTCGTATGTCTGCATAGACCTTCTTTAGAGACTACTCAAATTTCTTTGGGTAAAGGATCATCTTCCATCAAAGTTCTCGTGTATGCAGGAACATAGCCTCCACAAATATGCCTACGAAAGACCTCAGCATCAAATTATTTACTCACTTAGCCAAATCCAGCAGACCTCTTATCGCTGAGAGGAATGGAAAATCCATCATCCAATGTTTTCTCAAAAGCACCAGACAGTAATAGTGAGCCCTTCAGGGATTGAACCTCATCAGCCAAGTCTATAATCTGGTTCTTCATCAGTCTTGAAAGGACCAAGTCCTCCTAAGGAGAGAGCTCATCTTGACGCATCACCAGCTCTCTTGCTCCTCTAATTTGATAATCTTGCTTGAAGAAGAAGTGAGGTACTCCTCCAAGCAAGGGGCAAGGAAGGGAATGTAGAGTAGAACAAAGAACAAAGTAGATTGTATTGAGCAATTTCAAAAATAAAGTAAGTTCAGTATTTACATCAATAACTTAGTAAGATAGCACAAATGAACGTTTCAAAAAAAAAAAGAAGAAATCCCTAAGTCTCTGAAGAAGGGATAGAAGAGGAATCCAGATGTTTAGTACTTGAGGTCTTAGTAATAGAAGCTTTTGAAGGTCTCAGAGTGGGCAAGAGAAGAGAACCCTCAGGGAGCCCAGTAACAGGAACCTCCACTCCAACAGATGGTGAACTCAGCACTCTATTGACAAGATCAGCAGAGAAGGAAGGAGCAGCTGGGACAACATAAGGAATGGGAAGGGGCGAGCTGGAGCAATCATTAAAGAAATGGTTAAAGGAGGAGGTTATCATAAACCAAGACCTTAGTAGGCAGGGTAGGGGTCACTACCCCACCAGAAGTTAGCTCAGGGACAGGAGGGGCCAAGGCACCGTCTTCACTCTCTACATGGGTTGCTTCCTTCTCACGCTCAGTCCTTTCACCCTCTACTTTTATCATCTCCCTCTCATCTTGAGTTAGGATGTCAAATACGAAGTTCAAGCGGGGATAAGTCTCTTCAGCTTTGTCTTGAAACGCCAGCCACTCTTTGGCCCACTCAGTGGTAACATCATCTGCCAGCTTAGTGATCAGATCATCCACTTTCTTACCAGCAGCTCTATGTTCCTCAAGCTCACTCTGAATAGCGTTGTTCACCTCTGCCAGAACATCATATTCCTTTTTCATGCCATTATAGGAGCTTAAAGCTTTTAGATCATCTTGGCTCGTCTTGATCCAATCGTCAATCTTCACCCTGAGTTCCTCCTTCGTCTTCCCTAGCTCCTCCTTGGATTGTTGGTTCTCAACCTCTAAGTTCTTGATGAGGGAGGTCTTCCTCTAACCTTGGGCTTGTAAATACTGCATTCAGGTCTTAAGTTCATTGTTAGCAAAGGCCAACTCGACATTATGAAGTTCAAGCGCCTTGGAAGCTTTAGCTAAGCCCTCCAAAGCTTGGATCCGTTTCAACAAAGCACTTATATGAATCTTATATGAATAGCCAGCTAGAATATACGGTCCCAAGAGCTAAAGTCAGTATGAGGTAATGAGGTAGGATAAAAAGGGAAAATTTAAAGGATCGGAACAAGGCAGTAGAAACGGAAGCTCCAAGAGGCATAGTGGCCGCCCTCTAGATGTCTAATTCTGGGATGATGGAGGCAAAGGTCTCAGCTGCTCGTTTAACATTATTAATGAGGGAATTCCTACCTTCCTTGTTCTTGGGAAGTTTCTCTTCCTCATATTTGGAACCCTTTAGAAGTGATCGAGAGGATCCTCCAACTGGACCAAAATAGACATACTTAAGAGAAATACAGGTGACCGTCCCCAGAGCCCTCTCAACTTCTAATAAAGAGGGAGGAGTCGGATCTATACTTGGTCCAGTAATCTCTCCAGAAGATAAGGAACTCATTCCTTAAGGAATAGAGGTTTGAGAAACGTTCGAAAAACTCAGCGGGAGATATGGGGCCACCTGAGTCGTAGAAAGAGAAGTGGAGGTCACATTCAATTCTTGGCACCTTGGCTGGAGTAGCAAAATAGCTACCTACCCCAGTCTCAGCCTTACGTTTACTTCTGTCCCTCCTCTGCTCCTCCACCTTGACTTGGCAATCCTTTGCTGTGGGTTCCATCAATGAAGAACCTAGAGACACAGGAGAAGCAAGTCAGTAAAGGGAAAGAAGAAGAACTAAGGGCTAAGAACGAAAAGAGGTAATACTACATGCCACATCTTTAACCCCAACGACTAAAAGAGGAATGAGAGCTTCGATTGTCACCCTAGGAAGGCTGAACTCTTGGGCAATGAGAACCCAAGGCTTGATGAGCTCGGAGTACTCTTTTGAGTCACAACCTCTTAAGGTCAGCAAAGCCCGTCTGTTTGCAATGTTGAGCTCAAGTCGAATACTTGAAAAATAAAGTAAGATAAGCGAAAAAGAGGCCAGCACGCAAAACCTTTGAAACAAATCTCCTCTAGCTCAGATAAGGACTTACACAAGTTATCAGGAGCACTCCAGGCCCTAGGGACTAGCAGAGTATAAGAACTACACCAGCAGGATTGGGATAACATTGGATGCAAAGAAGAGGAGGAGCTTGAAGAAGGAATTCAAAGGATGAAATGAGAGTCGTTTCTCATCGGTACATAAGCATTTAAAGCTAACGATGTGAAATCAAGGACGTGCACAAGAAACGAAGGAATAAATGATTACCCAAACCATCAAAAACCTGTTCTTGCACAAATTGAGGTCAATGTAAGCAGGTCAGCTTTAATTAAACCTCAGCTTAGTCCCTACCCAAGTTCACTTGGGCTAAGGGCTGAGGGGCAAATGATGATATCTAGAGAAGATTCCCGATTAGAGATGAGCTCCACAAAGGAGGTCAGACCAGAAGGTCAGCCAAAACATCCAGAGCTCAGATGTCTAGACCTCGAGCTCCCCCCATGGTTCATCATTATGGAAACAAGAAGCAGACAGGTGTATAACAAAAGGCACCCCTGAAACAATAGCCAATATGTATTCAAGGCACAAAACTCTTAATTGACCAAGATCCTCTCCCAAAATAAAGGAGATCCCACGGATGCAAGACAAGGATCTCGCCGCATATCCCTTGACATAGGAATTTCATTATAAATACGGTTCAGAGCCTCCATCGAAGAGAGGACCAAGTGGACCAGAAAAATATACTATAAACGATATTCGCCATTGAAATAAATTTCAAGAGCAATAGACTTCATCAGAGAGTGGATTAGCCGAGCTCTTGAGCTCGGTGAACCACTATATGTTCTTTGTGTAATCATCCCCTATCCCCTAGAATCGCCACTCTCAAATTGATGAGCCTAGTAGCTCAGATCTAGCCTTACTCACATATTCATACATTCTGCTCACCAACGTAAAAATTACGCCATCAGTATATAATAATAATAAAAATAATGATAATAATAATAATAACGGGTAAAGCGGAACAAGGGTAAGTGTCAGTCTATCCCCGCACAGGTTTATATGGGTATTCTCATATACGTTCACCGTCTAATACTTATAATACATCTCCGGTCTAAACGGGACAAGTTTGGACGAATACCTATTTTTACCCGATCTATTGTCATATTTATTGACTGACAGCTCATAATGTCATATCCCCTCAAATTTCTCGGGACTCTCAAAGTTCCACTTTTTTAACCATTCTATCAAGCGTGGTCTCTCTCAAATTCATGACTCTTAGATCTTCTCCACGTGTGACCCTCAAATTTTGCTATTTGTTTAGTATAAATAGTCTCGTACTTAGATTAATTCAAACTAGAGTCAATGTGAGAAATATTGAACATAAAAAAATAATAATTCCATATATTAATATTCCCAAACTATATAAGATACCAGAAAATAAATAAATCATGTACTTAAATTAATCCAAATCGTTAACCAGACCAAACCCACTTGTTCGCGCCCTCTTTAAACTTGTAACTGTCTGTAACAACACACCTCCTGACCATGAACCAGGACATAAGAGCATCTCCAACCACACTCAAAAAAATAGCTACTTAAAATATATTTAAATATTATATTCTCTACTTTAGCTATCCACTTTTTAAAATTCACTCCAACCACGCTCTCTATTTTATGTAACTATTACACTCAACTTTCACTAACTTCCAATAATTTAAAAAAAGTAAAACATATATATAGAGAGAAATAGAGAGAAAAAAAGGTAGAGAGAGAATGTAGAGAGTTCAAATGGCTCACCACATGTGGTGAGCCATTTGGGTTAACTAAGAAATAGAGAGTGGAATAGAGAGTGGGTTGGAGAGAATTTTTTGTGTTTGACTAGCTAAAGTAACTAAAATAGAAGAAATAGAGAGTGGGTTGGAGATGTTCTAAGTAAACGTGGCAACACAGTGGTACACTCGTAATTCCATACATGCTAAAGGCCATTTCGTAATATCATTGGAAAATATCTACTCAACCTATAATAAAAGTTCAAATCTCTCGAAGTTTCTTCCTCGAGTCAGCGGGAGTACTCCGCCAGATATTTTTATTAACGACGCAATCACATTAGGCCCTCCTCCTCCCTCCGACTGAGTTTTATCTTTGTATCCAAATCTACGTGTTGTGATCGAATTGCAGGTTGTGGGTGTGAATTATATTTGTACAGTCTCTCTCATAGAAAGCTATGGATCGAGAGGGAGGATCCAACGGATCTTGCTACTACTCTGTTCTCGGGATTCGCAAGGACGCCTCCTTCTCTGACATTCGAACCGCTTATCGCAAGCTTGCTCTGGTACTCAATTTTTAACACGACGCCTGCCTCTTATCGTCTCTGTTCTTTCGAATTCGTCAATTTCGAACAAAAAAAATGATTTCTTTTGATTTTTTACTGAAAAAAAAAAATCTAATTTTTTGTATTGGTGGTGTTGCGTGAAGAGATGGCACCCGGACAGGTGGGCAAAGAACCCATCGGCTGCCGGGGAAGCCAAACGGCGATTTCAAATGGTCCAGGAGGCTTACTCAGGTTAATAAATATGACGGAATTATGACGGCGTTAATTTTCTTTACTTGCTTGGTAATAGGGAATTAACGTCCGTTAATTGGTCGTTTGGTGTTTGCAGTGCTGTCTGATCAGGGGAAGAGATCAATGTACGACGCCGGATTTCTCGATCTGTTGGAAGAAGACGAAGTGCGTATGAATATATCAGTTTTTTTTCCATGATATTTTATTATTTTATACTTCCTAGGCAAATTGTACTTTGCACAAGACATTGTAGAATCGAGACGCTGTCGTTTGACATCCTTATGTATTTGTCTGTCATACCCTTAACCTTGGCAAGGACCAGTTTTTTATGGTTCAAAATGTAATTATGAATATTTCTGAATATTTCTGGGCATTTGCTGTTGTAAGGGAAATCATTAATTTGCCCCTGAATTTTGGAAAATTGCCGTGTACAGGGAATGAGTGATTTCTTGCATGATTTGCTGAATATGATGGATCAGACCCAGAACCAGAACGTTGGAGGCAAGGTACACATTTGCCACAATTTGGATGATATAATGGTAAAATTTCTCCGGACAGCTAAGATCTATCGTTATGCATTCTTTTTCACTGTCGCAGGAGGAGAGTTTGGAGGACCTCCAGATGATTTTCGTGGAGATGTTCGGTGGAGATTTGGCGAAGATGACGGAAGAAAGTGATCCAACGGCCAAAAAGAGGGCACGGCACGCCGCCCCCAATATGGCACCAAAACGCAACGCTAATGCCACTGCTTCCTCCTTTCGCTGTTAGATTGGGAAGGAGATGATCGTTGCCGCCCCCGATTTTGAACCATTCATTGGTTACTCTATTCTTTTATGAAGACTATTTTAGGGGGTAGGGGGGAATTAACTGTTTACTGGGGGCTAGTTTTGGTATATGTTGAAATGTTCTTTGGCCTTGTAGTTCTGTTGGTGGTGGTCAAAGGCTTGGAACCTTTGTAATTGCGTTGCTTAATAAAGTTTCTCTCTTCAAAATTTTTTTTTTTTTTGGTTTCTTGTATATCTTTCTTGGCAAGGGCGGAGTCAGAATTTTTATTTAACTCGGACTAAGTTAAGCGTTCATACAACATCACAAATTTATAGATTTAACAAGCACAAGGAATGCAGCAATCAGCACTTACCTGACCTAGTTTGACATATGTAGCCTTACAATCCTATGTGGACCTATATTTATAGATGTCTAGACAAAAATTTCGTACACATAAACATCTAGTTAACAACCGAATGGAAATTTGGGGAAAAAAAGAAATTAAATAATGAAGGTTCAATTTCGTAATACCTTGAAGACGAGAAGTGAAAACATCTTGTGTCTGTGAATATCGAGCAACAAGAGTTAAACCATTGGGGCGTCGAGTGAGATTCTTCTGTCCAGTTGATATGTTATCAGCAGGCAACTGCAATTCAGAGTCAGAAATCAATTACAAGAGCATATTAGGCCAACTCATTATAGATATTTGCAGCATCAATATAAAAAATCCGCAACTTGGATTAATGAACAAAACCACAAGCAACCTAAAAGATGGGATTGAATCAAGTCAAAAGAGTATTGAAATATATATACATATATATATATATATATATATATATATATCACCTTGCTTCTAACAGTGTAAGAACAAAATTTGTTAGAGTTGGGCTTTCTTCCTAGATGGCCCTTCGCCAGAATTTTTCTTATTCACACCCTTATCCTTCTTGACTTCTTCAAAATCAGAACTTATTGCAATCACATTTTCAAGCTTTGGTAGCTGCATCCAAGTTCACGACCACTAATTTCTGCAAACCTAAAGTGGCCCAAAACACTCTCAGATACAATAAATTTCAACCAATTAACACAAACTTCTTAAAGTCAAGAGAAAGATAATTAATAGAGAACAAGAAATGCAAAGAAAACTCTTTAACAAAAACAACAAAAGCATGCCAATACAAAACAGAAACAGAGTAAATTTTTTCTAAAAATCTAATATAGGGATACCCATTTGTTTTAAACAGAGTAAAATCCACAAAACTAGAAAGAGAAATCGGAAAGAAAGTGTTAACTTGTTTGAAAATAGAAAGAGAAAATTACCTAGAAAGACCATAACAAACAATATAATTTGTACTGGGTGTAAATCACAGACCCAAAAGCAAACAGAACAGAAGTTTGAAGAACGAAAAAAAGAAGACTAAGACCCAAATATTCAAAATGATATAAAAATTAAGATTGCCCAAAATTCAAAATGGCAAGAACCTTGCAGCCCAATATATGCAACCCATTAACACGCACACATAAAGATTAAACAAGGAATTCAAGACCCACTATCAGATCAAGAACAAATAACACATCAAAAACAAAAATGAGAGAGAGAGAGAGATCTTGCAATACCTACGTTTTGCTGTTGAACAACGGGTCTTGAAGCCATCTGAGAACAACCTTGAATCTTCCCAATAACTCCTCCAAATCTCGGAGGCCGAGATAAACCACAAACTCTTCCCTCTTCTGGTCTGTGATGGCTACACCTCTTTGGGGCTAGGCGAAGTGACTGTTATGATTTTGGGGGAAATGATTGTACGCCTGAGAGAGAAGATAACATGTACTTGGCATGATTTTGGGGGAAGTAACTGAGAGAATAGATTAAGAGAGACTCGCTTGAGAGAGAGAGAGAGAGAGAGAGAAAGAGAAGAGATTGATTTTGGGAATTTTTCAGGTAGCATTGCTCTGGATTGGGCTGGGTTGGGTTGGCTTGGGTTGGGTTAGTTGGATTGGTAATTTTTGGGGAAAGTGATAACTTATGAATATATGAAATAGTTTGTAATAGAAATTAGACCAACTATGTTTGATGTACAAATGTATGTTGTATAAGTTTAGATTGGTTTTGGAAGGGTTTGGAAAAGATTGGAAATTAAAAACAACGGAAATAGGAAATAAGTTTAGGAGGTCTAGAGAGTTTTCCGTACTAGTACTGTGTACCGGTACATCCGAAAGAAACCCAAAATTTTGTATAGTAAAAGTCAGGATTTGGCCATTTAAAACACCATATTTCACTACATATTACCCCATTCTTCCATTCCACTCTCACCGCTACATATTTTAGAACCCTAGGAGAAGATAAAAGAAAGAAGAAATAGGAGAAAGGAGATCTTTAGGGCTTTGACTTTTGATTTGAACTTTGGAATCTTTGCTTCAAGGAAGGAGTTTTCTTCCATTCTTTTACATTGAGACTAGGGTTTATATAAATATACATGTTTTGACTTCTAATAATATGTATTTGCTATAAGTTCTTTGTTTCTTGGACCTCTTGCAATTATTATCATGTTTTACACAAAGTTAGGGTTGAATACCCATGAAATCTCTTGCTCTTGCTTTAAAGCCCTAGTTTTGAGAAAAAAATGGATTTCACCCTCTATTTTCACTTAATCTTGATTTTGAAACTCTAGGGCTTTGGGCTGAGTATTAAAATGATATTGTTGATGATCTCTTGTACATTTCTTAAATTTGTTTTATTGGGAATATCACTTGTGAGAATTGAGAATTTTCAGAATTTGCTCGTAAATTAGAGATTTGTGGAATGGTTAGTTATTTGAGAAAATTGTTGGTATTTCATTTCTGGTATGGTTGTTTGGATGAACATGAGTGAGAGGTTCCTTGTAAGGATGTTCATTCCTTCTCAAGAGGTTCCTTGTAAGGAAGCTTGAGAAACAAAACTTTGAGGGTGAGAGGTTCCTTGTAAGGATGTTCATGCCAAAAGAGGACAATATGTGGTCTTCTTGGGAGATTCTTTATAAGGATGCTTGAGAAACAAAACCTTGAGGGTGAGATGTTTCTTGTAAGGATGCTCATGCCAAAAAAGGACAATATGTGGTCTTCTCGGGAGGTTCCTTGTAAAGATGCTTGAGAAACAAAATCTTGAGGGTGAGAGGTTCCTTGTAAGGATGCTCATGCCCAAGAGGACAATATTATATCATAGATGGGGTATTAGTTTACTTTTAAAAATTGTATGACTCATTGTTGATAATTGGTTTCACCTTTCAGTTTAATTTTATTGTTGTTCGTAAACTAGAGATCTATTAAAATGCTCTTATTTTACCTCAAAATGTCATATATTCTATTTGTGAAATGAGAACGACTTGTTTTACATGCTTTCAAAACCTTGTTCGAGTTTGGGAGGATGTTCCTACAGAGCTTCATGCTCACCCCCTACAAACAATGTCTTTTTCAGATTACAATAGCTTAGAGGAAGAGCTCAGAATTGGGGAGCCGACACAGTGGGAAGCTCCAGTAGAAGGAGACGTAGACCCCGAAGTGGATGCTTAGAGCATTATCTTCTTTTGTTCTAGATTGCGACTTTGTAAAGTCCAATACTTTGTATTCAGCTACAAGTTTTATTTTGATTCTTTTGGGATGTAAAGGCCGTAGTTGGGCATATTCGTTTGGATGTTATTATAACTACTATGAATGATGAATCAAATCCTTTTGGATATGAATTTATTTAGTGCTCTCATGATGTGAATGGTTTATAAATTTTAATGTCGCCCAAGGTGGTTTTGGGGCGATACAGATAGCCACAGAAATTTCAAACTAAATAGTGAAAGGTATTAATTTAGAGTATAGTTTGGGCATCAATGTCCAATTTCACTTTGGAAAAACAATATTGTCAGGGATGTTCACTGATTTTCTTAAATTATTATGTTATTTTTGAGTAAAAATTTGAGTCAAGGTTGGAGATGCTCTAACAACGTACTAATAGGCACGTGCAAGATTAAGAGGGCTCTTGATGAAATTTAATACTGCACATTGTAAAATCGTATAGGCTTTTGTATGTACAAAAATAGATAAAATGAAAAAGCAACATCCTATGCCCACAAGAAATCACATAAACCCCTCCCCAAAATCAAAACAAAAATTAAACACCAAATCGTAGATTTGCATAATTTCTCACCTAATAACATTCAGATACATTACGTATGATATAGGAATGTGTACCAATAAAGAAGTGAACGAGGCCGATGGCGGATTGAAAAGGTCTTGTTTCACAGCCCAGTGCAAAGCACCGCAACCATACACACCCCATTGGCACATGAAGCAAAGGTAATAAGGGAGTTCTTAGACTGTTCTCCATGAATTTGATTTGAGAATGTAGACTTTTATCTTTAGAACTGAAAGAGTCACACTTCTCATAATAAAATTGAACTATCCTTGCCACTTTGTAATCATCAAAGTTTGAATCATAAATGACATCATGTGTAATGCCCATAATGGCTACAAAGAGCTTTCCATTATGGAAAGAAGGTGGCTTGGACAACTTACCCGTATTACTTTTTGGTGCTCTCTATTTTCCCAAACTCCTTTGAATTTGTCACAATGTTGTCAATATTATCATATCAACTTTCTTTATGATTGTAGAACAATGGTTAAAAAGAAAGAATATCAGAAATAGTCGTAACCTCCAATCCAAATGATATCTCATCACTTAAAAGCTAAAGTATGGAGTAAAAACTTTGGAATCCCACATTTCACAGCATAGGGAAAGTAGATATAAAAATCAACAGCAAGTTTGCAAGAAAACCTGTGACATAATTACCTTTGCAATAACTCAGAAATGTAGTTTTTCATTCCATATCGTTGTTCAATGAGCAATGCATTCCATCTACACTTGATAACCCGTTCCAGAACCTGTAGATGATAATATCTTTCAAGAACTTAGGCCAACATTAGCCCCTACAAACTGCTAAAACCTTACCAGGACAGAAGGTAAGCTTTTTTTTTTTTTCCATTTGATAGATCCACATTAAACTACGTAAATGTAAACATACCCTCAAATCCTATTGGTTGAAGACTCAATTCATGCATGACCCAAAAGTTGTAAAAAAATCAAAGTGGTTTTGAAACGGAAAAAATTATCTACGGTAAGAAATTGAAAGAAAGATCATAATATGAGATCAAGCCTCGACTGTCGGATTGCCTCTACTGTTGAAGATCTGATGTGCCTGCATGAATTGAATTATGGCCATGGCGTTAGTACAGATCTGGTAGTGGCTTAGAGAGATAAAGAGAGAGAGAGAGAGTGAGAGAGAGAGACGGAGAAGGGAAAGTGAAGAAAGGAGCATTATAGTTTGTTTGAGAGAGGAAATAAGGAAAGAAAGTAGGGAGAGAGTTTAGAAGTGATGATTAGGTTTATTGTGCCATTAAGTCTCAAGGATAGGGATGACATTGTTGTAATGTGAGAGGGAAAATTTTGAAAAAAAATATTTTTCATGTATGCTTGTATTTTAAAGTAGTATAGATATACCTTTTTACATATATATATGTTTATATATTTTCACAATAATATTATTAGTATTGTAAACCCAGAAAAATTTGAATTTTTATGAGAAATGGTAAAACGGTAATTTGTCACTTTAATGCAAGTTGAAGACCCGTATTTTTATAGAGCTCGGATGATGAAACAGACCTCATTGTTGGATTCATCTTGCAAAATCTAGTTATCGTGTCTATTTTCATCAAATTCCAAGATAGTTGATTTTTTTGTGTTTTTTAAGGTGACTGGGTGTCGAGTGATCTGCAAAACATCCCCATAAATAAAATTTCAAAAATTTTAAAATAATTTAAAGGAACTTTATATAAAAATATTTTGAACTTAAACCTAGACAAAATTTAATTGTTTTAGGAAAAAAAATGACTCAAAAATAAGGAACGTGTGGTGCGACGTAGACCAAGCATTAAAGGATATAAATAGGGGAGAAAATCTAATTTTCTCTCCCCACAACTCTGCTGGTTTTCATGTTGAAAGAGGAAGAGAGGGATGGGATGAGAAAATCAAGATTCAAGACTTCTATCTACGATTTACGGAGTTTCATCGGTTGAAATCCTTCGGACCAAGTATTAAAGTCAATATACGCAACTGATGCTACGTCTACGTACCAAAATGGATGGGTTTCACTGAAGTTCAAAGGCGGGATTTTGGGAAAAGCTTGGTTTCGGGAGGTATTTGGGTTCTTGAAGCTATCAAGCATTGTCTTACGCTTCTAGAGGTAGGATTTTCATCCTAACTAGGCTTATTTCCAACCTATGATGATTGTATGAAATGGGTAAGCTGTTAGATATATTTAACACTTACCTATGGTTGTGATTTGATGAAATGAGAAATGAAAATGGGTAAATTCAATACTTGTATGAATTGGTAATTAGAAATTGCTAGCTTGTGATTTCTTCGAAGTTTGGACAATGGGGTATATAGAAATCATTTAACGTGACTTCTTGAGTTATGTGATGAATTTGGGCATTTTTTTGTGATTACATGATTTGGTGCCTAGAGGTGTTTGATAAAATTTCTATGTGAAATAAAGTTTGTTAATCGCATGAGATTATGTGATAAAATGCTTGGAAAAAATTGTTGTTAAATTTAAATGTTGATATATACTTATGATATATTGACATTGTGATGAATTATGAAAATTATATGTTTATGATGTAACTATTCATAGTATATGTTGAAATGTTGTTGAGGTTGTTCATATGACACTCATACATATCAGATATGATATTGGTGTTGCAATTGTATATTACATTGCATTTGCACGGAGGCATCGCGTTCATGGGCATAAGGCCTGGGTGTAGGTGTGTGTGCATGGTTGATCAAATGCCATTCTTGGTGGTTGATAAGTGGACTCGGGAAGGTTGGACTCAGGTCCGGCTTAGTTGTATGAAAAACTTGTGTTAAGTATAGCAAACAGAGCTAGATTCTCCCTTGGGTGCAAAACTCGATTACTTGCTTCATTCATTATTTGGCGGTGCAATTCCAAAAAAGTGTAGCGGTGTACGAAACCAGCGATGTGATTCCAAAATCCGATACCCAACAAAGACACATGATTTCTTTTATAAGAAAGACACATGGTTTATTTTAAAAAGATCATTAGACGTACATCATCAATGACGGATTTATACACATTGGCATTGCATTGTATTGTGAGAGACAGAGAGGGCTTGAGTTGAGTTGTATGAGTGAGCCTCATCTCATTTTATTGGAGGACATAGTGAATTCCAACATTAAGTTGCATATTCTTGAATGCTTTGTGACTTGTTGAAATTGCATGTGACATTTCACATGCACTTAGGTTGGGGAGTAACCTCTTTAAGAGATATCCTATTGAGTGTGGTTCACCCTTTTTGGGAAAACATTTCAGTTGCAGGTTATACACCGGTGGGTGCTAAGTTAATTTTTGGGCATGTAATGTATGTAAAAGAATATTAATTTGAACTTGTATTAACTATGTTTGATGCATAAATTCAATGTGTTTTATAAGTAGTTATGGTACATGTCGCATTGGCACAAAGGTACATGTCGCATTAGCACAACGGTGCATGTCACATTTGCACAATGGTACATGAGAATGTCACACTGATGTAAACAAATGTCACACTGATACCAGCTAATGCCACACTGCTACAAACCAAATTCATTCTATTATAAACCAATGTCATATTGCATACATTGACATAGGACCCTCGGTTTTAGGGCGCCAAAAGTATGGATAAATGAACCCGATGTGGTCAATGTTGTATGAATGCACAAGTTGTGTTTTGGGTAAAGCTCACCGTACAAAGAATACTCTGCCCGAATTTTATTAAATTATAGATCTTGATAAAAGGGTCAAAACGGTGTGATATCGATTTACACGATATCCGTGGGTATTCTGCGGGTTGATGTGTGATCAACAGGTTGACAAAGAACTCCCGTTTTTGGGGCGTCACAAGTATTGTAAGTTTGATCTAAGGATTAGTTATAAGTAGCCAACAATAAGATTGGATTGGATTGGATTGATAAAAGGGTATAATTGTAAAAAATTGGATTTCACATTAGTGGTAAAATTCGGGGCCCACAAAAAAGGAAATAACTTGACACACTAAGAATTGGATAGGAGTAGAACAATATCTAACTCAAAGAAAGAGGAGGCGTAACATTGGGTTGGACTGGAAAGGACAAAAAATTCTAATATCCAAATCGGTAATCCAAACAACCCCTAGGTGTCAATATTTTTCACAAGAAAGATAAAATTGAAACAAAATATAGTATTTATGGAGTTTATGACTTCATTAAAATAAATGATAAAAAGTAAGACTTCATTATCCTAAACCAAAAAATGATAGAACTTAATGGTCTTTTGTATGGAAAAATGATATTTATGGGTAATTTTCCCTATAAATTTGCTCAACACTGATGTTCAACCCTGACGAAAGATTTTGTCTCCACACTAGTGCTTATGGATTATTGAGTGTATGCCTCCCATGATAATGATCAATGCATATAGATGAAACACTATAATCTATATGCACAAAGAACTAGAATTGTGTTTCATACTCTCTCATATGGACAATTTTAATAATGAAAATGGTGAATGTAATTACTTTGTAAATCACGAATTGTGCAAATGCATAAAGCAAAATGAATTTGAGTTATTATAGATGAAGAGGTGACCACACGGAACAACTGATCAAATATAACGTAGAAGACACCAAAGATGCCTGTTTATGAATAGTTGGGAATGCTTCAAATTCAAACTCATGAAAAATTCAAATATAAAAAAATGTGAATTTTGAAATTCAACTAGAAGAAAATCAAAATTTCTCAAGAAATTAACCTATTTAGTAAACAAATTTTACCCAAAAAGATAAAGTTAAACCACAGCCACACCCGAACTCGGCTAGGCTGGGCATGGTCAACCCCAAGCCCATCTAAGTCCTCTCTCATAAAAGTGGGGTGCCCCTTGGGGCCAATACTTTAGAGCAAACTCAAATCATAGACCCTCATTTAAGATTTCGTGTCCAACCAATGCGAGATTGGTGTTAAATCACCCATGTCCTAAAATTTATTTTCATATTCTAAATGGGTCATTTTGGAACCTATTTTCTCACTTACCTTTTACTTCATTTGAGCAAGTGAATATGCTATGTTATTCTTCTCACAAAGTAGAACACAAATACACCAAAGTTTACTCAAAACGATGAGTGTATCTCACTCACTATAAAAAAAAAAGTTTTTACGACGGTAAAGTATTGTAATAAAATGTCTATTTGCTGTCACAATTACTTTTTGTGGTGGCATTGTCTCGCCATAATAAGTGTGGTTTCAAAAGATTTTTATAGTAGTAATGATCTGTCTCAAATAGTATTTATGGCAGCAAGACCATGTTGTAAATAAGTTATCACAAAAAATTCGACAATTCTGCTTTTGTCACGGCGGTAAAAGTGCTGCCTCAAATACCACATTTGACTATCGTAAAAATAAAAGATTTTTTTTTTGTGGTGGTTAATATGTTGCTAAAAAAAGTATGAAATTTTTTCTACGTTAAATAAAATATATTTACGACGGGAATGATGGCGCCACAAAAAATATTTTTTTTAATTATTATGGACCATTGGTAACCAATGTGATATATCTTATGCATATATACACAACAATCACATGAATTTAAAAGTGCACATTTGTACAACTTTTTTTTTAAAGGGAGAGGGGAAGGGAGGGAAGGGGGGAAGAGGTTTAAACCGTTAACCTCAAGAAGACAAAGCAAGGGAAGGAGTACCATTGGACCAAAGACCCATTGGTATTCATACAACTACCCAATTCAATATATAGATAAACACAAAGTAAATATGACCGACATTTACAAAAACATAGCATATTTTCATATCAAAAAAAAAAACAATCCCATGAGTTAAACAAAAGGTAAAATATGCACTTTTACAAAAAATAATGATCCATGAGTACAGGAAATTAATGCGAAAAGTTGAACATCCTTCTCGAACCATCTACTCTCTCAGCGACATCTAAAAAAATCATAAAATTATTGTTACTATACTGAAATGATATTTATATACATATATACAATAAAGAACTAAAAGAATTTACAATATACATCAATAGAGAGCGACGCAATATTTTCCTGAACGGCTTGTTCAATTATGTAAATGGTATATAAACAAGTCATATCTAACACATTTCTTCTAATTGGTTTCACCAATACTTGATTCATTTATAATCGTATCGTGTCGGGTCCACTCGTTTACAAAATAGGTGACTTAAGGAAGACTCAAACCCACTAATTATATGTCGTATTAATGGGTTGTGTCATACTTTGACACCCCTAGTTTTGATATAAAAAATTGACTTTGTAGAGTTAATTTTTTTTTCTGTGAGCTAGAAATTGTCTTTTGATGTAAAACTATATAATTGTATTAAATATCACTTATAACATGAAAAATAGTTGTGGTCAATACAATTTTTTTATTGTTTTTCTTCTTTAAACTATAAATTATTTTTTAATCTAAAACAATATTTTAACGTTTTATGAAATATTATATACGACGGGAATAACAGTTTCCTTAAATATAAAAAATTCTTTTGAGTTTATGAAATATTATTTGCGTTAGGAAAAAAAGTTGTCTCAAATACAAAAATTTCTTTTTAGTTTATGACACTATTTACGGCAGGAAAAATTGACTGCCACAAATATTAAAAAAAACATGCATTTTGTGACGACAAATACAATTGCCGCAAAAAAATTGTCTCAAACACGCCTTTTGTAACGACGAATACAACCGCCGTAAAAAATTTATCACAAAAAACCCTTATTATTGTAGTGACTCTAATTTATATTCAAAGTTAACCAAATATCAAATTTTTAGGCCCAATTTTTTTTTTTGTTCTAACAGTCTATATGTGACACCCAAAAATTGCAGAGTCCCTTATCAACCGTTCACCAACTTTCAACCCGCAGAAATAACATTTCTTGTCTCAATCCTAGACCTTAAGTCCAAACAAATCCCCTTAATCGGGACTTTAACCCACGGTTAAACCCCATGTTGTTTTAGTCATTTAATTCATCCGAGGTGTGGTGTGCCTCAAAATAGTTCATTTAGTGTTCATTTGCAACCTTTGAATCAAGGAAAAACCAAGTCCAAAAGCATAAGAACCAATATTAAAATTTCAGAATCTTCCGGCTGTACCGGTACACAACCATATCGGTACACAGTACCGGTACGTCGAAATCTCTGGTCTAAAGTGTACCGATATGCAGTATCGATACTGTCTACTCAGATTTTTTTACCATTTCTTGCATTTTTCGTTTCCAATTCATTCCAAACCTTACCAAAACTAACCCAACACTTACACAACATGTATTTGGGCATTCCACATAGATTTTACAAATCTATTACATCATTTGAATGCAATCTCATTTAATTACATACTAAAAGTAAATATTCATTTCACTTTTACAATTTTTGTCAAAAAGAGCCACATTCCGGCTTCTTCACCCTTGGAACTCAAAGTGAGAGCCATCCACCGGCACGAACCCGGCACCTGAAATATTTTTTCCATAAAGGATGAGCTACGCTCAATAGAGAACTTCCTAAAATAGGCTACTCTCCAACCCAAATGCACATGAAATGCTCATATGCAACCAATCCACCATTCACATATTCCAAACATATATATCATATCAATGTTGGAAATTTGTCATGCAATGTTATGGAATGAGATGCGACTCACTCCCAATAACCAACTCAGGCCCTTCCCGGCCCTTCGACACATGCAATTTGCAATCGTGCAAATGCTTGTCTTCCATGAACCCGAGCCCTTCCCAGCTCTCCTACAAATGTAATTTCCCATGTGTATAATCCCGTTATCTATGTTACACATCAAATGACATTTTTCATCCGGGGTCTTGTATGGAGTGAGTGTTTTTGGGCTTACACCAACGGTACCCAACCAACACGGGATTTATGGACTTCCACCAACGGTCGCGCGTACACCGACACACTTTATGGACTAATACCAACGACAGTGCGTATCTAATCACCGGGCCTTACAACTGAGGGATCTTTTAGCCCTTCTTGCTAACCCCGACCCACAACACCATGCAAAACCGTGCGACTCGGCCAAGTTATCGACTTAGCTTCCTCGAGTCCACTCGTCATCCACCCATGTGGTATTGATTACTTTCATGCACAACCACCCATTTGGTGCGATGTCCCCATGCATATGCAATGTAATGCCCCATTGCAACTCTACTACAATGTTCAATATGCAATGTATGCAACATGAACCATTTCAAACCCAATTCACACAATCCATGACAATTATGTCCAAAGTATATAATTTTCATAATTCTCAATGTTAATAAATAAGCATGCATTTATCAACATTACCCAAGCTCGTATCCAAATATGTTATCTCTTATTAAGCAAATAACACACTTTATAATCACGACATTATGTAAACACATAACATGCCCATAATTCACATAATTCCGAGAAATTACTTTCAATAATTTCTACATACCCAATTCAAGATAGAATATATTCTATCTATTTCAATACCCACTTCACTAAGGTAAAATTTGAACACACTACATGCCCATATAACACAAATTCTCATGAAATTTTTTCAAAATAAATTACCACATTTTCTTAATTCCAAGTTTGGAATTTACCGTAATTTATTTCTATTCTCATTTTCCTACCCGTTTCATTTCATTTCCTTTCAATAGGCAAGTGATATAGACATCTATCAACCTACCCATTTCATTTTACATTCTAGGTTATGAATACCAGCCAAATAGGAGAATTCCCTACCTCTTATAGCGTGAGAAATGTCCGTAGAAGCTCCAAGGGACAAATCCAACTCCAATCCAAGCTCTTCCAAGGAATTTTGGTTTTTTTACCTTCGGTGAAAGCCCTCCTTTTTGGTGTGTACGCGTAGCCCTCGGCGAGGAGATCGACTTTCCCTCTTGGCTCGCACGGATCCGAGCTCTCTAGCTTCGTAGATCGTAGAGAGAAGTTAGAGTTTTCCTCTCTTCTCTATCGGCTGGAAGTGGCTGAACAAAATGGGGGAAAAATTTGATTTTTCCCCTATTTATAATTTTAGAACACTTGGCCCATAATGCGCCACACGTCCATTTTAATATCGGGTCTATTTTTATCCCGAAAAGATTAAACTTCACTCCGGTTCATGTGCAAAATATTTTTAATTTATCTTAACCTCATTTGTTTTAGAAATCTCATAATTTTCCCAAAAAAAATATTATTTGGGTCTCCCGTAAAATGTGAAAACCCGACTATTTTTGAATTCGATGAAAATTTACATGGTAACTAGATTTCGCGAGACGATTTCAACGGTGAGGTCCGTTTCGTCATATGAGTTCTAGAAAATTTCAAGTTTACAGCCCGAATTATTTTGATAATTTATCATTTTGCCCTTTATTCTTAACAGTTTAAATTTACCCGGGTTTTTACACTATATCCCAAGTCTAATTTTTGAGCCCCCACAAACTAAACTTGTAAACCCAAACATGTGTATAGTAATTTAATATATGTAATGGCGTAGGAAATACTAACATTGTTAATAATAGTTAAAGTTAGTTTAGCTCGTGAACATATGTAATAGTTGTAATAGAACTTCTATCAACTATGTTTGGTGTGCAACACCCTCATCCACTTCGTAATATTTCAAGAGCGCTAATAACCTTCAAAATCACTAAATGATATTGTCTCCAAATGAATAACTCTGATACCAATTTCATATATATTTTAAACAGATACTTTCAGACTATTATAACTTACACGTCTCAGATATAAAAATCTTTCAACTCAATCCATATAACATAACACATTTCCAAATCCTCACTAAGGAAAACAAAGAAAATATCGGCTGTTCAAATATACGTGGAATTCCTCGCCACCAGCTAATCTAAAAAATGGGAAATAATGTAGGGTGAGCATCAACAACTCAGTAGAGTAATTTAATTTCCAAGCAAGCGAGTTTAAAAAAATAGTATAGTTTAACATGATTGGGCAAGAATCCAAAACAAGCATTTGATCATATATATTAGCAAAAATGTCATTTCATGTGAAACTGTAGTAGTTAAACAAAACTATAAAAGAGAATTCAGAAATTCGAGTACAGTGCTACACTGGTGGGCAATTCATCCTAATAGACCACTCAGGGTGAATACGATCCATACGATCCAATAATTTAGGGGACTTTCACCCCAAGGAAGATACGCTCCCAAGTCAATACGATCAAGTTCAGTACCCAAGTCCGAAGACCAACAGGGCCACCCAGGCATTTACAAACTCAATGAGTACCCTCTACGGCCTCAAACTGGAATGTAAACCCTTTTGCCAATCGACCCATGTGCACTTATATTTTCATTAAAAATGATCCCGAAGTTTCAAACAATATGAACAATTCAAACAATACGATCATTTCTAAAACAATAGTGCAAACCGCACTCAAAAACCCTAATCCGGGTCCGAATTCACGTCAATATTTAAAACACCCAATCATATATTTTAAAACATGCTTAATCATTATAAATAAAATATATAATAATTTAGAAACAAGTTTGAAAAGCATCGCCTGTTTCGGAATTGAGAAACTCTACCCGCTCGGTATTTTGATCTGAAATAGCCAAAAATTAAACAGTGTAATTTTTCGATAAAATTTAATACACATACTAAATTAACCTACCTAAAAATGAATATAAAATTTATTTACTAAAAATCACTCAAAACTGGATCAAATTGACCTCGGAGGTTAAAATAGTCATTTTACTCCTCATATAGATCTGGCCGTCGGATCGACTTGAAATTTTACCGGGACCTCCGTACGGACGTTACGGAACTTTGGAACTAACCATAGGTCAACCAGAGATCAAACACGCCCTCACGCGCCGACGGGGTGCACTGGTGTCCCTACCTCACTTCATCTTCAACCTTGGTTCATTTTGACTTTTGCCCTAAGTGCAGAATTTTCTGCTCAACCTCCCTACTTTGGCCTCTTGGTTCTCCTACTACAGTACACTATATCCTTTGATTTTAACATCTACATACTCCTTGGATAACCTAGTATCAATCTCTTTAGACCCAAACTTTGAATTGAATTCTAACACTATCAAATCATTGGTCAAAATTAGCCAAAAATTATTTTTTACACACATGACCAGACCTGCAACTGCCCGTTTCACCCCCCAAACAACCTCAAAATCCAATTTTGAGGCCATAAATGGATTCCTTGACCCCAAATTAGCTAGATCCAAGCCCCCTTTCAAAGCTTAATCAAGTTTATCAAAAATTAAATTTTTAAAAATTCAAACCCATATGTAAATGTATGTTGTGTAAGTTTGAGTTGACTTTGGAAGGATTTAGAATGGATTGGAAATGAAAAACGGAGGAAATAGGCAAAACTGGGCAAATCATACGGGTACTGTGTACCGGTACTGAACTGTATTGGTATTGTGTTCCGAAATCATTTGGTCCAGTGTGTTTACCGTACCGGTACTGTGCTCCAGAACTGTACCGTACCGGTACTTCCGAAAGAGGTCTAACAGTTAAAAGTCACGATCTTAGCCTGATTTTTGCCCTATAAATACATTAAGACGCCTCTTTTCTCCCTATTTCGGCCTTTCAAACCCTAGAAAACCCTAGAGAGGAAGAAAAAAAAACACAAAATCAAAAGGGATTTACACGTCCAAAAAGACCAAATCTTCATTTTCTTCCCAAAAACTAAGGAACAAAGGTAGGGGTTTTGTTCCATTCTCTTACATTGCAGTTAGGGTTATTATATATGTATTCTCTTGACTCTAAATCCTATCTATTTGCTATGAAATCATATTTCCTTGACATTCATGGAATTATTACTTAGTCCTAAACTATGTATGGGTGGAGTAACCACTAAATCTCTTGTATGCCTTTGACACCCTAGATTTCAAGGGGAATGTGTTTTCTCTTGATTTCTCCATTGCACTTACTTTCTAACCTTAAATATTACTTGTTTTACACTATGTTATGTGTGGGTAACCAGTAAATCTTTTTGTATGCCTTCAAAACCCTAGTTTTCAAGGGAATTGAATTCTCTTGATTTCATCTTTGTTCTTGATTCTAAATTTTGATATTCGTTTGTGATTGGTTTCAACACTTGATTTTTCTCTTGTTCTTAATTTTTAATCTTAATTTTCAATCTAGTGTTTGATATTGTACAACAAAAATGATATTGATGATGATCTCTTGTATATTTTCTTTGATTATTCTATCGTATGACACGTGTGAAAATTGAGAATTTTGGTAATAATACAAAATTGTTGGTTAATTGAGAATATCTTGATTTTCTCACTTGTATGGTTGTTGTGATGGACTTGAATTGCCTTCGAGAAATGTCGTAGAGGGTTAGAGGTTAGTCTTTCCCGGTGGGAGAGACGATTTTTTAACACTTGTAGTGGCTTATCATTTGGTAATGCAACAACTATCGTTCACTGGAGTTCGAACTAGGGTGGGTATACCTTTCCTGGGAAGGGACTCGTCACTGCCATTGGTATGGTATACGCCATTTCACGAAATAATTGTGATTTGTGATTATGATGGGTGGACTAGGTATAATCGGTAGGTAGATTCCTGATAAACAATCAACGTACATGACAGTGGGTACTAACCAATGTCAGTTGTGAGTTATTGTTCATTGTACCAGAAACGGTTTCTACAAGAGTTTTGGAAAGTATGAGATTCCACAAGAACTTGTTCGAAATCGTTTATGGTGGAATGAATTATGTTTGGAAATGGATTATAAATTAAATATGGGTAATTGTTCATTATACCAGAAACGATTTCTACAAGAGTTTTGGGAAGTATGGGATTCTACAAGAACTTGTGAGAAACGGTTTATGGTGGAATGGTTTGTTAATTGTATATTGATTTAACTTGTTCATTAAATTACTGTTGTATCTTAAACTTGAGATTTGTATAAATATCCTGATTTTTATTTCAAAAACTCTATATGTTATTTGTGAAATGTGACCGACCTGTTTTATATGATTTCTAAACCTTATTTGAGTCTGGGAGGAGTTTCTTACAGAGCTTAGTGCTCACCCCCTACAAACAACATATTTCAAGTTTGTGTCTAGAGGAGGATCTCAGAATTGACGAGTCAGGACATTGGGAATCTCCAATAGCGGGAGAAACGAATACCGAAATGGATGCTTAGGATATAAACTTTCTTTTGTTCTAGGCTAGAATATTCATGTTGAACCTTGTAAAGTCTAGTTCTCTTTTGTTATCTCTGCTGCACTACATTTGTTAATTTTTGAAATGTAAAGGCTAAGATGAGTCTATTCTTTTGGGATAATATTGTAAATTTTATGGATGACTTTACGGGGTCTTATTTATTAATGAAATTATGTTAGTGCTCTCATGATGTAAATGATGTCTCTTTTATTTATGAATGAATTTTATTACTGCTCTCATGGTTTGAATGGTTATAGATAGTAATGTCTTCCAGGATCAATTATGGGGCGTTACCGATTTTGGCATTAGAGCTTCGAAATTAGGTCTTACATGGAAGCTGTAGGTTATGGATTATCACTGGAGTATTAGGTTGAACTAAAGGAACTCTAGACTGGAATTTGTTTGAAGTTATATTTGTAGAGAATTAGTGTTGATTTAAATCTTATACAAACCTCACGTTTAGATAGAGACATCCTAACTACGTGTTGTACATCAAGGAAACTAAATTGTAAATTGATGTGCAGGATGGATGGTGGACGATGACGTGGACGTGGTGGCCAAGAAAATCCACCATCACCATCCCCTCCCGATACCATGGAGGTCATTTATCAATGTATAAGGGAGCTAAACATTCTAGTACAACACCAGAATAGAATCAATCACTAGAAACTATAGAACTTAGCAAGGGGAGGTCCGATTAGGACTGGCGCTAGCAGTAGTAGAGTTACACAAAGGGCAGCTCCGTATCACCGAGCTAGCCAAGTCTTAGAGCAAAGAAACCAAGGGGTTCGAGGAGCTAGGGTTATTTAAAATCGAGCAAACACTGACCCACGTCAATGCTTCGCATGTCGAGGTTTGGGACATATACGGATTCATTGTCTGATTTTTCCACCTAAGAAGAATACCCAGAAAGCAGGTCAAGTAAATGCAAACCAGCCACCACTACAACAAACACCGTTAAGAATGATATCCCCGGCGGAGACTAATCCAGAAAGATTTTTGCTAGGACCCAACCAGAGGAAGACGTTTCCAACACAGTGGTGGAAGGTATTATTTTTCTCTAAAATTCTTAGGCATGTGTTTTACTTGATCATGATGCGGCAACTCTTCCCTACGCACCACATATGCTATTAACGTGGGGTTAGAACTTGGGAATCTAGATCAAGCCTTGAATACAAACATGTCTACGAGAGAAATATTGGATACTACGAGGATGTGTAGAGGTCGTGTGCTTCGAATTGGGGAGCAAGAATGGATTGTAGACATGGTGGTATTTGACATGAATGGGTATGCTAGTTTGTATCATGTTGTTTGGACTATTCTAGGAGACTGGTGATAATTTGGCTTTTGGTTTGTAAGTGATACTAGGCATGGATCTTTATTGCAAGTCATATCACCTATATTGGAAATGGGCATGAGATAGGATGTGTGACAAAGACACCTAAGCTCAAGTTAGACAAGTCTAGAAGAACCAAACAGTCCGACAAACTACCCTTCACTAATTCGATCATAACTCTTTATTGAAAAGTCCAAATGTTGCACCGCCATTTTTGTTGGAATCCTAACTCATATATATTTCCAACCATATATGTCCCACATGATAGAAATAACTGAGTTAAATTAGTTTATTCTCCGAAGTTGATCAAAAATCTGCACTGTGGTGTTCCTTGGGTAATAAAGTGTTGTGCTTTCTTCTTAGACTTTGAAGGTTTTATCCTTGAGCAAACTTTCACACTATTTAGGCTTTGACTGAGAGATACCCCTATGTGGGTTGAATTATTTTGGATGGATAACAATATAAAATGTGAACATGATTTGATGGCTTATTATTTAGTGTTGCATGCCTTTGTGGAAGTTAAGGAGATATGATAACCCAATTGGATGTGTGGAGATCAGGTTAACTTAGATTTTTTTTAAGTTAGACTAAGTTTTGGAATAATAATGTTATGAAAAGTTATGTGTCTTACTTAAAAGTCATAGAAACTAAGGAATGAATGTAGTATTGGTTTTATGATGAAAGCCATGGGAATGTTATGTTTTCCTCAAGGGTGAGTATAATGTTATGAGGTGGTATAATTATCAAATATGATCAATTGAAGGAATATGGCGAAGTTACATTGAATGAGAGCTTATTTTGGATTAACGATAGAAATTGTGCTTATGGTTCTTAAGTGGATCAGATTTTTTTTTTCATAACCACAAACTTGAGGTTACCAATATTGGTTTGAAAATATGATGGAGAGTTGATTAAATTTACTTGGAAGGTTTATAATGGTTGTGCATAGGATACTTATTGAGAACATGATACTTGGTATCTTATTTCCTTGAGGGCTTAGTGACTACTCTTAAACTTTCTAAAGTATTAATAAGCAAGAATTTCTTAGTTGAATGTTAAGTTCATAGTAACTTGTATTGCACATCTTAATTAGAAATTGAGGTAAAGTTATGGAAGCAAGCTTATAGTAGTTTCATTTGACTCTCGATATTGTTGGAGTAAAGATTACAGAAGTTTAAAAGCTCGAGGTCATATATAGTAGACAAATATTGAAATAAGGATGATTTCAATGTTTGGTGTTTACTCTTATTGTTATGTGAGATCTTTTAAATGTTACTAAAGTTGTGTTGGGGGAATATGAAGTTCTTTTTTTTGTCTCTTTTAGTACATTATAAGATAGGCTTGATTAGTTATACTTGAGTATTGTTGGTATGAGTATTGAATATTCTAACTTGATAGTTAGCGGTGATAATTGGAAAGATATAATTTGAGGAATTCATGATGATACCTATGTAGATTGGTTTTGACATGGATATAGAAACCTTATGTAATTTTCGGGATGAATGACTATGTTTATCCTAGTAACTAGTAGATTGTTATTATCTTGGGGATTACGAATAATGATTAAAACTATGATGACTAATGTGGGTATATCGAAGAAAATTGGTTTAATCATTGGGAGTCTTGTTTTAGTTTTGATAGGGAATTGAGAGAGATTTTGGGATCCTTGACAGTTGATCTTCACATTTTGGTATAATACAAGATATATATTGTAATGGATTGATCATAGGGATTCAAAAGTATAAGTATCACATGAAGAGAGTAGTGATGTTAATGAAAACCATTAAGAATTGATTACATGGTTATTAGTCCTCGATTAAGGTTAGAGATTGAGAATGAATGCTTGGGAGATAGAAGATAATTGACCTTAATCAAGTTGGTGAACATGTAGCGGTATTTAGATTGATCTAAAAGTATGAATCCGGATACAAATGAGTTATGAAGGGGATTGTAAGACTTATTAATTTGAGCTCAAGATTGGGGACTAAGAGCAAAAATCTTGGAGATATAACTTGACACTTAGCCTAAGTATTGTAGTTATTTAATTACAAACAAATTCCCTTTGAATGGATTAGATGGATCATTAGCATACATTTTTTTTAGAAGTTATAATTGGAGGATAAATGTGGTTAGGTTTCAGTATACATTTTGGTGGAACTTGACATATCTTCTCAAAACTTTCAAACCTATGAGAATTCTTACCTTGTGGCTAGTTTTGGTTTGTGAATTGGTGGATGTTACTTTATATCAGAGTGCGCAACAAGCCATGGAATTAGAGTTAATATTAGTGGAATTAACCATTAGTTATGGTTACAATGGTGAATGTAGAGAGTATAAGCTTGAAGAGTGAGATTCAATTTCTTGGAAAACTTGGTGTATAGTTTGATGGTTATAATTGTTGGGAATTTTGCGGTGTTCACCAAACTACAGAAATTTATAAGTGTCCATAGGATGTGAATTTATTTTTAGATTTTAAATATTGTGAGTGGTCTAGTTTAGTGAGAAACAAAGTCATTAAGAATGATACAGCCATTTAAGGAATCGTTGTAGATCTTGTCAAAATGGCATTACTAAGTTTTGGATTATAACGTAATTTGGGAATAGGAATGATGAGTAATCCCATTAGAGGAATTAAATTTGGTTGTTATGAAATGCTTATGGATAAGCCATAGGTAAAAGGAAAACTTGAGATTTTGAAAATAATTTGGGACATTCAAAAGAGAAGTGATATCCAATGAATAGGAAATAAGTTGAAAGTATGGATTTAAAAATTAGAATAGGTTGTTAAAATTTTAATCTTGGATTTGATGTTTAGAGGGTGAATAGAAGTGGAGACATCATAGCCAAATGAGAATTTGATAGGCTAACTTGACGATTAAGTTTCAAGGATGAAACTTTCTTTAAGGGGGTAGATTGTAAACCCCCAGATGTGTATAGTAATTTAATATATGTAATGGCGTAGGAAATACTAACATTGTAAACAATAGTTAAAGCTAGTTTAGCTCGTGAATATATGGAATAGTTGTAATAGAACTTCTATCAACTATGTTTGGTGTGCAAATGTATGTTGTATAAGTTTGGGTTGACTTTGGAAGGGTTTAGAATGGATTGGAAATAAAAAACGGAGGAAATAGGCAAAACTGAGCAAACCATATCGGTACTGTGTACCGGTACTGAACCGTACCGGTACAGTGTTCTGGAATCATTTGGTCCAGTGAGTTTACCATACCGGTACTGCCGAAAAAGGTCTGACAGTTAAAAGTCCTGATCTTAGCCCGATTTTTGCCCTATAAATACATTAAGACGCCTCTTTTCGCCCCATTTTGGCCTTTCTAAACCTAGAAAACCCTAGAGAGGAAGAAAAGAAGAGAAAAACACAAAATCAAGAGAGATTTACATGTCCAAAAATGTCAAACCTTCATCTTCTTCCCAAAAACTAAGGAACAAAGGTAGGGGTTTTCTTCCATTCCCTTACATTGAAGTTATGGTTATTATATATGTATTCTCTTGACTCTAAATCCTATCTATTTGCTATGAAATCATCGTTCCTTGCCATTCTTGCAATTATTACTTAGTCTTAAACTATGTATGGGTAGGGTAACCACTAAATCTCTTGTATGTCTTTCAAACCCTAGCTTTCAAAGGGAATGTTTTTCTCTTAATTTCTCCCTTGCTCTTGTTTCTCAATCTTAAATATTACTTGTTTTACACTATGTTATGTTTGGGTAACCAATAAATCTTTTTGTATGCCTTCAAAACCCTAGTTTTGAAGGGAATTAATTTTCTCTTGATTTCTTCTTTGTTCTTGATTCTAAACCTTGATATTCGTTTGTGATTGGTTTCAAGACTTGATTTTTCCCTTTTTCTTAATTTCCAAGCTTAATTTCCAATCTAGTGTTTGATATTGTAAAACAAAAATGATATTGATGATGATCTCTTGTATATTTTCTTTGATTATTCTACCGTATGACACGTGTGAAAATTGAAAATTTTGGTAATAATGCGAAATTATTAGTTAATTGAGAATATCTTAGTTTTCTCACTTGTATGGTTGTTGTGATGGACTTGAATTGCCTTCGAGAGATGCCGTAAAGTGTTTGAGGTTAGTCTCTCCCAGTGGGGGGGAGATAATTTTCTAACACTTGTAGTGGATTTTCATTTGGTAATGTAACCACTATCGTTCACTGGAGTTCGAACTAGGGTGGGTATACCTTTCCTGGGAAGGGACTCGTCACTACCATTGGTATGGTAGACGCCTTTTCCCAAAGTAATTGTGATTTGTGATTGTGATAGGTGGACTAGGTATAATCGTTGGGTAGATTCCGGAGAAACAGTCAATGTACATGATAGTGGAGATTAACGAATGTCTGTTGTGGGTTATTGTTCATTATACCAGAAATGGTTTCTACAAGAGTTTTGAGAAGTATGGGATTCCACAAGAACTTGTTCGAAATCGTTTATTGTGGAATGGATTATGTTTGGAAATGGATTATAAATTATATATGGGTAATTGTTCATTGTACCAGAAACGGTTTCTACAAGAGTTTTGGGAAGTATAGGATTCCGCAAGAACTTGTGTGAAACGGTTTATGGTGGAATGGTTTATTAATTGTATATTAATTTAACTTATTCATTAAATTATTGTTGTATCTTAAACTTGAGATATGTATAAATGTCCCAGTTTTTATTTCAAAAACTCTATATGTTTTGTGAAATGAGACCAACATGTTTTATATGATTTCTAAACCTTATTTGAGTCTGGGAGGCGTTTCCTACAAAGCTTAGTGCTCACCCTTTACAAACAACATATTTCAGGTTTGTGTCTAGAGGAGGAGCTCGGAACTGACAAGCCGGAACATTTGGAAGTTCCGATAGCGAGAGAAACGAATACCAAGATGGATGCTTAGGATATACACTTTCTTTTATTCTAGGCTAGAATATTCATGTTGAACCTTGTAAAGTCTAGTTCTCTTTTGTTATCTCTACTACATTACATTCGTTAATTTTTAGAATGTAAAGGCCAAGATGGGTCTATTCTTTTGGGATAATATTGTAAATTTTATGGATGACTTTACGAGGTCATATTTGTTGATGAAATTATGTTAGTGCTCTCATGATGTAAATGACGTCTCTTTTATTCATGAATGGATTTTATTAGTGCTCTCATGGTTTGAATAGCTATAAATAGTAATGCATTCCAAGGTGGGCATTACAAAACCCCAAAATAAGGATTGTTAGATTATAACTAAGGACTCTGAGGTTATTTTTCTAGGTGTCTATCAGTCCACTCACATCAAACAAAATCAAAGGTGACATTTCTATTTTATTTGAAAAACATTTTTTCTATTTTGGGTATAAAAAACATGTTAAAATTTGTTTGGACAAGGAGTTTTTTATTACATTTTTGAAAAAGAAGGAGATTTAAAGAGAGATTTTAGAGAATAGGTAAAATATGTTTTTGGGTGTATTGACGACAAAAAATGGAAAATTTTCAAAAACATGTAGAAAACTATGCACTTTTTGTGACACCCCAAAATCTGAGGGTTCGTTGATCACCCATCAACCCGCGAAATACTCGTGGATGCCGGTTAACCTGACACCGCGGCACCACATTACCTGTACTGGAATTTTTAAAGAAAATCAAAGCCTACATGCTTTTGATTGATTGAACCATCTTGTAAACCCCCACATTTAATAGTACTTGTACTAACTATATTCAATATACAAATGTATGTTGTATAATATTGGGTTGGTTTTGGAAGGGTTTAAAATGGATTGGAAGTGAAAAACAGGTGAAAAAAAAACAAATTCAGGTAAATTGTATCGATACAACATACGGGTACGTTTGAAGGAGCAAACCATATCGGTACCCCACTATCTAAAGAGCAAACGGTATCAGTATTGTGTACCGGTACTGTCAGTAAAAATCCAAAATTTTTAAACAGTAAAAGTCGGGATTGGCTGACTTTAAAACACCATTTTCACCCCATTTTCTTCTATTCTTTCTTTCCACTCTAACCCTAAACCTCTTGGAACCCTAGGGGAAGATAAAGGGGATAAAAAAAAGGGAGGAAGGAGGTCTCAAGGGATTGGGTTTTGCTTGGAACTTTGGATTCAAGGTAGGGGTTTCTTCCTATTCTCTTACATTGAGGCTAGGGCTTATATATAAGTACGTATTCTTTTGACTCTAAATCATATATGTATGCTATGAAATGATTGATTCTTGATATTCTTGTAAACATTACCATGTATTAAACAAGGCTATAGTTGGATAACCATTAAATCTCTTTTTTCGTCTTAAAACCCTAGTTTTCAAGAGCAATGGATTTTTCTCTTGTTTTTTTCTTTTTCCTTGATTTTGAAACTTTAGTGCTTTGTATTGAACAATAAAAAGGGTATTGTTGATGACCTCTTGCATATTTTCTGAAATTGTTCTATTAAAATACTCTATATAAAATTTGGAGATTTTGAGAATTGCATGTTAATTGAGGAAATGGGTTAAAATTTATCTCTTATGGATGTTTGGATGACAATGGGTGGCCATTGACCGGATATCGTAGAGTGGGTAGACGTGTTTATTACTCTGTGTGGGTTTGAATTTTCCCTACCACTCGTAGTGGGGTTGGTGCCTTGTGAGGATCAAACTACTATTCGCTCACGGGTACTGAGGATGAGGGTTAGTATACTATCCTTGGGTTGGATTTGTCACAGCCATTGTGTTGGTATACACCCTTTCTAAAGTTGCATATCCTTGAGTGGATTGGGTGAGTGTGTGTGGGCCAGGATATTCTCGATGTGTTTATTCATGTGAAGTTATACATCATACTTGAGATACATATACATATACATAATGTTGTGGAAAATACAAGTGGTTGTTTTTTTTACATTGTGGGTAAGGTCCCAAATGGTGTATTATGGTTTATTGCTGATATTACTATTGTTGGAATGGTCTATTTCTTGGAAATTGGTTTTACTTCTTCATTAAATTGTTGTTATTACATTGTAAACCCCCGCATATTTATAGTAATATAATGATAAAGGTGTATGGTAATTTAATATATTTAATGGCATAGGAATGAACCATATATGTTATTACCGTAGAAAATGCTAATATTGTAACTATTAGTTAAAACTTAGTTTTAGCTTGTGAATATATGAAACAGTTTGTAACAGAAATTATACCAACTATGTTTGATGTAAAAATGTATGTTGTATAAGTTTATGTTAGTTTTGGAATGGATTAGAAATGAAAAACAGAGGAAATAGGCAAAATTGGACAAATCGTACCAGTACAGCATACCGGTACGCTCGAGTCCAAAGAGTTTACCGTACCAGAAAATTCCAGAAATTTTAAATTGCAAACAGCCGGCCCTCCTTCCACTATAAATATTTAAGGACGCCTCATTTAGCCCCATTTCAACCTTTCTAACCCTAGAAAACATTAGAGAGGAAAAAAGAGAGGAAAAAACACAAGATCAAAGGGGATTTGCACATTGGATTGGATCAAAACCCTACTTTTCAAGAACACCAATGTAGGGTTTCTTCCTATTCTCTTACATTGAGGCTAGGATTTATATATATGCATGTTTTGACTATGAATCCTATCTATTTGTTAGTAAATCATTGATTCTTGTTATTCTTACAAACACTATCATGTTTTAAATAAAGATATGGTTGGGTAGCCATGAAATTTCTTCTTCTTGACTCAAAACCCTAGTTTTAAAGAGAAATGGATTTTTCTCTTGATTTTTAATTTGTTCTTAATTTCAAAACTTTAGTGCTTTATATTGAACAATAAAATAGTATTTATGATGATCTCTTACATATTTTTGTAAATTGCAGTCTTGAGATATTACCTGTGAAATTTGGGGATTTTGGATTTACTTGAAATTTGAGAAAATTGATTGGATAGTGTATCTCTTGGAGATGTTTGGATGACCATGGGTGGTTGTTGACGGACTATCATAGAAAGGGTAGATGTGTTTCTTACTCCGTACGGGTTTGAAGGTTCTCTACCACTCGTAGTGGAGTTGGTGTCTTGCGAGTACTAAACCACTATTCGCTCATGGGTACCAAGGATGAGGGTTAGTATACCATTCCTAGAATAGATTTTTTCAATGCTATTATGATGGTACACGCCCTTCCTAAAGTTATATATCCTTGCGAGGATTGGGGGTGTGTGTGGGCCAGGATATTCTCGATATGTTTATTCATGTAATGTCTTACATCATACTTGAGACACAGATACATACTATGGTTGATTATATATGGTGGGTTGTGTCATTATACAGATGTTAAAAATGATTTATTGTTGAAATTGTTCGTTGTTGGAGCGGTTTTATATTGAAATGGTTTATTGTTAAAAAATTTATTTTATTGTTCATTTTAATATTGCTCTTGCTTAAACTTAAGATCTATTGCAATGTCCTTGTTTTCTTTAAAAATCGATATATGAAAATTGTGAAATGAGACTGACTTGTTTTATATATTTTCTAAACCTTATTTGAGTTTGAGAGGATTTTTCTGCAGAGATTAGTGCTCACCCCTTACAAATCATATATTTTTCAGATTACGTGTTAGATGAGGAGCTTGGAGTCGATGAGCAGGTGCATTGAGAAGCTCCACTCGACGGGCACATGGATCCCAAGGTGGATGCTTAGGGCTATAATCTCCTCTATGCTCAACTAGGAAATTCCTTTTGAGACTCGGTGAAGTCTAATATTTTGTTATTCCCCTGCAAGTTAAATATGATTTTTTTGAGATGTAATTGTCATAGTTGGTATATTCTTTTGATACTATGACCATGGATGGCATACTCTTTTGGGGTGATGTTGTGGATATTATATACAATGAATGGAAAATTTTTTTATTGATGGATTTTATTTAGTTGCTCTCATGATGTGAAAGGTTTTTAGCTAGTAATGTCGTCCAATTTATATTTTGGGTTGTTACAGGTTTTGGTATCAGATCCTAGGAATTAAGTCTTACATGGGAGCTATAGGATATGGATTACCACTAGAGAGATAGGATTAGGTTAAATGAAATTGTTGATTGAAATTTTATTCAAGCCTTATGCTTAAATCAAGACATCCTAACTATGTCTTGTACATAAAAAAAACTAGATTGTGAATTGGTGTGCAGGATGGAGGATGGAGGATGGACGAGGACGTGGACGTGGCCATGGGCGTGAACTTGGTGACCAAGCACACCCACCACCACCACCACCTCCCATTGCCATGAATGGCATTTATCAGTGCTCAAGGGAGCTAACCACTTTGGTATAACACCAAAATGGGAACAATAACCATAACGGTGAGGTTCATCCTTTAACTCATGTGCTTGGCAATAGGGACAAAAATCGAAGAATGGTGATACTTCGAGAATTTTTACGTCAACACCCACCTACTTTCCAAGGAAGCTTTAACTCCTTGGATGCTAATAAATAGATCCATAAGTGAAAAAAATTTGTGATGGCATAAGAGTGGCCGAGGATTTACGGGTTGGCCTAGCTACATATCTGTTAGAAAGGGAGGCAGATCATTGGTGGGACTCGGTGAAGAGAAAGAGGAACATGGATGCTCTTATCTCGGAGGAATTTGATCAGATCTTCCAAGATAAGTATTTTCTTGAATCTTTCAGCGACAAGATGAGTGTAGATTTTCTAGCTCTACGACAGGGTAGCATAATGGTAGCGGAGCATGAGAGGAAGCTTGAGGAGTTATCCCGGTATACCATGGAGTTCATATCTATCGAGGCCAGGAGGGCCAAACGCTTTGAGCATGGCTCGAGGCCTACCATCAAGGAGAAACTTGTGGATCTTAAGATCCGGGACTACGGGGATCTAGTTGATAGAGCTGCACTGGTGGAAAGAGACATGATGGACAACCAGAGGCGACAGAACTTCACAAGGGAAGGTTCGATTAGGACCTGTGATAGCAGTAGTAGAGTCTAAAGAATGCACCCTACCGTCACCTAGACCAGGTGACTGGACTGAGACTTCAGACAGCTTGAGGAGTTGGAGGCGTACCGGAGAGGGTAGGAATGGACCCATGATCTTGCTTTGCATATGGAAGTTTGGGACATATTCAGAGTCATTGCCCGATTTTTCCACCATAGTAGACTACTCAGACAGCAGGACAGGTACAAGAGAACAAGCCACCACTACAAAAGCCAGTACAACAGAGACTGTTTGGAGCTCTTGCCCCAGGCAATTCCAATCAGGGAAGAGTGTTTGCTTTGACTCAACCGGATGAAGACGTTTCTAATGCCGCTATGGAAGGTATCGTCCTTCTTTATAATTCTTGGGCCCGAATTTTATTTGATTGTGGTGCAACTCATTATTTATACGCACGATATATGCTCTTAATTTGGGATTGGAATTTGAAATGTTAGAACATACCTTGAGTATTGACATGCCTACGGGAGAATAATTAAATACAAGAAGAGTGTGTAGAGGTTTTGTGCTTCGAATTGGGGAACAAGAATTGATTGTAGATTTGGTCGTGTTAGATATAAAGGGATATGACATTATATTTGGGATGAACTTGTTTTCCATTTTCCGTGCAATAATAGATTGTTTCCGCAAGCGGATTTCATTTCAATTTCTGGGAGGGATAGTCTTCAATTTCATGAATGAGCGAAATTCTTCCTATCCATTTCCTATTGTGGGTAGTAGATTCTTGAAAGCTAAGGTGGGGAGCCATTTGATTTTCTTAGCTAGCTTGATGGGAGATGATCGGGATAGATCCCAACCGGGCATGGTATTAGTAGTGTTGAATTTTTTGGATGACTTCCCAAATGAACTACCCGGGTTACCCCCGTGTAGAGAGATTAAGTTTAAGATTGATCTCTATCTAGGAATCGAACTCATATCCATTGCTCCCTATCGGATGACACCTTTGGAGTTAAAGGAGCTAAGGAAGTACTTAGACTCTCGGTTGACTATTGGGTTTATCCATTTAAGCACTTCACCTTGGGGATCCCCGGTCCTCTTTGTGAAGAAGCATGATAAAACACTTCGGTTATGCACAGATTAACGAAGATTGAATAAGGTGACAATGAAGAATAAATAGTCATTGCCACGAATTGATGATTTATTTGATCAGCTGAGGGGTTCTAAGTATTACTCCAAGATTGGTCTTCGCACAAGGTACCATCAACTGCTGATCAAGGAGGAGGATATTCCTATGACAGCTTTCTGTACTCAGTATGCTCCTTTTGAATATACAGTAATATTGTTCGGATTGACTAATGTTGTAGCAGCTTTCATGAATTTAATGCACAGGGTATTTCGGTCGTATTTAGATTAGTTTGTCATTGTATTTATTGATGACATGTTAATCTATTCACGGACACAAGGGGAACATGAACGCCATCTTTTGATTATGCTACAGACATTTAGAGAGCATAAGTTACATGCTAAGAGGATTTAATGCGAGTTTTAGATGAAGGAAGTGAAATTCTTTAGCCATGTTATGTCAGAACATGATGTAGTTGTTGACCGCGCAAAGATTGAAGTCGTGATGAAATGTAAATCACCGAAAAATGTGACCAATGTACGTAGTTTCTTGGGCTTAGCAGGCTACTATCAGAGGTTTGTGGAAGGGTTCTCAAAGCTAGTGATGCCAATGACTTGCCTCACGAAGAAGGGAGAAAGATTCTTGTGGACTCAAGAGTGTGAACTAGCCTTTCGCACCTTGAAGGAGAGGTTGACAATAACCCCTGTCCCCATTATTCCTAGTAATGGGGAAGGATACGATGTTTACACTAATGCTTCGTTACGAGGCTTGGAATGTGTGCTCATGCAGGGAGGTAAGGTAGTTGCTTGTGGCTCGCAACAATTAAAGATTCATGAGCAAAACTATCCCACTCATGACTTAGAACTTGTCGTTGTGGTCTTTGTACTTAAATTATGGATTTGTTTCTTGTAAGGAGAAAAGTTTCAAGTGTTTCCTGATTATAAGATCCTCAAGTATATATTCACCCAGAAAGACTTGACTCTTCGGCAAAGAAGGTGGATTGAGTATCTAACAGATTACGATTTTACACTCAACTTTCATCTGGGGAAGGATAATGAAGTAGCATATGCACTTAGCCAAAAGTCTCAGGTTGAACTCAATGCTCTAGAAAGTAAATGGAAGATGATGGATGCCCTTGGAGACTACGATCTACGAGTTAGAGGAGATGAATCCCGACCATACTTGTTTAACCTTGTGGCTCAACCTACCCTCCAACGTAGGGTTATGGAGTTGCAATGCTTGGATCCTTACTTAGAGTCGATTCAAGTTAAATTGGAAAATGGGGAAGAATATGAAGATTGGTCTTTCAGGAATGGAGAACTAAGATATGGGGAGAAGTTATGTGTACCCGATGATACGTTCCTAAAGGAGGAGATACTCGGAGAGTGTCATCGCTCTAAGTTTACTCTCCACCCCAGTGGCACAAAAATGTATAGAGACATGAAGTGTCAATATTGGTGGAATGAAATAAAGAATGATGTGGCAAGGTTCATAACACAATATGCAGTGTGTCAGTAGGTGAAGGTGGAGCATCCAAAACCCAGAGGATTACTACAGTCCTTACCTATCCTAGAGTGGAAGTGGGATCACATCACCATGGATTTCGTGTCTGACTTTCCACGGACTTCACGAAGGCATAATGTCGTATGGGTCATTGTTGATAGCCTCGCCAAGTCCGCTCATTTCTTGAGTATGAAGACCACTGACACTTTAGAGACCTAATGCAAGCTTTATTTTCGCAAGATTGTTAGATTGCATGGAGTTTCATTCTCTATTGTGTCAGATCGTGATTCTCGTTTTGTGACACAATTTTGGCAAAGTCTACAAAGAGCTATGGGGACAGAGTTACACTTTAGCACCGCCTTTCATCCTCAAAAGAATGGCCAATCTAAGAGGGTGATACAAATTTTGGAAGACATGTTATGAGATTGCGTGTTGGACTTCAAGGGAAGTTGGAGTGACCATTTACCATTGGTCAAATTTTCATATAACAACAGCTATCAGGCAAGTATTGGAATGGATTCTTATGAGGCATTGTATGGAAGACTATGTAGGTCCCCGAATTGTTGGCTAGAAGCTCAAGAAAGTAGCTTATTTCGGCCGAAAATTGTTCGGGAGACTACTGAAAAAATTCAACTCATCTGACAGAGACTACGCACAGCACAAAGTAGACAAAAAAGCTATGCATATCGAAGAAGAAAACCTTGGAATTCCAAGAGGGAGACTATGTGTTCCGCAAGGTGTCAACCAAAAAGGGAGTGTTTAGATTTGGCAAGAAAGATAAATTAGCACCAAGGTACATCAGACCATTTGAAGTAATCAAAGCGGTAGGCAAAGTGGCGTATCAACTTTGGTTACCAGCTCAATTGTCAGGGGTACATGATGTGTTTCATATGTTAATGTTAAGAAAGTGTCAATTGGATACAATGCATGTTGTGGACTTGGAGGATATTGAAGTTCAAGATGGAGCAACATATGAAAAATAACCGGCAAAGATTCTCGATACCAAGGAGAAGGTGCTTCACAATAAAGTCATCCAACTGGTGAAAGTCTTGTGGAAACATCATGGGATGAAATAAGCGACCTAAGAACCAGAGCTGAAGAGGCGAGAGAAATACCCTCATTTGTTCGCCACTTGAGGTAAGTTTTAAGGATGAAAATTTCTTAAAGGGGGAGGATTGTAAACCACCACATGTAATAGAACTTATACCAACTATGTTTAATATACAAATGTATATAGTATAAGTTTGGGTTGATTTTAGAAGAATTTGGAATGGATTGGAAATGAAAAGCAGGTGAGAAAAACAATCCAGATAAATAGTACCGGTACAGTGTACCAGTACACCGGAAGGAGCAAACCATACCGGTAAAGCATACCGGTATCCCGCTGTCTAGAGAAAAAACGGTACTGGTACTATGTACCGTAATGTCGGTAAAAATCTAAAATTTTTAAACAGTAAAAGTCGAGATTGGCTGACTTTAAAGCACCATATTTACCCCCATTTTCTTCTATTCTTTCACTTCACTCTCACCCCAAACCTCTTGGACCCTAGGGGAAGATAAAGGGGGAAAAAAGAGAGGAAATAGGTCTCTAGAGTTTCTTCAAGGTATGTGTATTCTTTTGACTCTAAATCATATATGTATGCTATGAAATCATTGATTCTTGATATTCTTGTAATCATTACCATGTTTTAAACAAGGCTATTGTTGGATAGCCATTAAATCTCTTTTCTTGTCTTAAAATCCTAGTTTTCAAGAGAAATAGATTTTTCTCTTGATTTTTCCTTTGTCCTTGATTTCAAAACTTTAGTGCTTTGTATTGAACAATAAAAAGGGTATTACTGATAATCTCTTGCATATTTTCTTAAATTTTTATGTTAAAATACTCTATATAAAATTTGGAGATTTTGGGAATTGCTTATTAATTGAGGAAATGGGTTAAATTTTATCTCTTGTGAAAGTTTGGATGACCATGGGTGGCCGTTAACTGGGTATCGTAGAGTGAGTAGACATATTTTTTACTTCATTTGGGTTTGAATTTTTCCTACCACTTGTAGTGGAGTTGGTGTATTGTGAGGACCAAATCACCATTCGCTCACGAGTACTGAGAATGAGGGTTAGTATACTATTCCTGGGTTAGATTCGTCACGGTCATTATGTTGGTATACGCCCTTCCTAAAGTTGTATATCCTTGAGAGGATTGGGAGAGTGTGTGTGGGCCAGGATATTCACGATGTGTTTATGTAACACCCCAAACACCTCTTGGACGACATTACATTCTAACAATCATTTACATCATGAGAGCACTAAATACCACCATTGATACAAAAATGTTTCATTCATCATATATAACATGGACAATATCATTCCAAAAGAATAAGCCAAGTTATGGCGTTTACAACCCCAAAAGAATAGGTCCATCTTGGCCTTTACATTTCAACCAAATGAGATAATGAAGTGCAGCGGAATATAACAAAATAAAATAGGTTTTACATCATTTTCAAAAAAATATCCTAGTCTAGTGCACAAGAATGTGGTGATCTAAGCGTCCACCTCAGGATCCACACTCCCGTCTAGCAGAGTATCGCAGTATACCGGCTCTTCTACTCCCAACTCCTCCTCTAGCACAAAATCTGAAAACATGTATTTGTAGGGGATGAACATAAAGCTCTATAGCAAAACCTTCCCAAACTCAAACAAGGTTTAGAAAATTGTAAAACCGGTCAGTCTCATTTAACAAAATAGCATATATAGATTTGGAAATAAAACAAGGCCATTTAGATAGATCTCAAGTTTGTACAACAACGATAAATACATGGAAACATTAAAAAGTATGTCTTAAAAGAAACCATTCCCAAATGGTTAGGAAAGGCGTCTGCCGTTGCATTGTCCCATACCAATGCACCGGTTCCGACTTAATCCAATCCATGTTCTCATCTAGATATATTGATATATATTGGTTCATCCCATACTATGTACATTGATTGTTTCTCAAGAATCTACCCAACGACTATACCTAGTTCACCAATCATAATCAAAATCACAAGCATTTTGGGAAAGGGCGTCTATAATACCAATGGCAGTGACGAATCCCTTCCCAAGAAAGGTATCCCAACCCTAGTTCGAACTCCAGTGAACGATAGTGGTGTCATTACCAAATGACCACAAACTACAAGTGTTAGGAAACCATCTCACCCCCACTGAGGTAGACTAACCTCTAACACTCTACGACATCTTTCGATGGCAATTCAAGTCCCTCACAACAATCATACAACAAGAAAACCAACATATCCTCAATTACAAGCATATTTCTAAAAATCCCCAATTTCATCATGTCATAATTTCAATAATCAACTATGAAAAATACAAGAGATCACAATGAAATCATTTATTACTCAACACAAAGTTCTATGGTCCCAATGTCAATAATAAAAGAAAACTTTAAGAAGAAAATTCATCCCTCTCCAAAAATCTAGGATTTTTCAAACAAAAGAGGAATTTCATGGGTAATCAACCATAACTTTGATAAAACATGTATTCATTGCCCAAAAGACTAAGGGAGGATGATTTTATATCATATATATCACATTTATAGCAAAACATACATATATACATAAACTCTAATCTCAATGAAAGAGAAAGAGAAGAAATCCCCTACCTTGTGTTCTTGGAAGATAGGTTTAGATCTTGGATAACCTCTTTAAACTCTTATTTTTCTATTCCTTTCTTCCTCTCTTCTCTTCCTTTCTTTCTCTCTTAGGGTTTCTATGGTTGAAGGGGCCAAAATGGAGACAAAAGAGGCGAAATAATGTATTTATAGGGTGAGAATCGGACCAAGATTGCGACATTTAAGTTTCAGAATTCTTTCGGCCGTACCGGTAAGGTACAGTACCGGTACGGTTTTGCCCAATTTTTGCCTTTTTTCTGTTTTTCATTTCCAATTCCTCCTGACCCTTCCAAATCCATCCCAAACCTCTCTAACACATATTTCTACATGAAACCTATTTAATACAAGTTCTAGGACCTAAAATTTCATATTTTCACTTCTTAAAACTAACATTTGACTATTATTTCCAATCTACCAAAATCAAACACACATCACTACCTTACCCACATTTGTACAACAATTATTTACTCTATAGTTATATACATGTATAAAAGAAAATGCAGGTTGTTACAATCCACCCCCATAAAGAAAGTTTCATCCTCGAAACTTACCTTAAATAGCGAACAAATATGGATACTTCTCCCGCATTTCTTGCTCCGGTTCCCAGGTAGCTTCTTCCACTCCATGGTGTTGCCACAAAATCTTCACTAGTCGGATGACTTTGTTGTGGAGCTCCTTCTTTTTGGCGTCGAGAATCTTCATCGGCTGTTCTTCATAGGTTGTTCCGTCTTGAATTTCAATATCTTCCAAGTCTACGACTGGCGTTGCATCCGATTGGCACTTTCTCAACATGGACACGTGGAACACATCATGTACCCCAGACAACTGAGCTGGTAACCGCAACTGATACGCCGCCTTGCCCATAACTTTGATCACTTCAAATGGTCTGGCATATATTGGTGCTAACTTTCCCTTCTTGCCGAAATGGGACACTCCCTTCTTGGGTGAAACTTTGAGAAACACATAGTCCCCTTGTTGGAACTCCAATGGTCTTTGTATTCTATCCGCATAGCTTTTCTGTCGGCTTTGTGCCGTGCGTAGTCTCTCCCGGATGAGTTGAATCTTTTCTGTAGTCTCCCAAACAATTTTTGGCCTAAATAAATTATTCTCGCCCGCTTCTAACCAATAAGTCGGTGATCGACATGGTCTTCCATACAATGCTTCATACGGTGCCATCCCAATACTTGCTTGAAAACTGTTGTTAGATGAGAATTCTACCAACGGCAAATAATCGCTCTAACTTCCCTTGAAATCCAACGTGAAAGCCCGTAACATATCTTCTAGAATTTGTATTACTCTCTCGAATTGACCATCGGTTTGAGGATGAAATGCAGTGCAGAAGTGTAACTCTGTCCCCATGGCTCTTTGAAGACTTTGCCAAAAATGCGCCACAAAACGAGAATCACGATCCGATACGATAGATAGTGGAACTCCATACAACCTGACAATCTCGCGGATATATAACTTGCTCAAGGTCTCTAAGTTGTCCGTGGTCTTCATACTCAAGAAATGAGCAGACTTGGTGAGTCTATCTACGATGACCCATGCAGCATTATGTCCTCGCAAAGTTCGTGGTAAATCCGACACGAAATCTATGGTGATGTGATCCCACTTCCACTTGGGAATAGGCAAAAACTGTAAGACTCCTCCTGGCCTTTGATGCTCAATCTTCACCTGTTGGCATACTGTACATTTTGCCACATACTTGGCTGCATCTCACTTCATTCCCCTCCACCAGTACTGACGCTTCATGTCCCTATACATCTTTGTGCTACCGGGGTGGATAGGAAACTTGGAGCGATGACACTCTTCCAGTGTCTCCTCCCTTAGGGACGAATTATCGGGAACGCACAGCTTCTCCTTATATCTCAATTCTCCCTTCTTCCAAGACCACCCTTCAATTGTTTCCCCATTTTCCAATTTAGCTCGAATTGACTCTAAGTCAGGATCCAAGCGTTGTAACTCAACAATTCTACAGTGGAGGGTAGGTTGGGCTACAAGGTTGATTAGGCATGGTCGTGGTCCATTTTCTCCAACCCATAGGTCATAATCTCCAAGGGCATCCCTCATCTTCCATTGACTTGCAAGAGCATTTAGTTCACCCCGAGACTTCCTGCTAAGCGCATCGGCAACTGCATTCGCCTTCCCCGGATGGTAGTTGAGTGCGAAATCGTAGTCTTCTAGATACTCAATCCACCTTCTTTGTCGGAGATTCAAGTCTTTCTGTGTGAACACATACTTGAGGCTCTTATGGTCTGAGAACACTTGAAACTTTTCCCCATACAAGTAGCACCTCCATAACTTGAGAGCAAAAACCACAACGGCAAGCTCCAAGTCATGAGTTGGATAATTATGCTCATGAGTCTTAAGTTGCCTTAAGCCATAAGCAACTACTTTGCCTCCTTGCATTAACACACATCCCAAGCCTCGCAACGAAGCATCGGTGTACATATCGTATCCTTCCCCACCATTCAGAGTAATAAGGACAGGTGCCGTCGTTAACCTGTCCTTCAAGGTGCGAAAGGCTTGTTCACACTCTTGAGTCCACAAGAATTTCTCCCCATTCTTTGTGAGGCGAGTCATTGGTATTGCAAGCTTGGAGAATCCCTCCACGAACCTCCTGTAGTAGCCTGCTAAGCCCAAAAAACTACGCACTTCGGTCACATTCTTCGGTGGTTCCCATTTCATTACGGCTTCAATCTTAGCGAAATCAACCGCTACACCTTGTTCTGACACCATATGACCAAGGAACTTCACCTCCCTCATCCAAAACTCACATTTTCTCATTTTAGCATATAACTTATGGTCTCTCAATGTCTGTAGTACCATAGAGAGATGACGAGCATGTTCCTCTTGAGTTTGTGAGTAAATCAATATGTCATCAATAAACACAATGAGAAATTGATCGAGATAAGGCTGGAAGACTCTGTGCATCAAATCCATGAAGGCTGCAGGGGCATTAGTCAATCCGAACGGCATCACCGTATACACGAAATGACCATACCGGGTACGAAAAATAGTCTTAGGAATATCCTCCTCCTTAATTCGCAGCTGATGATACCCAATGCGAAGATCAATTTTGGTACAATACTTAGAACCCCTCAACTGATCAAATAAGTCATCGATCCGTAGCAACATATATCTATTCTTCACTGTCACCTGATTCAACCTTCGGTAATCTGTATATAACCAAAGTGTCTCATCCGTTTTCTTTACATAGAGGACTGGGGCTCCCCATGGTGAAGTACTCAAACGGATAAACTCAATCGCCAATAGATGGTCCAACTGCTTTCTTAGCTCCTTCAACTCCAAAGGTGTCATACAGTAGGGAGTAATGGATATGGGTTTGGTTCTCGGATAGAGATCGATCTTGAACTCAATTTTTTTATGTGGCAGTAATCCGGATAATTCCTCTGGAAAAACATCCGAAAATTCTGATACAATTAACACCACCTCCGTATGGATTTTATCTCTGTCATCTCCCATCAAGCTAGTTAAGAAACTCAAATGACTTCCCGTTTTCGCCTTTAAGAATCTACTACCCGTAATAGGAATTGAATGGAAAGAATCTCGGTTATTCAAAAAACTGAAAATGACTCCTCCTAGCAACTGAAATGTAATTTGCTTACAGAAACAATCCATTACCACCCGAAAAGTGGACAACAAGTGCATCCCAAATATAACGTCATACCCCTTCATATCTAATGATTGATTGAAAATAATGTCGTTCCTAACCTCTCAACACCACCCTCAAATGTGTGTATGGCTTATAGGACTAAGGGAGTGTCACTCTCCCTAGGACTGATGCAAGAGATTAGGCAACAACGAATGTGAATGGTGGAAAATGGATGAATAAAATATGTGTGAAATGAAAAGCAGAATGTGCACAAAAGTGCTCCACAATCGCAAGGAGTCTTTCGTTGTCGGTGTTTTACTTGGAAAGTATTCCAAGGTCGTCTCCTCAGGGAAGGAAAGGGAGTTTTGTGAAAGTGATTTTGCAAAAAGGTAAAGAAAATGTAAAATCTTTTGTTTATGTTTTGGGGTTGTGTTTGTAAATGAAAATGCAAGAAAAAAAGTGTTGGCTAATCCAAAGGATACATTCTAATGGGAATACCAAATCAACTCAAAGCCTTCCTCCGATTGAGCATGAATGAACGATTGATTCGGGGAAGTTAGGGACGAGATTGGTGAGTATCTAAGCATAATCCGTGACTAGGCCTATGGGATATCAAAGGCTCACCAACTCATCCACTCTCAACCCCGTCAAACTGAACCATTTGACTTAAAAGGGAGGAATGAAGAAGGGTTGAAATGGAATCCCCCAGAGGAGGTCTTCCCTTGGATTAACCAACTTAAATCGTAACTACACATGCATAAATGAAAGACAAACATAATTTAAATGGACATAATGAGGAAATGAAGCATAGAACTTGAACTAATACAAGAAAACTTAGACTGAGAAGAAAAATATGCAATACCCAATTGAAAAACTTGAAATGTAAAACTTGAAACTACAATGGTAGAAACTAGAACATGTAATTAAACTTGAACTAAACTTGAAATAAATGACATTCAAAGTAATAAGGGAAGCTTACAAAAGTCTTACTGGAGATTACAAGAGAAATGGGTGAGGACAATCTAAAAATCTAAACTTTTACACTATTCATCATCTTCCTCATTAAAACTACTCCTAGCTTAGGTAGCCACTCTCTCTCCCTTGAAAATGCTGAATAATGTTGTATATATGGAGTGCGTGTCTTCAATTTTTCATCCATGAGGGTCCCTAGGGTCTGTGTGAAAGGTCATCCATCAATAGGGGGCTGAATAGATGGGTTGCACAAGCTAGGACAGAGATAGCCTGCAACTCACATGGCTGCCAACTTCTCTCACATCCTCATTAAATGTCAAGCCTCAAAAGTCTTCCAAATGTGTAAGGGACGTCTGCTCTTGTGTAAGGAAATGTTGGGGGACAAGTGGGGAAAGTGTAGGTGGGACCCCCAAGCCTCAAAGTTGAGTTACAGGCTGTTTTTCGGCTAGAAGGTCCGTGGTACCGGTACCGAGTACAGGTACTTTTTTCTGCACTGGACCACCTTTGGTAGAAATGGCATAACGCTTGATCTAACCGTTGGATTGAGCTAAAATTTTGACACGATACATAAGACATCCAGATATACAACTTTCATGTTTTGAACATTTCCAGATTCTGAGTAGATCATGGTAAAACTAGAGGAGAACCGAGACAGTGCTTCGTAGTGATGTGGCAGCTGGTGCCTTTGTTCCAAAACACCAATACCTCCTTGATTTCTTCACTTTTAAGCCTCCAATTCTTCATGTATTGTGTTCATGCCATTACCACACATCCAACATAGTTGCATGGTCCTAAAATTCAATATGTAAGCTATCAAAACATGCAACATCGAGAATTCAACATTATTCATAAAATAGGCTAACACTAAGTAATTAAATGCAAAAGTTGAGTTATAATGAATGTAATGAGGCCATGAAATGTGCAATATTATGTGCTCATCATCTAACGCAACCAAATCTATGGTCAGTTCATGATCCCCAATTTGAAGTACACACCCTGCTAGTATCCAACCGTTCTCCCGTAGGTAAATCAACATTCAATACATGCTCTAGCTTCTCGAAACCCAATCCCAAATTAAGAGCATAGGTGGTACGTATGAATGAATTTGTAGCACAGGGATCAAATAAAATTTGGGCCCATGAATTATAAAGAAGAATGATAGCTTCCACAACGGCATTAGAGGCATCTTCCTCTGGTTGGGTCAAAGCAAATACCCTTCATTAATTGGTGCCGCCGGGGGCTTGAGCTTGTAACAGTCTTTATTGTTGTAGTGGCATATTGGTTGCCACTTGTCCTGTTGCTTGGTTGGTTCTTGGTGGAAGTGATGGATAGTTGTGTCTGAAGTGTCCTACCCCTCCACATGTGAAACATTGACGGGGGTCAGTGTTGGTTCTAGTCTGAATAGCCCCCTCTCCTCGAATTGCTTGAGGTCTCGGTTCAACTGCTTGATTGGGGCGACGGTAAGGTGCCGCCCTTTGCACTCCACTACTACTAGCACCGGTCCGAATCGGGCCTCCTCTCGTGAAGCTCTACCGTCGTTGGCTATCCTCAATGTCTCTCTCCACTATGGCAGCTTGGTCAACAAGATCCCCATAATCCCGAATCTTGAGAGCCACTAACTTCTCTCTGATGACCGGCCTTAATCCCTGCTCAAAGCGCTTGGCCCTACCGGCCTCAGTAGCTCTAAACTCCATAGCATATCAGGATAGCTTATCAAACCTCCTCTCATACTTAGCCATGGTCATGCTGCCCTGTCGTAGAGCCAGAAAGTCAGTCTTTTTTCGGTCTCTGACTGATTTTGAAAAGTACTTGTCTTGGAAGATTTGGTCGAACCCTTCCCAAGTGAGTACATCAGTGTTCCTCCTTCGTTTCACAGAGTCCCACCAATGGTCGGCCTCCACTTCGAGCAAATAGATGGCCAAACCAACCACCAAATCCTCAGCAACTCCCATGTCGTCACAAATCTTCTTCACTCGGCGGATCCATTTATCCGCATCCAAGGGGTTAGAGCTTCCTTGAAAAGTAGGCGGGTGTTGGTGTAAAAATTTCTAAAGGACTACCATCTTCCTATTCTCATTCCCGTTGCCCGGTACTTGGGCTAGTGAATGAGTCCCACCATTGTGGTAGTGGTTGTTGTTGTTTCCATTCTGGCTTTGCACAAGAGTGGTGAGCTCCCTCAGACATTGGTATATGTCATTCATGGCATCCGGAGGTGGTGGCGGAGGAGGGGGTGTTTGGTCACCACGTCCTCATCCACGGCCACGTCCACGTCCACGTCTTCTTCCTCCATCCAACCTGCACATCAATTTACAATTTTGTTCCTTGATGCACAAGACATCCAAAATATTACTTTAATCTAAAGCCTATGGTTCCAATAAAACAAGACCGAAAAATTTCTTTCTACCTAGTCCTATTTCTCTAGTGTGAATCCATAACCTACAGCTCCCATATAAGACCTAAAGCCTAGGCATTGATACCAAATTTGTAACACCCTAAACTCCCCATTGGACTGCATTACATTCCAACAATCATTTACATCATAAGAGCACTAAATACCACCACTGATACAAAAATGTTTCATTCATCATATATAACATGGACAATATCATTCCAAAAGAATAAGCCAAGTTATGGCGTTTACAATCCCAAAAGAATAGGTTCATCTTGGCCTTTACATTTCAACAAAATGAGATAATATAGTGCAGCGGAATATAACAAAAAAAAACTAGGTTTTACATCATTTTGAAAAGAATATCCTAGTCTAGTACACAAGAATGAGGTGATCTAAGCGTCCACCTCAGGATCCACACTCCCGTCTAGCGGAGTCTCGCAGTATATCGGCTCTTCTACTCCCAACTCCTCCTCTAGCACAAAATCTGAAAACATGTATTTGTAGGGGATGAGCACAAAACTCTGTAGCAAAATCTTTCCATACTCAAAAAAGGTTTAGAAAAATGTAAAACCGGTTGGTCTCATTTAACAAAATAGCATATATAGCTTTTGAAATAAAACAAGGCCATTTAGATTGATCTTAAGTTTATAAAACAGCGATAAATACATGGAAACATTAAAAAGTATGTCTCAAAAGAAACCATTTCCAAATGGTTAGGAAAGGCGCCTGTCGTTGCATTATCCTATACCAATGCACTGGCTCCTACTTAATCCAATCCATGTTCTTATCTAGATATATTGATATATATTGGTTCATCTCATACCATGTACGTTGATTGTTTCTCAAGAATCTACCCAACGACAATACCTATTTCACCAATCATAATCAAAATCACAAGTACTTTGGGAAAGGGCATCTACCTTACCAATGGCAGTGATGAGTCCCTTCCTAGGAAAGGTATCCCAACCATAGTTCGAACTCAAGTGAACGATAGTGGTGCTATTACCAAATGACCACCAACTACAAGTGTTAGGAAACCATCTCACCCCCACTGGGGTAGACTAACCTCTAACACTCTACGACATCTTTTGATGGCAATTTAAGTCCCTCACAACTACCATACAACAAGAAAGCCAACATATCCTCAATTACAAGCATATTTCTAAAAATCCTCAATTTCATCATGTCATAATTTCAATAATCAACTATGAAAAATACAAGAGATCACAATGAAATCATTTATTACTCAAAACAAAGTTCTATGGTCCCAATGTCAATAATAAAAGAAAACTTTAAGAAGAAAATTCATCCCTCTCAAAAAATCTAGGATTTTTCAAACAAAAGAGGAATTTCATGGGTAATCAATCCTAACTGTGATAAAATATGTATTCATTGCCCAGAAGACTAAGAGAGGATGACTTTATATCATATATATCACAGTTATAGCAAAACATACATATATACATAAACTCTAATATCAATGAAAGAGAAAGAGAAGAAATCATCTACCTTGTGTTCTTGGAAGATAGGTTTAGATCTTGGATAACCCCTTTAAACTCTTGTTTTTCTCTTCCTTTCTTCCTTTCTTTCTCTCTTAGGGTTTCTAAGGTTGAAGGGGCCGAAATAGAGCCAAAAGAGGCAAAATAATGTATTTATAGGGCGAGAATCGGACCAAGATTGCGACATTTAAGTTTTAGAATTCTTTCGGCCGTACCGGTACGTCGAACTCTCTGGACCCGTTTGCTCCGGTACAGCAGTACCGATACAGTTCAGTACATGTACGCAATATCGGTACGGTTTTGCCCAGTTTTTGCCTTTTTCTCCGTTTTTTATTTCCAATTCCTCCTAACCCTTCCAAATCCATCTCAAACCTCTCCAATACATATTTCTACACCAAACCTATCTAAAATTTCATATTTTCACTTCTTAAAACTAACATTCGACTATTATTTCCAATCTACTAAATTCAAACACACATCACTACCATACCCACATTTGTACAACAATTATTTACTCTATATCTATATACATGTATAAAAGAAAATGCGGGGTGTTATAGTTTATTCATGCGATGTCATGCATTATACTTGAGATACAAATACATATACAGAATGTTGTGGAAGATACAAGTGGTTGTTTAATATATATTATGGGTAAGGTCCCAAATGGTGTATTATGGTTTATTGCTGAAATTACTATTGTTGGAATGGTCTATTTCTTGAAAATTTGTTTTACTTCTTCATTATATTATTGTTATTACATAAACTGGAGATTAGATGAAATGTCACTGTTTTTTTTTCAAAATTTATATATGATATTTTTGAAATGAGACCGACCTAATTTATATGTTTCGAAACTTTGTTCGGGTTTGGAAAGATTTTCCTACAGAGCTTAGTGCTCACCCCTACAACCAATAGTCTTTTTAGATTATGACCTAGAGGAGGAGCTCAGAGTGGATGAGCAGACACATTAGGAAGCTCCAATAGACGGGAATGTGAATCCCGAGATGGATGTCTAGAACTACATGCTCTTAGGTTCTATCCTAGGATAGTTATTTTGAGACAATGTAATCTTTAATATTTTGGTTATTTCGCTGCAAGATTAAGATTGATTCTTTTGGATGTAATTGACCTAGTTTGGCATATTTTTTTGGATATAATGATCATGATTTGATATATTCTATTTGGATGATGTTATAGATATCATGTATGATGAATGAAATTTTTTTTATTGATGGAATTTATTAGTTGCTCTCATGATGTAAATGGTTATAGATAATAATGTCATCCAAGATGGGTTTTGGGGGCGTTGCACATCCGAGGTCCAATATACCACCATTAGTACTCTATTATTGTCCATTTATAACATTGAAGGAAGGAATTGCATATCCCAAAATCTTGACAAAACAATATTAAAATTTTGGATTTTTAGAAAGCGTAGCGGTATGCATACCGGTACAATTTCTCTGTTGGACAACGTCGTATTGACACCGGTACGGTTTGCCCTGATTAGCCTGTTTTTATTTTCAATCTCCTCCAAACCATTCCAAAATTATTCAATATATGTTTAACACCATTTATCACCTAAACTAGATAAGTACAAGTTCTATTACATTTGTTTACATAAATTTACTGGCCAAAAACTAAGTCTTCACAATGATTTTACAAAATCTCCAAGTAAAGTCGCATCTCGGCTTTTCTTCACCCTTGATGACCCGAATGAGAGTCGGCCAACGGTGTATGTCCCATACCTGAAATATTTTCCTATATAGAGTGAGCTACACTCAATCGAATATCACCTACAGAGGCTACTCCCCACCTAGATGTATATGAAATGGCCACATGCAACAAACAACAACATTTATCTATTTCAAACATGAATATGTGATTCAAAGTTGAAACTCTACCATGTCATGCCATGATATGAGATGACACTCACTCATGCACTTTAACCCGAGCCCTCACCAATTCCCACAACACAATGTAATGCAAGTGTGTAAAACCTTCATCATTGATGAAGCACATCCAAAGCTTGTTTGAAATAAAAGTCAAGTGTTTATAAAATCAAACATTGTTGGATGTTGTACATCCAAGAGTATGTTTATAAAACAAAATCTTGGGTCTTTGTTTGGCAACGGATTTTAGAATTGCACCACCGGCTCCGTACATCTAATTCATTTTTTTGGACTTGCACCGACGAAAGTGAATAAATCAATAACCGGTTCTTGCACCTAAGGGATCGTCTAGCCCTTCTTGTTATATCCAACACAAGTTATTCATGTAACCCATGCAACTGTGCGACTCTGTTAAACCTTGGTCCAACGGTTGAGAGGTGTGATGAGCGCATAATATTGCATATGTAACGGCCTTATTACATGCATTTTAACTCAACTTTTGCATCTAAGTACTTAGAGTTAGCCGAAATTATGAATAATGTTAAAATTTCGATGTTGCATGTTTTTATAGCTTAAATCATTGGTTTTAGGACCTTGTAACTATAATGGATTAATGGTAAAGGCATGGACACAATACATGAAGGTTTGAAGGCTTAAAAGTGAAGAAATCAAGGAGGTTTTGGTACTTGGGAACAAAAGCACCAGCTGCCACATCATTTGAAAGCAGAGCCTCAGTTGTCCTCCATTTTGACCATGATCCACTTCGAATCTGAAAAGGTGAAAAACATAAAAGTTGTAGATGTGCCTGTCTTCTATATTGTATAAAAGTTTCTGCTCAATCTAACAGTTGGATCAAAAGTTATGCCCATTCTACTAGAACTGGTCCAGAGCAAAAAACCATACCGGTAAGGTACTGTTCCGGAATTGCCTACCGGTACCCCGAACACTAATAGCTTAACCCTACCGGTATTACATACCAGTATGCTCCCAAAACATGCCCAGACGCCTGCAAATCACTTCCCACCAGCTTAGGGGCTCCACCAATTATTCTCCCACTTGCCCCCAACATTTTCTTACACATCTACATGCCTCCTATATTATGCTTGAAGACTTTGGAGGCTTGGCATTCAATGAAGAGGGGAAAGAAGTGGGCTTCCATGTGGGTTGCTAGGTAGGCTGTCCTAGCCTGTCAAGACCTTTCCATTTGCCACCCATTGATGGGAAGCCTGCACACTTGGTTGGGGGACCACCATGCATGAAAAATGAAGGCATACACTCCATTATATTCAACATTGAAGAGCATTGCAAAGTGTGTGGCTACCTAAGCTTAGTTGGAGCACAATGAAGAAGATGATGAATAGTGCTAGAAGTTGATGTTTTAGCATTTTCCTTTTCATTTCAGTTATAGTAAGCTTTTAATCTTTTGTAATCCTTAACTCTTGCACTTTAATTTTATTTATTACAAGTACTTAGCAAGTTTAGTTTTACATTTTGGATTTCACCATTGTTGCTTACAACTTTCTTCATTTTTATCTTTAAATTGGGTATTGAATATTTATCTTCATAGTTTAAGATTTCTTGCATTTAGTTAAGTTCCATGCTTCATTTCTTCATTATGTACATTTACATTATGCTTGTCTTTTATTTTATCATGAGTAGCTAGATTTTAAGTTGGATAATCGAAGGGAGACTTCCCCTTGAGGATTCCATTTCAACTCTGTTTCTTTCCTCTCTCAGTGTACAGTGGTTCGGTTTGACTAGGTTGAGAGTGGATATGGTTATAAGTCTTTGATATTCCATAGGCCTAGTCACGATTTATGCTTAGATCCTCACCACCTCGTCCCTAGCTTCCCACGAATCAATTGTTCATCTATAAACCCTCGAAGGAAGGTTTCCTTGCATTTTCATTAAGAACATAACTCTCCAAAACACAAATAAAAGATTTTACACGTTCTCTTTTTGACAAAATCACCTTCACACACTTGAACTTTCCTTCCCTGGGGAGACGACCTTGGAATAATTTTTCAAGTAAAACACCGACATTCAAAAGACTCGTTGTGATTGGGGAGCACTTTTGTTCACATTTCACATTTCACACATTTTGTTCATTCCATTTCATACCACCATTTTGCTGTTCCATCTCTTGCATCATCCCGAGGGAGAGTGGCACTCTCTTCTTACACACATCATACACATGCTAAAGGGTGATATTTAGAGGTTAGGAAACACAACGTCTTGTCACCAATCACCGAGCTCACTTATCAACCATCAAGTATGGTATTTGACCAACCATGCACTCACACACCCACACTCATGCCTAGTGTCCATGAATGTGATGCCAATTTTATGCCCAAATTGCAATGCATGCCAAGTCAGCAATTTTCACATATTAACATGTGTCATGTCAATTTATATCATATGCATATAATCACCAAACTTTGCCACATTTTCAATATATCAATAAGCATTCATCAATAACAATTTACCAACATGTTATCTATAACACTCCACCCTTCACATCGCATAATATTGTCCGCTTTGGGCCCACTAGCCTTCACGGTTTTGCTCTTCCTAGTACCCCTGGGAAAAGGCCTTATACCATCTAAAGCGAGGGGCTTACTCATAAGTCCGCAACTTTCTCCTCCGTAACTGATGTGGGATACCAGGTTCTCGCATTATCACATAACCTATGTCATTCATAAGGCACAAAATAAACACATAAAATCAAGCTAGAAGCATGCCACCAAATACCAAATTCCAAGAGAATTCACAAGGAATTTTCACATATCAAAATCAAGCTAGAAGTTGGTCTAAATCATTTCTATACTTATTTTCTCATTTTCTCATTTTCATAACAATTGGCAAGTGATATATAACCACATACACCTAACCATCCCTTATGGACATTCTATGTTAGAAATGAACTAGAATAGGAGGGAACTCCTCCTCTTGAAGCGTAAAACACCCGTAAGAAGCTTCAAGAACACGATTCAAGCCCAAACCTTTGATTTCTCCAAAATCTCCTCTTTGGATCTTCGAGAAAATCAGCTCTTTTTGGTACGTAGATGTAGTGCTCTTCCAGGAGATCGACTTTAACTCTTAACTCGATAGATTTCTACTGACAAAATTCTGTGAATCAAAGAAGAAAACCTTGAAATCTAACTTTTGTCTCCCCCTTTCTCTCCAAAGTTGAAGACCAAAATTTTCAGCAAATATTTGTGCCAAAATATCTGATTTTTGACACTATTTATAGTTTGTAATACTCAGCCCACATCGCACCACTCGGGTCCGTTTCTGCCAGAAACGATTAATTTCATCTCGGTTTAAGTTCAAATTAATTTTATTTGAACTTTAATTCAACTATAAGGAAATTTCATAATTTCTATTTTTTAGGACCTTTGTGAGTTCATTCGACACAATTGTCTCGTAAAACGTAAAAAATTTGACTATCTCAGAATTCAATGAAAATTTACTGGGTAACTTGGTTTTCATGATACAAATCCAACAGCGAAGTCCGTTGCATCATCTGAGCTCTAGAGAATTATGTATTTTAAATCCGCTTTCTAGTGATAAATTATTATTTTGCCCTTTTTCCAGAAAAGTTCAATTTTTCCGGGGTTTTACACTTTTTTATCGTGCATTTAAAATGGGTATTATAAAAAGCCCATCTCTTTTAATTTTATCTCTCCCCAAAGCTCCTCTACAATTCCTTCTCTCTCCCTGATGGCCAAAACACACCCCAACCCTCCTTTTCACTTCTACCCCTGAGACTGAGAGGTCTTCGGGAAAACATCCTCGATTGAGCAAGTGTGTACACCATAGATCTGAGGACCCATAACTCAATGGCAAGCTACGGCAAAACGACTCAGATTTGTGGTTTGTTGCTTCGAATATGAGGACTCATGACTCAACCTTATCCTTCGAGCGATCCTTCAAATGCCAAAATGACCCAGATATGTGGTTAATTGCTTCGAATTTGTTGATTTTGTGTGACGATTGATTGATCAACGACACCAGATTGGAGTCATGGGTAAAATCTATTGATTATGTGTGTTATATACCAAATCTTTTTTTTTTTTGGTTACTAGTTATTGTAGATCTAGCTATCTGATCTAGTATTTTTTTTTTTTTTGTATATCAAATCTAATTTTTGCTTTTGACACTAGTTGTTGTAGATCTTGCTGTTTTTTTTTTTTAGTCAAGTCTATTAATTTTTGTTAAGTATCTAATCTTGTGATTTTTGTTTTTGAATATGAAATCTTTTTTTTTACTAGTTGATGTACAGTTGACTATTGGATTTTTTTTTTTGGTTAATTGTTTTCTACCGCTGTGATTTCGGCTAAAAACACCTTACTTACTTGACATTTAAAATTACGCACATTACTCCCATATAGTTATGTACCAAAGTAAAATAATTAATGTTGTTAACAAAATTAAAAATTTCCTGATTTACTCTTGACCATAAAACTAATAGAACATAACGACAAACGAACACATTTCTATCAAACATGCCAAGTTTCTTTTTTTTTTCAAATGAGGTTTTGATTCGGGATGAAAAATCACTTATATTTTTTTGGGTTAATTGCAAATTGCACCCCGAAAGATCATTCTAATCTCAATTTGCACCCTTAAAGATATAATTTGTATCAATGTGAACCCCCAAATATCAAAATATCAATTTGCACCCTCAAAGATAGAATTTGTATCAATGTGCACATAATACATTAAAAATATTTTATTTTATTTTTACTTTTATCTTCCGACACTAGAATTATGTCATGTTTATCCTTTAAATTTAATATCACAATTTATATCTATTTATATTTATATTTATATCTATATCTGTATACCAATATAAATATAGGCATCCCTTCATCTTTCTCTAAATAA
>CM042189.1:24145969-24164688 GCA_023539305.1 Ilex asprella | reverse complement strand
ATCTGTATACCAATATAAATATAGGCATCCCTTCATCTTTCTCTAAATAATTTACAAACCTTATTTGCTACATTAATTCATCTACTTACGGTTTAGCCTTTAATTTTTTAAAAAGTAAAAAAATAACATGTCTGTTGGTTAAATTGTATTTAATATAACAATTACTTATTTTAGTAAATACATGGCTGATTCTAATGGAAGGCTTTTCTCTCTCTCTCTCCTCACAATAGGCCGCACCACCTGTTGGTGATTAAAGCCAAGATGAACAAAAGAATGGCCATCATCATTTCCATCACCCACCTCTTCCTCTCCTCAAGATTAAAGGCTAATGAAATACAATATTCATCATCTTTATTTGAAATTTGACCTCTCTTTCAAAAAAAAATTCCTTTCATCGATGTAAGCCATGGGTATTGGGCATTTTGTAGTTTTTTATCGAAGTTATTGATATCTTGTGATTGGTTTAATTCTATGTTTTATGGATTACAGTAGTCGATACATATGACTTTCAACAAATTTAGATCCTCCAATACACTTGTTTGAGTATTCTAAAAATGTTTGGATATTTGACATTTAGTCATGTGCCTCTTACATTGATGGGTTATGTTATTTGTTTTTAGTCCTCTGTTTGCTGAATATAAGAATTCTAATATTAGGCATTTAGTATATGATTGAGGTATTGTCTTTTTTTCCAAGAGTTTTGAGGTATTATTTAGAGAAAGATGAAGGGTTGCCTATATTTATATTGATATATAGATATAAATATAAATATAAATAGATATAAACTGTGATATTAAATTTAGAGGGTAAACATGACATAATTCTAGTGTTGGAAGATAAAAGTAAAAATAAAATAAAATATTTTTAATGTATTAGGTGCACATTGATACAAATTCTATCTTTGAGGGTGCAAATTGAGATTTTGATATTTGGGAGTGCACATTGATACAAATTATATCTTTAAGGGTGCAAATTAAGATTTTGATCTTTGGGGGTGCACATTGAGACAAATTTCTATCTTTTAGGGTGTAAATTGAGATTTTTGATCTTTGGGGGGTGCAAATTGAGATTAGAACGATCTTTCGGGGTGCAATTTGTAATTAACCCTATTTTTTTTACATGTTTTTTAATCTGGAACTGATGCCCTACCTATTTGGGTATTATATTATATATCATATAGGGTATTTTAAGCATTTAAACAATATTCTTTTGAAGGAAAACAATGGAAATAGAGTCCAAAACATGTTTTGGGCGTGTAGAGTAGACTCTCCATTAACTTCAATGATAAAAATAGCTATTTCACTTTGGCACATAAATACATGGGGATAATGTGCATAATTTTAAACGTTAAGTAGGTAAGGTTCTTCTAGCTGAAACCACAGAGAGATAAAAAGAAATTAACCCTATTTTTTCTGTCAGATCTTTTGATTTGTGTGGCTATTGTTACTAGTTGTTGTCAAATCTATTAATTATATTACTGCTTTGATCAAAAATTCAAAAATGGGTGTATATAGAAAAGTAAAAAGACAATATGAATCCTCTAGAAAAATAGCATTCAAATTCATATTTCATGTAAATATGCAACAAGAATTAAATAATCAAACTGGAAATAAACTACTTAAGTTAATAAATAAGTGGTGATGATTAATGTTTAAGGTTTGGTTGCAACTTCCATTGATTGACAACAAATGTAGTAAATAAAATTTATGTAACTTATTCTATTGGTATTTATTTTTGGGAGATTTGGTGGAAGATCTACATAGAGTGACTTTTTTTGACTTTAGGTCTAGCCTCAATATTTTTAAAGCCAAAAGTCTATAAAATCAATTGTTGACAAAAATATCTTTAATGAAGAAGGCTATTTAAATGACAAAAAAAAGAAGAGGTTATTTAAAAATTTCCACCATTATTCAATTTTGGGCTACTTGCACTAGAGGTCCCCCAAAGTATGGGATTTGTCTCATTTTAGTCCATAATGTTTCAATTGCATCATTTTGGTCTCTGAAATATTACATAAGTTTCTTTATGGTCCTTCAAACAGACAATGTTCAGATTGCTAATAATTTTTCATCATAAACTTGTCACGTAATACCTAAAGTAAAAAAAATAATTTTGATAACTCTTAAACAAAATTTGGATAGCTTTTAACAAAAAAGTGTGTGATATAAGTAGCTTTTGACCAAACTTTGGATATTTTATGATAAAAAATGTGTAATTTAGATAGTTATTTAACCAAAATTTGAGTAGAAATTTGGTCAAGAGTTATCCAATTTATTTTTTTGTCCATATTTATGGATCAAGTGACAAATTTAGATAAAAATCGTTAGCAATCTGGATATTATCTGCTTGAGGGACCATATAGAAATATATTCAATATTTGAGGGACCAAAATAATGTAATTTAAACATTGAAGACCAAAATAAGACAAACTTCATACTTTAGGGACTTTTAGTGTAATTAATACTTAAATTTTTATATTTATTACCCCAACTATGCCAACCAGCACCACGAGCCTACACCAACCACGCACCACCATCACCACTGTCACTACCGGCAACAACAACAATCACCACCATAACTACAACTACCACCCGCCACTACCATTGCCGCCCGCCACCACCATCACCCACAACCCCCACCACAACTACCACCATCATCGTTGCCAACAACATCTACCACTATAACCCACTGCTACCATCGCCGCTAACCATGACCACCCACTATCATCCACCAACCACCAACCACTACTACCATCACCCGTCACCCATCGTCGTCGCCACCACTAGCCATCACAATCACCGATGATCTTTGTAAACCACCACCATTGCCCCCAAACACCATCACCCACCACCCAAAAATGATGAAAAACTAGCCCAGCATGGCCACCAACCACCATTACCTGCCAAAGACCATCACCACCACTCGTCACTCGCCACCCTACCCACACCCAACACCACCCGTCACCACCAATCACCACTATACCACTATCGCCACCAATCAAAAGCACCCATAACCCACCACCCAAAAGAGAGAAAAACTAGTCTACCACCCCCACTGCTCACCATCGTCGCCAACCACCACTACCCAAAATTCACCACCACACACCAACTGTCGTCCCACTATCACCCACCAACTATCGTCCCACTATCACCCACTATTGTAGCCAATTGCCACCGTCTATCATCCACTACCACCACAAGCCATCGTCGCAAACCACTACCACTCACAACCCAAAACAGCGAAAAACTAGCCAACCACCCACCACCACGCATAATTACTGTTGGCATGGGGTTAAATTTCTCACCAAATTTCTGTGGCATGATAGCACTAATATCTAACACTTAGTCTCAACCAAACACTTAGAATATTCACAAAATGCACACGAGAATAGAGAAGGGATAGTAAATAAACACACACACAGTGCACATAAGCTTTACAAGCCAACAGACCAAACCTTTCTTTCTCAATAAAGTATAAGGAAACTAAAGCTTAGGTCTACTTACAAAAACGTGTCCAACTCTATTGGTTGCACTACAGACCCAGGCATCCATATTTATAATGTTCAAGGTGGCAATTACAAGCCCAACTGCCTAGGTAACTGCATACAATTCAAATCCGCCCAGAAGTATGTTGTGATTTGATGGTAGAGGAAGTTGTAACTGGTGGCTGACATAGCAAAGAACTATCTGCAACTTCTCTGCACGCTGTCTGAATCTGACAAAGATCCCTCATGTTGTGCGCTTGCCAAAAAACTGCACAGAATTGACACCATCTGCAAAACACATGCTACAAACATTCTCACATGTTGTGCATGTGTCATTCTCATGAGCCCTCAGCTGTAACGCCCCAAATACCACCTTGGACGGCATTACATGCTAACCACCATTCACATCATGAGAGCACTAAATAAATCCATCAATAAGAAATTTTTCATCCATCATATATAAAATTAACACGATCATTCCAAAAGAATAAGCCACGCTATGGCCCTAATATCAAAAGAATATGCTAAACTATGACATTTACTTCCCAAAGGAATTAAATTACACTTGCTGCAGAAATACAAAAGAAAACTAGACTTCTAAATTCTCAAGTCTAGTACAAAAGAAGCTATGTCTCTACAGGTCCACTTCGGGGTCTAGATTCCCCTCGGGTGGTGCCTCCCAATGTGCTGGCTCATCAACTCTAATCTTCTCCTCCAGCACATAATCTGAAAATATGTAATTTGTAGGGGATGACCACGAAGCTCTGTAGAAAAATCTTCCCAAACTTCAACAAGGTTTATAAAAATATATAAAAAAGGCCGGTTTTATTTCACAAAATAGCATATATAATCTTTGAAGTAAAATAGAGACATTTTACAACTGATCTCAATTTTAAGTGGCAATAATAATAGAAATGAACAATACCAACCAAGTTCCAATAAACAACTATTTCCAAAGTATAAACCATTTCTCTCACATGATATGATATTGTCCTTCAAGGCATGAGCATCCTTATAATGAACCTCAACGTTTGGGTTTCTCAAGCATCCTTACAAGGAACCTCTTGAGAAAATCTCATACTGTCCTCTTTTGGCATAAATATCCTTACAAGGAACCTCCCACCCTCAAGGTTTAGTTTCTCAAGCATCCTTACAAGGAACCTCTTGAGAATATCACATATTGTCCTCTTTTGGCATGAGAATCCTTACAAGGAATCTCACACCCTCAAGGTTTGGTTTCTTAAGCATCCTTACAAGGAACCTCTTGAAAAGATCATACATTGTCCTCTTTTGGCATGAGCATTCTTACAATGAACTTCTCACCCTAAAAGTTTAGTTTCTCAAGCATCCTTACAAGGAATCTCTTGAGAAGGAATGAGCATCCTTACAAGGAACCTCTTACTCATATTTTTCCATACAACCATACAAGCAATACATTACCCACTATTTTCACAAATACCCAACAATTTCACAAGTCTTGTAACATCCCGCATTTTATTCTATACATGTATATAGATATAGAGTAAATAATTGGTGTACAAATGTGGATATGGGTAGTGATGTGTGTTTGAATTTGGTAGATTAGATATAATAGTCAAATTTTAGTTTTAAGAAGTGAAAATAATAAATTTTAAGTCCTAGAACTTGTATTAAATAGGTTTGGTGTAGAAATAAATGTTGGAGAGGTTTGGGATGGATTTGGAAGGGTTAGGCGGAATTGGAAATGAAAAACAAAGAAAAAGGCAAAAATTGGGCAAAACCATACTAGTACTGAACCGTACCGGTACTACGTACCAGAGCAAACTGGTCCAGAGAGTTCAACGTACCGATACGGCTCAGTATCGGTACAGAGAGTTCGACGTACCGGTACAGCGTACCTGTACGACCGAAAGAATTCTGAAACTTAAATGTCGCGATCTTGGTCCGATTCTCGCCCTATAAATACATTATTTTACCTCTTTTGGCTCTATTTCGGCCCCTCCAACCATAGAAACCCTAAGAGAGAAAGAAAGGAAGAGAAGAGAGGAAGAAATGAAGAGAAAAATAAGAGTTTAAAGGGGTTATCCAAGATCTAAACCTATCTTCCAAGAACACAAGGTAGGGGATTTCTTCTCTTTCTCTTTCATTGAGATTAGGGTTTATGTATATATGTATGTTTTGCTATAAATGTGATATGTATGATATAAAATCATCCTCTCTTAGTCTTTTGGGCAATGAATACATGTTTTATCAAAGTTAGGGTTGATTACCTATGAAATTCCTCTTTTGTTTAAAAAATCCTAGATTTTTAAAGAGGGATGAATTTTCTTCTTTAAATTTTCTTTTATTATTGACATTGGGACCATAGAAATTTGTGTTGAGTAATAAATGATTTCATTGTGATCTCTTGTATTTTTCATAGTTGATTATTGAAATTATGACATGATGAAATTGGAGATTTTTAGAAATATGCTTGTAATTGAGGATATGTTGGTTTCCTTGTTGTATGGTTGTTGTGAGGGACTTGAATTGTCATCGAAAGATGCCGTAGAGTGTTAGAGGTTAGTCTACCCTAGTGGGGGTGAGATGGTTTACTAACACTTGTAGTTGGTGGTCATTTGGTAATGGCACCACTATCATTCACTAGAGTTCGGATACCTTTTCTGGGAAGGGACTCGTCATTGCCATTGGTATGATAGACGCCATTTTCCAAAGTGCTTGTGATTTTAATTATGATTGGTAAACTAGGAATAGTCATTGAGAAGATTCTTGAGAAGCAATCAACGTACATGGTATGGGATGAACTAATATATATCAATATATCTAGATGAGAACATGGATTGGATTAAGTTGGAGCCGGTGCATTGGTATGGGATAATACAGCGGTAGACGTCTTTCCTAACCATTTGGGAATGGTTTCTTTTGAGACATTCTTTTTAATGTTTTCATGTATCTATCGTTATTGTATAAACTTGATATCTGTTTAAATGTCATGGTTTTCTCTCAAAAGCTATATATGCTATTTTGTTAAATGAGAACGACCGATTTTACATTTTTCTAAACCTTGTTTGAGTTTGGAAAGATTTTACTACAGAGCTTTGTGCTCATCTCCTACAAATACATATTTTTAGATTTTGTGCTAAAGGAGGAGTTGGGAGTAAAAGAACCGGTATACGGCGAAACTCCGCTAGACGGGAGTGTGGATCCCGAGGTGGACAGTTAGATCACCACATTCTTGTGCACTAGACTAGAATATTCTTTTGAAAATGATGTAAAACCTAGTTTATTTTGTTATATTCCACTGCGCTGCATTATTTCATTTTGTTGAAATATAAAGGCCAAGATGGGCCTATTCTTTTTAGGGTTGTAAACGCCATAACATGGCTTATTCTTTTGGAATGATATTGTTCATGTTATGTATGATGAATGAAATATTTTTGTATCAATGGTGGTATTTAGTGCTCTCATGATGTAAATGGTTGTTAAAATATAACGTCGTTCAAGAGGATTTTTGGGGCGTTACAGTTTTGGTATCAGAGCATAGGCTTTAGGTCTTACATTGGAGCTGTAGGTTATGGATTCACACTAAAGAAGTAGGACTAGGTAAAAAAAATTATTCAGTCTTGCTTTATAAGAACCATAGACTTTAGAGAAAAATAATATTTAGGATATCTTGTACATCAACGAAACTAAATGGTAAATTGATGTGCAGGATGGACAGAGAAAGAGGACGTAGACGTGGGACGTGGTCGTGGATGAGGACGTGGTGACCAAGCACCCCCTCCTCCGCCACCACCTCTTGATGCCATGAACGGCATATATCAATGTCTGAGGGAGCTCACCACTCTGGTGCAAAGCCAGAATGGAAACAACAACAACCATTACCACAATAGTGGGACTCATCCACTAGCCCAAGTACCGGGTAACGAGAACGAGAATAGAAGATGTTCGGGAATTTCTACGCCAACACCCACCTACTTTCCAAGGAAGCTCTAACCCCTTGGATGCAGATAAATGGATCCGCCAAGTGAAAAAGATCTGTGACGGCATGGGAGTTGCCGAGGATTTGGGGTTGGTTTGGCCATCTATTTGCTCGAAGGGGAGGTCGACCAATGGTGGGACTCCGTGAAATGAAGGAGGAACACCGATGTACTCACTTGGGAAGAGTTCGACCAAACCTTCTAAGACAAGTACTTTCCAGAATCAGTCAGAGACCCGATGAAAACTGACTTTCTGGCTCTACGACAGGGTAGCATGATCATGGCCGAGTACGAGATGAGGTTTGATGAGCTATCCCGATATGCGACGGAGTTTATAGCTATTGAGGCCGGCAAGGCCAAGTGCTTTGAGCAGGGATTGAGGCCGGTCATCAGAGAGAAGTTGGTGGCTCTCAAGATTCGAGATTATGGGGATCTTGTCGACCGAGCTGCACTGGCAGAGAGGGATATGGAGGACAGTCAGAGGAGGCAAAACGCCATGAGGGGAGGTCCGATCCAGACATGTGCAAGTAGTAGTGGAGCACAGATAGCAGCACGCTACCGTCGCCCCGACCAGGCAGGGGACAGACACCTCAGATAGCTCGAGGAGTAGGAGGTATACCGGGGAGGACAACCATAGACTCCTGTCAGTGTTTCGCATGTGGAGGAGTGGGCCACTTCAGACACAATTGCCCATCGCTTCCACCAAGGGACAACCAAGCGACAGGACAAGTGGCTGCAAATAAGCTACTACAGCAACAGAGGCCGTTGGGAGCCCTAGCCCCAGGCGGCGCCACGCATGGGAGAGTATTTGCATTGACCCAACTGGAGGAAGATGCCTCAAATGTCGTTGTGGAAGGTATCGTTCTTCTTTATAATTCATGGGCCAGAATTTTATTTGATCCCGGTGCGACACATTCATTCATACATACCACCTATGCTCTTAATTTGGGATTGAGTTTCGAGAAGCTAGAGCATGTATTGGATGTTGACTTGCCTATGAGAGAACGGTTGGATACTAGTAGGGTGTATAGAGGGTGCGTACTCCTAATTGGAGATTATTAACTGACCATAGATTTGGTTGCGTTAGATATAAAGAGGTATAACATTATATTTGGGATGAACTTGTTGTCTGCTTTTCAGGCAGTAATGAATTGTTTCCGCAAGCGGATTACATTTCAGTTACCAGGAGGGGTAGTCTTCAGTTTTATCAATGACCGAAGTTTCTCCCATCCACTTCCTACTACGAGTAGTAGATTTTTGAAAGCCAAGGCGGAAAGTCAATTGAGTTTCTTGGCTAGCTTGATGGGAGATGATCGGGATAAATTTCATGCAGACGTGGTGTTGACATTATCGAATTTTTTGGATGTCTTCCCATATGAATTACCCGGGTTACCCCCACATAGGGAAATTGAGTTCAAGATTAATCTCTATCCAGGAACCGAACCCATATCCATTGCTCCCTACCGGATGGCACCATTGGAGTTGAAGGAGCTAAGAAAACAGTTGGATCACTTGTTGGCGATTGGGTCTATCCGTCTAAGTACTTCACCTTGGGGAGCCCCGGTCCTCTTTGTGAAGAAAATAGAGGAAACACTAAGGTTGTGCATGGATTACCAGAGGTTGAATCGGGTTACAGTGAAGAATAAATACTCTTTGCCACGAATCGATGACTTATTTGATCAGCTGAGGGGTTCGAAGTATTACTCCAAGATTGATCTTCGCACAGGGTATCATCAATTACGGATAAAGGATGAAGATATTCCAAAGACTACTTTTCGTACTTGGTATGGTCATTTCGAGTATACGGTGATGCCGTTCGGATTAACTAATGCTCTAGCAGCCTTCATGGATTTGATGCACAGGGTATTCCGACCGTATCTAGATCAGTTTGTCATCGTGCTTATTGATGACATACTAATTTATTCACAAACTCAAGAGGAACATGCACGTCATCTCTCTATTGTGCTACAAACATTGAGAGAGCATAAGTTATATGCAAAGATGAGTAAATGCGAGTTTTGGATGAAGGAAGTAAATTCCTTGGTCATGTTGTGTCCGAGCAAGGGGGAACTGTTGATCCCGCAAAGATTGAGGCCATGATGAAATGGGAACCACCGAAGAATGTGACCGAAATACGTAGCTTCTTGGGTTTAACAGGTTACTATCGGAGGATTGTGGAAGGGTTCTCCAAGCTAGAGATGCCGATGACTCGCCTTACAAAAAAGGGGAATAAATTCGTGTGGACTCAAGCGTGTGAACTAGCCTTTTGCACCTTGAAGGAGAAGTTGACGACGGCTCCTGTCCTCATCATTTCGAGTAGTGGGGAAGGATACAATGTTTACACTGATGCTTCGCTATGGAGCTTGGGATGTGTGCTAAATTAAGGAGGAATGGTGGTAGCTATGGCTCGAGGCAACTCAAGACTCATGAGCATAATTATCCCACTCACGACTTGGAGCTTGTCGCGATAGTTTTTGCCCTTAAGTTGTGGAGGTGCTACTTGTATGGAGAAAAGTTCCAAGTGTTCTCTGACCATAAGAGCCTCAAGTACATATTCACCCAGAAAGACTTAAATCTTCGACAAAAAAGGTGGATTGAGTATCTAAAAGACTACGATGTCACACTCAACTATCATCTGGGGAAGGAAAACGTAGTAGCAGATGCACTGAGTAGGAAGTCTCGGGGTGAAATCAATTTTCTTGCAGTGAATAAGTGAAAGATGATGGATCGGCTATGCCTATTTAATCTTGTTGCCCAACTAATGCTTCAACAAAGGATCGTAGAGTTGCAGCGGTTAGACACCTAGTTGGAAGCTATCCGGGTTAAGTTGGGGAGGAATGAAATTGTTGAGAATTGGGCAATAAATGGTGATGAGTTACGGTTTCAGGGAAGGCTATGTGTACCTGATGATGACCGAGTAAGGGAAGAAGTGTTGGGTGAGTGTCATCGTTCTAAATTCTCTATACATCCGGGTAGTACCAAAATGTTTAGGGACATAAAACAGCAATATTGGTGGAAGGGAATAAAGAAGGATGCGGCTAGATATGTTTTCAAATGTGTGGTGTGTCAGCAAGTAAAGATTGAGCATCAAAAGCCCGGAGGATTATTGCACTCCTTGCCTATTCCCAAATGGAAGTGGGATCACATCACCATGGATTTCGTGTCGGGTTTACCACGGACTTCACGAGGACATAATGTTGTATGGGTCTTCATAGATAGAATCACCAAGTCCGCTCATTTCTTGAGTATGAAGACCACGGACAACTTAGAGACCTTGAGCAAGATATATATCCTCGAGATCGTCAGGTTGCATGGAGTTCCACTATCTATCGTATCGGATCGTGATTCTCATTTCGTGGCGCAATTTTGGCAAAGCCTTCAAAGAGCTATGGGGACAGAGTTACCAAGGGAAGTTGGAGCGATCATTTTTCGTTGGTGGAATTCGCATATAACAACAGTTTTCAAACAAGTATTGGGATGGCACCGTATGAAGCATTGTATGGAAGGCCATGTCGATCACCGACTTGTTGGTTAGAAGCGGGGGAGAGCAGTTTATTTGGGCCAAAAATTATTCGGAAGACTACGGAGAAGATTCAACTCATCTGGGAGAGACTACGCACGGCAGAAAGTCGACAGAAAAGCTATGCGGATAGAAGACGAAGACCATTGGAGTTCCAAGTAGGGGACTATGTGTTCCTCAAAGTTTCACCCCAGAAGGGAGTGTTCCGTTTCGGCAAGAAGGGAAAGTTAGTGCCAAGATATACCGAACCATTTGAAGTGATCAAAGTTGTGGGCAAGGTGGCGTATCAGTTGCGGTTACTAGCTCAGCCGTCTGGGGTACATGATGTGTTCCACGTGTCCATGTTAAGAAAGTGCCAATCGGATGCAATGTCGGTCGTAGACTAGGAAGATATTGAAATTCAAGACGGAGCAACCTATAAAGAACAACCGATGAAGATTCTCGACGCCAAAGAGAAGGAGCTCCGCAACAAAGTCATCCGACTAGTGAAGGTTTTGTGGCAACACCATGGAGTGGAAGAAGCTACCTGGGAACCGGAGCAAGAAATATGGGAGAAGTATCCATATTTGTTCACTATTTAAAGTAACTTTGGAGGACGAAACTTTCTTTAAGGGGGTGGATTGTAACATCCCGCATTTTCTTTTATACATGTATATAGATATAGAGTAAATAATTGTTGTACAAATGTGGATATGGGTAATGATGTGTGTTTGAATTTGGTAGATTGGAAATAATAGTCGAATTTTAGTTTTAAGAAGTAAAAATATGAAATTTTAGGTCCTAGAATTTGTATTGAAAAGGTTTGGTCTAGAAATATGTGTTGGAGAGGTTTGGGATGGATTTGAAAGGGTTAGGAGGAATTGGAAATGAAAAAAGGAAAAAAAAGGCAAAAATTGGGCAAAACCGTACCGGTACTGAACCGTACTGGTACTGCGTACCGGAGTAAACTGGTCCAGAGAGTTTGACGTACCGGTACTGCGTACCGATACGGCCGAAAGAATTCTGAAACTTAAATGTTGCGATCTTGGTCCGATTCTCGCCCTATAAATACTTTATTTTGCCTCTTTTGGCTCCATTTCGGCCCCTCCAACCTTAAAAACCCTAAGAGAGAAAGAAAGGAAGAGAAGAGAGGAAGAAAGGAAGAGAAAAATAAGAGTTTAAAGGGGTTATCCAAGATCTAAACCTAGCTTCCAAGAACACAAGGTAGGGAATTTCTTCTCTTTCTCTTTCATTGAGATTAGGGTTTATGTATATATGTATGTTTTGCTATAAATGTGATATATGTGATATCTTTTGGGCAATGAATACGTGTTTTCTCAAAGTTAGGATTAATTATCCATGAAATTTCTCTTTTGTTTGAAAAACCCTAGATTTTTGGAGAGGGATGAATTTTCTTCTTAAAGTTTTCTTTTATTATTGACATTGGGACCATAGAACTTTGTGTTGAGTAATAAATGATTTCATTGTGATCTCTTGTATTTTTCATAGTTGATTATTGAAATTATGACATGATGAAATTGGGGATTTTTAGAAATATGCTTGTAATTGAGAATATGTTGGTTTCCTTGTTGTATGGTTGTTGTGAGGGACTTGAATTGCCATCGAAAGATGTCGTAGAGTGTTAGAGGTTAGTCTACCCCAGTGGGGGTGAGATGGTTTCCTAACACTTGTAGTGGGTTGTCATTTGGTAATGCAACCACTATCGTTCGTTGGAGTTCGAACTAGGGTTGGTATACCTTTCCTGGGAAGGGACTCGTCACTGCCATTGGTATGGTAGACGCCCTTTCTCAAAGTGCTTGTGATTTGATTATGATTGGTGAACTAGGTATAGTCGTTGGATAGATTCTTGAGAAACAATTAACGTACATGGTATGAGATGAACCAATATATATCAATATATCTAGATGAGAACATGGATTGGATTAAGTCAGAACTGGTGCATTGGTATGAGACAATGCAATGGCAGGTGCCTTTCCTAACCATTTGGGAATGGTTTCTTTTGAGACATACTTTTTAATGTTTCCATGTATTTATCGTTGTTGTATAAACTTGAAATCTGTTTAAATGTCACGGTTTTCTCTCAAAAGCTATATATGCTATTTTGTTAAATGAGACCGACCGGTTTTATATTTTTCTAAACCTTGTTTGAGTTTAGGAAGATTTTGCTATAGAGCTTTGTGTTCATCCCCTACAAATACATGTTTTCAGATTTTATGCTAGAGGAGGAGTTGGGAGTAGAGGAGCCGGTATACGGCGAGACTCCGCTAGACGGGAGTGTGGATCCCGTGGTGGACGTTTAGATCACCACATTCTTGTGCACTAGACTAGGATATTCTTTTGAAAATGATGTAAAACCTAGTTTATTTTGTTATATTCCGCTACGCTGTATTATTTCATTTTGTTAAAATGTAAAGGCCAAGATGGACCTATTCTTTTGGGGTTGAACACGCCATAACATGGCTTATTCTTTTGGAATGATATTGTTCATGTTATATATGATGAATAAAACATTTTCGTATCAATGGTGGTATTTAGTGCTCATGGTGTAAATAGTTGTTAGAATGTAATGTTGTCCAAGTGGGTTTTTGGGGCGTTACAAGTCCCCGATTTAAAAGTAATTTCCAAAGTATTAACAAAATACTCAAATTCATTATGTGACAATTCTAATACCAAATATGAAAAGTACAAGAGATCGCAACAACATCATTTTACTACTCACACCAAGTTCTATAGTTCCAACATCAATAATAAAGGAAGAATTTAATAAGAATATGCATCACTCTCCAAAATATAGATTTTTGAAATATAAAAAGAGATTTCATGGGTATTCAACCCTAACTTTGTTAAAAACTTGTAATCTTTGCTCAAAAGACTAAGAGATGATGATTTCATATCATATATATAACATTTAGAGCAAAATACATATATACATATGCCCTAACCTCAATGTAAGAGAAAGAGAAGAAATCTCCTACCTTGAATTAAGAATCCTCAAGCAAGAACCCAAACTTTGAAGACCTTTTTCCTCCCTTTTCTTTCTCTTTATCTTCTCCTAGGGTTTTAAGAGGTGTGGGGTGAGAATGAAATGGAAGAATGGGGCAAATGAAGCTTAGAGGGGTGTTTTAAAACACCAAAATCCCGTCTTTTTTTTATTGTTCGGCAAGCCTCAGACAAATCGTACTGGTTCGCGTACCGGTACGGTTTAGCTACTAGAGTTCGGCGTACCGGTACGCGTACCAGTACGGTTTGACTAACAGATTTTTGTTTGAACTTTCAGTGCAGTTTTTACCCATTTAGAAGTCGAATTGAAAAATTTACTGAAATACATTTTTGTAGCCCTAGATGTCTAATATCTACTGTACAAATTTCAGACCAAATGAACATCAGGATACAAAGTTATGGCCAGAATACTATGCAGTGTCCAAGATCCTTTCTATCCAAATTTTCTCTAAAGTGTGCTTTCACTCCGGGATACTTCCTAACTTCTAATACACCCTATATTACCTCTCATAATTTTTTTTCGACCTTACGGATTCAATGGAGACCTTAGTTTGACCTAAAAATATTTATTTTTGTGATTAATCCTAATACCCAAGTAAATGTTTACCAAAACTTTAGAATACGAGGGCTAAGTAAATCTTTAATTGATTTGTTCTTTCGAGGGCCAACATACCACCATTAGTACTCTATCATTGTCCATTTGCAAAAATAAAAGGATGAAATGCCTATCTCAAAAGCTTGGCAAATGAGGGTTAAAATTTCAAGTTTTCACTAAGTGTACTGGTATGCGTACCGGTACGGTTTGCCCAACTTTGAATGTTTGGCCTATTTTTTATTTACAATTCATTCTAAAACCTTTTAATGCCAATCCAAACTTATATAACATACATTTGTACATCAATTAAAGTTAGTAAAAGTTCTATTACATGCGGGGGTTTACATCAACATCTGATTGTCTTGCATTCGTGCCTTGTCATGCCCAACCCAACCCATGTCTCAACCCTCCAAGTTATCCTGGCCTCACAATTCAAACCATCTAACTATCTTGTTTGCATGCCTTCTTGTGCCCATGTTCCCATGCATGGGCTACCTCCCTCAGCCATGCATGGGACTTCTGTCAATCTTCCACATGGGTATACTTCACCTAAGTATAACCCAATTTGATTAAGGCATGGGCACCTTTGGGCGAGGCTGCTATATGTCATTGCTGCCAACCATAGTTGTTAGTATTGTATGATACGTTACGATGCAGAGAGTTTGATACGAATTGTGCTTTTGTATCATTTTTGCATTGTATCGTCTGATACACGATACGTTTTTTTGATATGATACGTATTGGTACAATACAAACAATACGCACATATGCTATTTTGTTTTGGATAAAATGACGTTGTTTTGAGCTAGGGGCTTATTTTCTTTATCCCTATAGCCACTGAAGCGAGGCTTACAAAAAACAATCTCTCTTCTTCACGATCGTTCTTCGCTGGATCAAAGCTCCTGGGTGTTCTTTGTGGGATCTGAGCTTCTGGCTTCTAGTTTTCTTCTCTGGGCCTCTCTCTATTCTCTCTGTTTTTGACGATGATGAAGCTCTGTGTGACGACAAAGAAGAAGCTCTGTGTGCTCAGTCTCCACGTTCTTCATCGACGACGAGCCTAGTGTCTCTCTTCTCTCTATTCTTGATTGACGAAGGCAGCTCTGTTCCTTTGAGAAGCCGTCGACGCTGCCTCTGATCTAGATTTGTAACTCCTTTCTTCTTTCTTCTCCAGTGACTTCAGCAAATCTATGTAATGTAAGAAATGTTGTTAATTTATTTACAAAATCAAATATATATATTTTTTTGTATCAAAATTTCTGAATCAAAATTAATTTTAAGTTTGTAAAACAGTTGCATCACCAACATCCTATTTTCATATATAAATGACTAAAAAACTTGCTAATGATTCCACATGGGAACATTGTGACAAAGTAGAAGGACCAAGGTTGAAATTGAAATGCATTCATTGTGCAAATGTCTATTGGGGTGGCATTCAAGAATGAAAAATCATGGTTAAAAGTGAACTATAGTTGTGAACTTTGCATTATAATAGTAGTGGATTATGTTGATGACTTGAATAGTTAGTGAAATATTAATGAAATGCTATTTTTTATGAGTGTGTGGTTTTTTTTTCAAAGGTATATATATTTTTATTATTTATTTAAATTTGCACCATATCTTACGATACACGATACGATGCACTATTGTTAAAAAACGATACGTCTTCTGATACATGATTTGATAACTATGTCACCAACGGCTAAGGAGGTAACAAACCACCCCCACCAGAAGAACTTGACATCCTCGTCAAGAGGTTGTCCCAATACTCCTTGATCTATTTTTCAAAATACCAAAGAGTCGCATCTCTTTCCCAACTCGCGTCTGCATCAGAACCACCTTTCTAATGTACCAAAAAATCAGTCATGCGATTCTTTTTACTTTCAATCATGGTCCGGTGAGACAGAATCTTGTCGACCTCTCTATCGAACTATTTCTTGATTATAGGCGGAGCCCTCTTAAATTGTTTCCTTCCAACCAAACACTTCATGAAATGGCTTCACAAAAATCACATAAAAAGTTGGGTGAATTTTCAATCGATCAAGCAGATTCAAATGATAGGCAACATTTTTGACCTTCTTCATTACTTCGAAGGGACCATCGTATTTGGGAACAAGCTCATGGTGTACTACCTAGATGTTGATCCTTTTCCATAACGCATGAGTTAATTTCAGCAAGACAAGATCACCCACTTGAAATTCCAGCGGTCTGTGGCCTTGATCAACGTACTTCTTCATGCGCCAGGCAGCTTTGGCCAAGCTTTTCTTTGCCTCGTCAAACAGCTCCTACTTGGAACAGGCAAACTGATATGTAGTAGGACATTTTCCTCCGGTCCTCTATTTTACCACTTCCTAAGGAGTAAGTGGTTGATGTCCCATAGCCAACTCACTAGGACTCATTCTTGTCGCTGAAGATCTGTGCAAGTTATAGCAACACTGGGCAGTGTCCACAAGTTCTACCAAATTCTTCTGGCTTGTAGTGACAAAGGGCCACAAATAGTCCTCCAGTAAGGCATTGATCCGCTTAGTCTATCCATCAGTCTGGGATGACTTGTTGTAGAGAACTTCAACTCATAATCCATGAGAATGAACAACACAGTCCTGATTCTGCCAATGAACCTAGTGTCATGATCATTGACTATATCTTCCAACAATTCAAAGTACTTTACCATATACTTGTAAAAAAAATTTGCACGACATTCGCGGGGCAAGCATGAGGTACATGAATGAACACTGCATACTTGGAAAAACGATCGACTACCACCATGATCGAAGGCATGCCATTAACCTTTAGTAGGTTGCATATCAAATCCATTGAGGCTAACTACCATGGTCTGTCAAGAATAGGCAAAGGTTGTAGCAAGCCTGGTGCCTTCTTCTTCTTCTCAACCTTGTCAAGTTGGCACAAAAGACAAGTTCTGACATAGGCCTCAACATCATCTTCCATCCTAGGCCAATAATAGGAACGAGCCAGCAACGCAAGCATCCTCTCTACTTCTGGATGTCCAGGCCATTGGGAGTAGTGTGTCTCACGCATCAAGCCCAGTTTTAGTTCCCCTCTAGAAGGAACATAAAGTCTGCCCGCTTTAGCATAGAGTAGATAATCATCAATTCTGTACCATGATTGGTTGGTAACGGTTGTTGTTCCCTACCTCTCAACACCACCCTCAAATGTGTATGTCTTATATGTGAAGGGAGTGTCACTCTCCCTTGGGATGATACAAGAGATAGGAAACAAAAGAATGTGAATGGTGGGAAATGGATGAACAAAATATGTGTGAAATGAAAAGTGGAATGTGCATAAAAGTGCTCCCTAATCGCAAGGAGTCTTTTGTTGTCGGTGTTTTACTTGGAAAAGTATTCCTAGGTCGTCTTCTCAAGGAAGGAAAGTTCAAGTGTGTGAAGGTGATTTTGTCAAAAAGAGAAAGTGTAAAATCTTTTGTTTTAAAGTTGTTTGGTGGAGTATGCTTTGGTGAAAATGCAATGAGAAACAAATGTTGGCAAACCCAAGAAGTCACTCCAATAGGAATACCATTTCAACTCCAATCCCTTCTCCGATAAAGCATGAATGAACGATTGATTCGGGGGAAGCTAGGAACAAGATTGGTGAGTATCTAAGCATAAACCGTGGCTAGGCCTACGGGATATCAAAGGCTCACCAACTTATCCACTCTCAACCCCGTCAAACCGAACCATTGGACTCATGAGGGGAAGAAGAGAATGAGTTGAAATGAAAAACCCAAGAGGAGGTCTCCCTTAGATTAGCCAACGAAAAATCTAGCTAATCATACTTAAAGGAAAGAAATGCATATTGTAAAGAGACATGTAAAGGAAATGGAGCATGAAACTTAACTTAAAGCAAGAAATCTTAAATTATGAAGAAAAACATTCAATACCCATTTTAAGCTAAGAAATGAAGAAAAGTTCAAACAACAATGGTGAAAGCTAGAGTAAAGGATTAAACTAGAAATTAACTTGCAATAAATGACATTAAAGACTTTAAACAAAGTTTAGAAGATCCTTACAAGAGATTACAAGACATTGGAATGAAGAAAATGCAAAAATATAAACTTCTAGCACTATTCATCTTTTTCTTCCTTGAACTACTTCTAAGCTTAGGTGGCCACCCTCTCTCTACAATGCTATCTCCAAATATAATCCCCCC
>CM042189.1:24119061-24133446 GCA_023539305.1 Ilex asprella | reverse complement strand
GACCCCCACTAACACCACTCAAAATAGTAAAAAACTAACCTGCCATTTACCACCATCACCTGCCACCCACTAACACCACCAACTATCGCTACCAATCACCAACACCCACCCTCACTGCAAACAAACACCATTCACCACTCAAAATAGTAAAAAAAAAAGTCTATGACCACCCACTACCCACCATCGTCACCCATCACCCACTATCACTACCAAAGTGAAAAATAATGAAAAATTACTAATTTCAAAAATAGTAAAACAAATTAATGATTTAAAAAATAGTGAAAAAGGTAAATTCAAAAATAGTAGTCCTTATCTATAGGTACAATGGGATCCTAGAGGTACAATCTCTCTTTCTCTCTCTCACTTTCTCTTACACACACACACACACATCTGTAAATTCCATAAGTAATGTACCCCAAATTCTTCTAAAAGTTAACTCTGGTTTTTCGCTGCATTGTGTGGTGACTAATGCTACATTTTCTAAGCTTCAATTACTAATAACTAAAACAAAATGGCAAAAGAACATTAGGAGTATGCCAGATTAAAGCATTCAATTCTTGATCTTGGCTATTGATCTACATATTGCCTTCACCCCTTTCTTGGATGTATTTTAAGAAACTCTATGCTATGAATGGTGCAAACTAAAGTAGACCAGCGATGGGGAGGCTATTAGGCAAAGGCAAAAAAGCCATTGCCTCTATTGTTTCTTCATAGAAAATTATTGTAAACCCCCACATGTTTATATTAATATAGTAATATAATTGTTTAGTAACTATAATATGTGTAATTATGTAAGAATGAACCACATGAATTATAACTATAGAAATGAATACTTGGGGGACAAATTAGTTGTGAAGTTTAAGTTTCAAAAGTGTTTAAGCTTGGGAGGGGATGTTAAGTAAGTTCAAAATATTTTTAGGTCAAAATAAGATTTTCATTGAATTCGAAAGATCAATAAACATTGGAAGAGGTATTATGGGGTGTATTAGAAGTTAAGCTGTATTCCGGAATTAAAACCCTTTTTTATAGAACTTAGGTAGAAAGAATTTTGACACTACCTTAGTATTTGGACCATAAATTTTTACTCTGATGTTCATTTGATCTGAAATTTTTATAGTAGACGCTAGACTTCCAGGGCTACAAAAAAGAATTTCACAAAAAAAATTCAAATCGACCTCTAAATAGGTCAAAACTTCACTAGAATTTTCAGCAAAAATGGGGAGTCAATTCGAACGTGAAAGTCCGTTCGAACGACAAGTCGTTCCAATACTTTTGTTAGATGGAAAAATAAAAGTACTGAGAGCAATTAATGTTCAAACTCCAAATGACGTTCGAAAGTGAGGCAGCAATTTGCACTACTGACGTTCGAACGTCAAAATGACATTCGAACGTGAGTAATGATTCTAAGTTTCAAATTTGCGCACAAGAGACTGTTTCTATTACTATAAATACTTAAGGACACTTCTCTTAGACTCCTCTCAACATTTATAACCCTAGAGAGCCTTGGAGAGTAAGAAACAAGGGGAGAAACACAAGATTGAAGGGGAGTTTCATATTGGATTGGATCAAAACCTCTATTTTTTCCCACAAAACTAAAAAAGTAAGGTATGGGTTTCTTCTCACTCTTGTTCATTGAGGCTAGGGCTTATATATATGTTTTGACTTTGAATCTTAAATAATTGTTGTGGAATCCTTGTTTCTTGATGTTCTTGCAAACCTTACCATATTTTGAGTGAAGTTATGGTTTCAAAGCCATAAAATTCATGTTCTTGATGTCAAAACCTAGTTTTTCAAGAAGTAGAGATTTTTCTCTTGATATTCCTTTGTTCTTGATTTAAAAACTCTAGTGCATTGTTTGAACACTACAAATTATATATTTGATGATCTCTTACTTATTTTCTTAAATTTTTCCATTGGAAAAATACATGGAATTGGGGATTTTGATTTTCTTGTGATTTGAGAAATTGGTTGGCAATGTATCTCTTGTGTGGATGTTTGGATGAACTTGGGTGGCTGTTGACCGGGTATCGTAGAGTGAGTAGATGCATTTATTTCTCCATGTGGGTTTAAAGGTCCCTACCACTCGTAGTGGCGTTAGTGTCTTGCGATGACTAAACTACTATTCGATCACGTGGTATCGAGGCTGAGGGTTAGTATACTATTCCTGGGTTGGATCATCACTACCGATGCGTCGGTATATACCATTCCTAAAGTTGTATATCCTTGCGAGGATTGTGTGTGTGTGTGTCAGAATATTCTCAACGTGTGTATTCATACGAAGTCTTACTGCATACCTGAGATACAAATACAAATGTGGGTGAAATGATTTATTGTTGAAAATGATTTATTGTTGGAAATGGTTTAAAGTTGGAATGGTTTATTGTTTGAAAATTGGTTTTACTCTTCATTTCATTTATTGCTACTGCTGGAACTTGAGATCTAATAAATTATCACTGTTTTATTTCAAAGTTATATATGATATTTTATGATATGAGACCGAATTGTTTCATATATTTTTCAAACCTTGTTCGAGCTTGAGAAGATTTTTCTACAGAACTTAGTACTCACCCCTTACAAACAACATTTTTAGATTTCGGTTTAAAGGAAGAACTTGGAGTTGATGAGCAAGTAGCTTGAGAAGGTCAATTGGATCGAAGCGTGGATCCGGAGGGTGATGTTTAGAGTTGTTCTCTTTATGTCTTAGACTAGGAGATGCACTTTGAGACAATGTACGGATGATATTTTGTTTATTCCGCTACAAGATCAAATTTGATTTTTGGATGTAATGGTCATGGTTGGACATATTCTTTTGGATGATGTTGTAGATATTATGTATGATGAATGAAATTTTCTTTATTTACGGATTTTATTAGTTGCTCTCATGATGTGAATGGTTTTAGATAGTAATGCTGTCCAAGGTGGATTTTAGGGCGTTATAATTATGGGTAGTCTTTTTACCTCCATTTTTCACAAAATCCAAAACAAGAATGCAGTACCAACAAGTCTCCCACTTTCACAAAATCAACATATCCTCTATTCTTTCATGGATTTGATTACCCAATTCATCACCCAAAATAGTGAAAGTTTGTGAATTAAAAACAGTAAACTCAAAAATAATAAATTAGAACTCAAATAATAAACTTCAAATTGTGAACTCAAAAACATTAAAAACAGTGAATCCCAGAAAGTGAAAATTAGTGAACTAAATGTTGTTTGTGTGGTGTTCCAAATAGTATAAAATCACTTATTATAATTTCTGATGTGAAATATGTAAGATATAATAAAACAGTAACAATATACTCGAAACAGTTACACAAACAAATTGTTCTAACAAAACAGTAACAGTAAAGAGTAACACAGAAACGAAACTGTTGCAGGAAAGAGTTACCGCAGTGTTACGAAAGAGTAACAGCAAACAGTTGCACGTAACTGTTTGTCAAATCAACAACAATACTAACCTGGTATAGAACAGAAAGTAAAGCAGATCAAGGCTAGTGTTTGACACTATGTCCTTAAGACAGATTTCGCCCCCATACTTGATGCTTATGGAATATCGAGCGCCTGCCTCCTAGGATATAATGATCTTCCACGAATAGAAGTAGCATTCCAATCTATTCGTATAGCAAACCAAACTTGTGTTGTGTACTCTCTAAAATGCATACCAAAATGCTATGCACTAATATTCGGTTTAATGCCGAACCTAGACTGATGACTTGAATTAATGGACTGGTGAATAAATGTAAATGTATATAGAATGGAAATGAACCTGTGTATTTATAGACTTCTTAGTGACTTTTCGGACAGTCACCACTCTAAAGGACACACCTCAAAAAGTAAAAACTCAAACAGCCAGTAGACACCTTTGAATAACTGTTCTTTAATGAATAGACACAATCCAAACTTTCGGACTGGAAGGAAACATAAATCCAACCCATGGATACCGAAATTAATTATATTAATTTTGAGTTAAGAAATTCACGCCCATTTAAAAAATGAATTTTCTCCAAAAAGATAGGCCAAATCACGTGTGTGGTTGAACCAAAGACATGTAGGCACTCGCTCCGCTCGTAAAATTATGGTACCCCTTGGAGCCCAATCCCATAGAGTAAACTTGGCCTATATATGTCCATGTTGAATCTCTTCCTCAACCAATATGAGATTGGTGTCACATCTCAAATTGTACTTCCTTTATTTTCACCTTTTCAAGAGAGTCACTTTAGAGCCTATTTTCTCATTCATTACTTACTCGATTTGAGCAAGTGAATTTACTACATTATTCTCCTCACGGAGAAGAATATGAACCCACAAAAATTTATTCAAAATAACTATTGGGTCTCACTTTAATTTAGGCTCAAAGTCGACCAAAAAAATAATTTTTATACATAAAATATTGTTTTGGTCCAACACTAAAATGGGTAAACTACAAAACAAAAAACTATAAAATAGTGAAAATAATAAATTCAAAAACAGTGAAAAATAGTTGACCACAACATACTATTCCAAATTCAATCAAAACAACAAAAAATAATCCTATTCAAATTCAGCATCCTTAGAAAGTGAAAAAACCTATTTCACTCTATATCCATCAAATCCTTGGCACATTGACCAAGTGCCTGCCACATTGTTGTAGTGGGCTTTGATTTTTTATGGTGAGTGAACTGAAGTTATATGATAGATTTTTAAAGGCATTGGGGTGGTTGAGTAAGGCAGAGATCTTGGGTTCGACTATTTCTCTGTTGGAATGGCTTGAACAACGTAATGATCCTCAGATCCATCACATGAAGCCCTGTAATTAGGGAGAATCAGCATAACACAAAATTACATAAACCTAATTTAATAAAAATTCAACTACTAACCTTCAAAATCAATCAATTTCTCCTTACATAAAGCCCTAAACTGAAATTAAATTCACCTAAGCACCACCAATTGAATTACTTCTAGATTGTTAAGATGGGAGGAGAAGCCAACAAGTTGGCTTGTTGAAGTTAAACTACTGCTTGCAATCGATGAGTACAGCGAGGATGAGGAAGATGGTGCCGGCAATCCAGGCGGCTTTGTTGGTGCTCTACAGGAGTTTCTTTGCTACAAAACCAACGTCTGAGATGATTTGCTTGCACCAGGAATATGATTGGAGATTGTGATATGGTTGATAAATTCTCGATATAATTCATTCGCTGCTTTTGTTGCTGCTGTCCGGGTAATTTGATTGTGTAAAACCGCATGAATAATGAAGGTTTATTGTTTTTTGTTTGTTAGAATTGTTTTTAGAATTAAATAACTAAATAAGATTTGTGAAACACATTTTTCTAATTTTTTTTGCGAAAATATGTTTTTCAATAATATTATTTTAAGATGCAATCGAAAGACACCTAAAATTTCTTACTGTCTAATAGTGTATGAAAGCATTTCTTAATTCGCAAACCTAGAAACTCTTCTCATCAAAGCAATTTGCCATGTGATGAACTAAATTCTACTCAAACTCAGATTCCGTGCCATAACGTCCAAACTCGTTCACCAGACCCTCACACATCGGACACTTCCAACAGAACCACATGAAGCGGTCCCTACTTTAAAAAACCCACGTGACTCCACTTATTTTAGCTAATAAACGGTCTAGATGCTCCCATAGCAATTTATTATGCTATCATGCGAAGCAGCAAATCCATGCGTCATTAAAAAAGGTACAAAAAAGAAAATCAAAAAGTAAAAGCGGAAACGTATGGTGGACTGGTAGAGTAGTGGACCCGGAAGAAATGGATCGGGGCTCACGATCCGCACTTTGTGGGGCCTCATTTCAATTGCATCACCCACCATTTTTTTCCCTTCAATTTGCTTGTTTTACCTTCATGACCCCTCCGAAATTGTTTCTCGTTCCACAAAACACACACACACGCGCACACACACACACATTCTCTCTCTCTCTCTCTCTCTCTCCACGAAGTTCATAATCAAAGAAGCCTCCTTCAAGTCTGAACGGAAGTGTTTTGCATTTGGAATCGGTACGAAGCATGTCTGTGTCTATCTAATCTTCATATCTTTCTGTTTGTATTTTCTTGTTGTTTTGTTGAAATATGAACATGGATTGGTTTTCAATATAATTTAAATGTTTAAAGACAAAGTCTAATTTTTTTTATGGGTCTGGGTTGAATTTATGAGTGGTTTTGATTTATTAATGTTGCTGATCAAGTGTTTGATTAAGATAATGAGGCACTTGTATGAATCAATTTCACTTCTTTATTAGTGATTTTGAATATCATTAGTTTTTGGGTATCTAATCTCTTCATGATAATGCCATTTGGGCTTTGATAAAGTGAAGATTTTGTTAAAAAACAAGTTGTTTTTTATGTTTAGTTTGGTTTCATTCATGTGATTATAATGCCAAGCACAAACATACAAGCAAAAATATGTGTGTGTTAGTGTACGTGTTGTTATCTTACAGTAAATATTGGATTACATCGTGAGTTTGAAAATTGATTCTGAGAGAATGTGATTTCTTTATTTGGTCTAGCTAGAATTTTCTGTTATTTTTACTACTGGTGTGGGTGGATCATTTGTCTGAGCCACATGGTCAATTGGTCTAAATCAGCTTTTAATTTTTGTGGCGGACTTTGTGCGTTGATTTTTCTTTTTCAAAAAATCTGAAATTCCTGTTTGGTGTGATTGAACAACCTTTGTAAGGAATATGCTTTTGACTTAAAAAAGAGGCTCTTGGATAGGGGGGAAAATTACTGCAATTTGTTTGATAAACACCCCTCATTTCTGTGCTGCTGTCAGTTCTCTCCGGATCTTTGAGAAGGTACTAATTTAGACAGCATGTGGATGCATACAACCATTGTATCTGTATTATTTCAACGTGGATTTGGGTGTGCGGCACTATGACTGATTGTTCTCTGTAACCCTGTTTCTTTGGTAGAGTTACTCATTGGTTTTTAACTTTTCTTTTCTGCAATAGATTTAGCTAATGGATTTCACCTACTTTATTATTATTGTCATGCCTTTTTTCGTGTAAGACTGTTTTGGTTAAAAATGGCCGTTATACATTCTTCCCAGTAACTTGACAGATCTACTGCGGGAAGGAAAGAAAAACTTGAAATATTAGGCTAGATCTTTTTCTTTTCTTTTTTTGGATAAGAAACAGAAATTTTATTAGTAATAAGCGAAAGGTAGAACAATAAAAATTAGTGTCATGCAGGGTTACAAACATAAAAACATGTAAAACAAGTTCTAGCAGCCACATACAACAGACCAGCTCCCTAGAATGCCAGAAAAGAGCAATCTTGTCAAATTCCTTGGTAACCAATGCCCAAAAAGGCAGGTATGATTCCACAGCCCATATTTATCCTGAAATAGACATGATTCCACAACCCATAGTTATCCTAAAAAATTATTGCATTCTCCATCCAAATAACCCATTGTATCTAAAATTGAACACTCTCAAAGAATGACTCCTTTACTATTCCTTCCTGGACCATGAAAATCCACATAAAACATAGAAGTAATAGAACAAGAAGCCGCCCACAAATTTTCAGCCACCTCAAAACATTTGTTCCACAAAGACCAAGTAATTAGGCAATGTAAAAATAAGTGATTTACACTCTCCCAATCCTTCTTACACATAATACACTATTGCAGTAACAAGCATTTATTAGGTCTACTTTTTTGGAGCACATCATTTATGTTAACCTTACCGTGAGCAATCACATATGCACATACTTGTACTTTTAAAGACACCTTGGTCTTCCAAATTTTCAATAATAGATTGAAGATTGGGATAGAAGAATCATCAATTATAGAATCAAAAAAAAATTTATAAAACACCATTCGAATCAAGGACCCACCATCTTTTATCAATGGACTCATGATGTAAAGATACATGGCTAAGGAAAGAAAGAAGAGAGAACAAATTCAAAGTTTCCCTATCATTAAAATTTCTACGAAAGCTAAAATCCCAAGAAATTGGATAAGAGTACGGCTCAATCGTTGAAGCGCATGAACTTGATGATGACACGAAAGATTGTAAAGGCGAGATATAAACAATCCGATGTTGACTCCCTAATTCAAAAATCTTCCCAAAATTGAATTTTTTTCCCATTACCCACAACAAATCTATCCCTTTGTAAAAATGAAGGTAATCTTTGAGAGATGAATTTTCATGGGTTTCAGAAACTCCTTCTTTCAACGTCATTAGCATCCCAATCATTGGCTTGTAGATTATATTTACTTCTTATAACCATATGCCACAACAAATTTTGTTCCATCGGAAACCTCCAAAGCCACTTCCCTACCAAAAATCTATTCCTATCCATCAAATTACCTTTCAAATGACCACCTTTAATCCTAGGTCTAGTCATAACTTCCCTCCTAATCAAATAATCTCTTACCTTCACCACTGCTCTCCCATAAAAAAACTTTCACAATTCTTTCAATCCTTCTTGCTACCATATAAGACACCTTAAAGAGAGAGAGAAAATAAATTAAAATATTTGCCAAAACCGACTGAACTAATGTAAGCCTTCCTCCCATAGATATAAGAGCTTTCTTCCAACCATTTAACTTTTTCTCAATAACTGGATCCTAGAAACCAATAGATAAAGGGTTACCTCCAAGAGGAAGTCCCAAATACTTCAGAGTTGAACATCCCAAAACCCAAGCCAACCTATTAATCTTCTTCTCCCTAGAATTAATCCCAATAATCAGACTTTTGTCCATATTGACATTAAGCTCAAACATGACACTAAGCATATCAACAGTTATTATATGATTTAAAAAATTCTGTTCGTCCATCGAGGAAAAGAACATGGTATCGTCAGCAAACTGTAAGTGAGATACCAACACCCTTTCCCCACCAATAATAAATCCCACACCTTTTTGCCCTAATCATGAATTTATTCAATCCACCCACAACCAATGTAAATAAGAAAGGTGATAAAATATCACGCTGTCTAATCCCCTTAAAAGCCCTATACCTTCCCCTTGGTTTACCATTAAGAATAACTGAAAAATTCATAGATTGCAAACATCGTTTAATCCACGTCCTCCAAGTGTATGACATGATATCATATAGCTAACTCCAAGTGTATTACATCTTGAATTGTAATACAAGTGTATGTTATCACTATTTTGTTGTCTGTACACCAGTTGTGCTTTATTAGGAAAAATTTTGAGCACTTCAGTATTACTTGTTCTTGGTAAAGCAGCAAGAAGTGAATTTCCAGATGGATAGAAGGGTGGAGTTTGATAATAGAATAGGGATGATCACAATTGGGAAAACTTAAGAAGAAATATATGTGAAAATTTGAGAAACTTTGACTTGGATGATTTGGAAGTGTATAAAAGGAAGACTAAGGAGGTTAAGTTCAAGTTGCTTAGAGAGGAAGATTTTTTGTGGCTGGATTTGTTTCATAGACCAACATGACAAGAACCCAAAGAAATAGGTAGAGAGTATTGCTCTTTTTCTTTCATGTTCATTTGTAACAACCCCTTAGCCTGGCCTATTGTCTATTGTCCAACATTTTACAAAACAAACTTTAAGCAAGTTGGAATAGTATTTGCCTTATGTAACACGTTGGGATTATTTAGCTGCTATATTCACAAAAGAAATAACTGTAAATGCACTAGAGCAGTTAGACAATATTCAAGTACCTCAAAGGGCAAGCTACATTAGAGTTATTATGTTGGAGTTGAGTCGTATAGCTTTACATATGTAGCACAAATCCTCGGCGCGGAATATAATTCCAAAGTACTCCAAAGACTCAAATATAGTAAATAAAGAAGGTGGTAAGACCCTTGTAGTAGAGCTTAGGAAGCACGGACCCAATCAAGATCCGAACAACAAGGAGCACTTGTTCCTCAGTAATATCATCAAGACTTTCAAAATCATGTGCGGTAGCAATACCAAACCAAACACGACAAATAGTGGGGTTCTGAGCTATATGATTCATTGAGGTTTCACTCACAATATGTGGCTGAAAATTTAAAAAGAATGCAGCTGGCTGTAATTTCGACAAAAATTGATGCAGATATATTGACTCTGATTTGGTACATGGAAAGTTTAGAGTTCCATTTGTAAGGTGTGCGAGATAACAGCTAAAGGCTATGCTGCTAGCTCAAATATCCTCCCTTTCCATGCCCTCCACTTCCCAAGTCAAATAGAGAATTAAAGGAAGTTATAAGAGGATAAAAACTGAATTAAAAAAAAAATTAAAGAACTATTGGTTAGTTGATGGGGGTGGAAAAGTAGTTATATGGGCCATGTGGTTGAATATGACTAGAGGAAACTTTTTTGTTCTTGGTTTAATAAAGAACTCTGAGAAATTGAGGGAAGGTTTTCCATTCTCTCCCTCCAATTATTTGGTTAGGACATATATAGATTATCTGATGCCTTTCTGTGAGCAATTCTTCCTACTTTTTAGATCCGAATATCTATAATCTTTCCTAACTGGATCTGGGAGTTCTTAGATGTAGACAGGAGTGAATGCATGCACAGTTACTATTCTTGGACAGTGTTCTATGCTATGGACTCTACGGCTTTATGGAAATGTTGTGCATACGTTTCTTGTTCTAATAAACTTGGTCTCACAGACATTTGTACATCTAGTCACCAAGTCCCAGCATTTTCGTTATATGCTTCCCATAATCCTGAATCTGGTTATGGTGGGTGAATTCCTGAGTAGATTTGATATTCAATTAGAATATTGCAGCAAGTAATGAGCTCTAACTGCTGAGCTTGTTATTTTCACTGTGGTGCGTAGAGATCAATCTAATATGGTAGTTTCTTATCATAGGTTAGCAGTTAAGATTTCCTCTCATTCTTTCTCTGGTTCACCTATTTTGCTGTTACTTCATCTGCAGGTTAAATCCAATTGTTTATGTGATGCAGAACTCTTAAGAACTTTTAATCGTGTTTCTGCGGTCGTTCTTGATTTCAGATGAGAACAGTAGCAATGTGTTTCTCAATCTTGCAAGTTCCTAGATGCAGAATTCATACCTTAGCTACTTCTTGGTGGGAAAGTTTTCACAATTTAAGGACTAGTGGAGACAGTTCTAGCTTGAGGATTCTTGGTTCCAATATCTATGGGCCTGAAGGGGGACATAGTAGCAGATGGAATAGACGACCTGTAACAGACAAAACTGAAGGAAGAAACAAAAGCACTCTAAGCAGAAAAACGAGCAGCATCAGTCATCAAATATCCGATAGAAGACAACCAGTAACAACAAAAACAGATGGAAGAAACCCAAACACCTTAAGCAGTGAAATGAGCAGCATCAGACATGACATATCAGATGGAATAATTGCAAGGAACACTAAATTAATTGTAAATAAGCCCGAAACAAGTGAATTTGAAAGACTTGAATTCTGTGATATTCAACAAAGCATCACTGAGAACAATGACTTGGCCAAACTTATAACTGTTATTGTTTTTGATCTTGAGACCACCGGGTTTAGCAGAAAGGATGGGCGAATTATTGAGATTGCACTGCAGGATCTTTCAGGGGGTGAAAATAGCACATTCCATACTCTAGTGAATCCTGAGTGCTATGTTCCAAATTCACATATTCATGGCATTTCAACCGATATGGTCAACAGACCGGATGTGCCAAGGTATTCTATTCTTCAATATCTATTTCTTGATTTATTTTTTGCTAAATCTTAATGGGCCGGAGCATCACCCTTTTTTAGGCCTAATAATGGCTAAAAATACTTCATCAATAAAGCAAAAAAGAAGGCAATCAGAAGCTTGCCATCACAGCAAATAGATTGTTGTGACTCAAAGAAACAGAATGAGAGATTGTCACTCAAAGGCACATGGAAAAACAGAGATAGAATAGAGTATTTGCAATTTTTATGAGGTAAACAAACCCTTTGATTGACCATTGTGCATTCTAGAGCCTTGTAGGCTAGTGTGTAGTTGGGCAATTGGCTGCCATAGTATTGCAAAATTTGAGATTGAGATTGACAAATTGCTCCATAGAGCATTTTTAATTTAAGAAGTAGGAAGAAATATAAAATGCTGATAGAGTGAAAGAGTTTTTTTGTTTAATTTGCAGAAGAGAGATCTAAAAGAGAGAAACCTGCATTAAGTGGGAAGTTCGATAGTGGGTAAAGAGTCATGTGCGGGAATTATGGAAATGGGGAGAACGAGAGGATTGAATGAGTAGCCGTGGGACTGCAAGTGGAGGGGTAGTTAAATGTTGTGTGTATAGTTTGTGGGATAGAGATGCAAGAAGACGACCTATCCCTTGTGGTTTCTTGGATGCTTTGTAGTCCTAGAAGATGATGACAGAGAGAGAGAAGTTAGAAAAAAATTGGAAGAATACACGGAGAGGGTATTGGGGAGTGAGAAAATGATAGACATATCGTGAGGGGGTAGGTGGATAACAAAGAGTTAAGGGGGGTCGGCGGGAGGGAGAGGTGTGTGGAAAGGCAAGATGGAGGAGAGAAATCTGGTGAGTGGGAAAATAGGTGTTATCTTGTTAAAAATAAGTATCCTTTAAAAATTAAATTTGACGGAAAAGACAACTAATATGATGAAGCCAAGGCAGATTTTAATTAAAAATTTTCGAAGATAGAGAATGTGTATTCAAAGGCTTCTCTTGATTGTTGGTTTTTGATGATTTTTCTTATTAACTATTGGCACAATGCATGCTTCTTCTTCTTTTTTCCATGGGTATAATAATTGTTTAGGCACTGACAATGATTGTTTTTGTTCACACATTTTTATCATTGGAATAATATAGTATTGATATTGTTGTTTCGAAAAGGGAAACCCGATGGGGATCTTTCCTCACGATTATATACGTGAAGCTATAAACACTTTACCTATAGAGGGGAGGTTGAATAGGTTTTTCAATTTAACCCTCAGTTGATAACCAATTAAAACCAAATTGACTACAATTGCCTCTTCCCACCAAGATGTTATCAATTAATGTGAGAACCGATTTCAATCACCACAATCCCTCAAACCTATGAAGATTGATGTTAATTAATATTCAATTAATTTACACAAATACTCAATCTTACGGGGATTCCAAATCTCAAACCCAATGCACAACTATGGTTGAATAGATATTAAGCAATCATTCATACAAACACAAAGTGAGTGTGTGTGCTAACAATCACAAGTGTATACAAATAAACAAGAAATAGCACAAGCGATTTGTTGACGTGAAAACCCTCCTCGGGAAAAACCGAAGAGTCTCGGTGCGCCAAAACCTAATCTATTACTCACAAAGTCAATATACAAGTATTCAAGTCTTATACCTCAACCAATACCATAGCTAGATGCTCTCTGCCAAAGGTTATCCTTCGACGTCTTGCTTAGCTTAAGTTGGTGTTCCCACCGCATGGTTCGTCTAGGCCTCAAGCAATCATGGGCATGTCAACGATTTCCCCTATATACACACCAATGGGTTTGTTAAACCATTAAGATCTTCAACTCTAATTTCTGAGTTTGGGTAGAATCTCTCGTGATAGTCTTGGATCTTAGGTATTTAGGGTTGTGGTGGAAGCTCTATATAGAAGATGAGTTTTCTATCTCAAAAGGCTTGTTAGAAGCTTATCCTTACTAAAGAAAAGACTCTTCATATTTATAGGTTCGGAATAAGGGTAATCTTGATCAACAAAAAAACTCAAGATTTACGAACGGCTGCTTATCAGTTGGAGGACTGTTGTCACTGGAATGAAAATAAAGATTCAATCCTAGGTGGGAGAGTAGACCGCTCAAGCGACTATGAGACCGTTCGAGCATGGTCAAGGGACCGTTCGAGCGAGCCATGTTCTCCTTCCGTAGCCTTTTTCCCTTTTCTTCCTTAAGTCATAAAGAGACCTCTCTAGCAAAGGCTACCGAGTATAGGGTGGTCCCTATTAGTTTTTTAAGCTTAAAACCAAACAAAAAAATTTGTCTTCCACTAATGAATCAATCTATGTTTTCAAAATACCAAGTAGTTTAGAAAATCTTTTTCATTTCAAACCTATGAGTCATACACAGATTAATCTCTAATTCCATTTTAACTCTAATCCTCCAAAGTTAAATAAACTAAGGGATTATTTTAGGTATCTAGGTCATTACCTTTGCCCTAAGCTTGAAGGTATACCTAGAGTGTGAATGATGTATTTTTTACGATTGATCTCCTCCCTTCAGTGACGCTTTCGGATTTTTAACCTTGATAGCATCATGACCATAGAATAAGTTGAGATTTACAATGGACTTCATGAAATTAGTTAATTACAAATGTATATCTAATATATATATCTTATGCGAAATGGAATGAATTTGGTTGTCCCAGATAAAAAAATGGCCTTCCTTATACACTAAAAAAAGTGCATATTTAAATATATACATATAAATGTTTATATATATATATATATATATATATATATATGTG
>CM042189.1:24094445-24106376 GCA_023539305.1 Ilex asprella | reverse complement strand
CTGGTAACTGAAATGTAATTCGCTTGCACGTAACCCTTACAGACCCGTCTGGTATCCCCCTATTCTCCCGTGGGCAAGTCAACATATAAAGCATGTTCTAGCTCCTCGAAACCCAATCCCAATTCCACAGCGTCCGCAATACGTATAAAAGAATGGGTCGCATAGGACTCCAATAAAATTCGGGCCCAAGAATTGTAGAGAAGAACAATATCTTTCACAACGGCGTTGGAGGCATCTCCCTCCGGTTGAGTCAAAACAAAAACCCTTCCTTGATGGGCGCCATCGGGGGCTTGAGCTTGTAACGGTCTCTATGGTGGTTGTGGCTGTCATAGTGGTGGCATGTTTGCATTCACTCGCTCAGTTGCTGGTACTTGCTTGGTTGTTTGCTTGGTCCATGGGAAAAACTATGGGCATCTATGCTTGAAGTGCCCATACTCACCGCAAGCAAAGCATTGGCGCAGGTCACTGCTTGTTCTAGTCTGAGTCACTTCATCTTCTCAAACTATCTGAAGTCTCTGTCCAATCACGTCCACGTCCACGTACACGTCCGCGTTCAATTTCACGTCCTCGTTCACATCCACGTCCACGTCCTCGAGATACTTGTATTCTCGAATTCAGGGTGTGACCATCTTCTCAAGAAGGGAAGGCCTCAAATCTCGTTCAAAGCGTTTAGCCCTCTTTGCATCAGTGACCACAAACTCGATTTGCGTAGCAAGACAACTCCTCGAATTCGAACAAATAATTAACCCCTATCCTAAATAAACAACAAATCTCACCTATGTGACAAACACATAACCACAAATAAATTCAAGCCTAAGGTTTCTTCAACCTAGTCCTACCTTTCTAGTGGAAATCCATAACCTATAGCTCCCATGTAAGACCAAAAGACTAGGTTCTGATACCATTTCTGTAACGCCCCCAATATCACCCTGGACGACATTACATTCTAATAACCATTTAAGCATGAGAGCACTAAGTAATTCATCAAAATTACATCAACAATTTATATTGTAACAAAATTCGGGCAGAGTCTCCCTTGTACGGGGAGCTCTACCACAAAACCCAACCTGTGCAATTCTACTATAATGACCACACCAGGTCCATTTACTTACCATAAAATCAATTCATCAAATTTACATGTTATCCCCAAAGAATAGGCCAAACTATGGCCTTTACATCCCCAAATCTAATAACTATGATAATGCAGCCAAATTACAAAATATGGCTAGGCTTTACATTATTTTAAAATAATACCCTAGTCTAGAACAAAATGTAGTATCCAGCTAAGAGTCCTCCCCGGGATCCACACTCCCGTCTTGCTGAATCTCCCAGGGTACGGGCTCCTCGAGTCCTAACACTTCCTCAAGAGTACAATCTGAAATATTTGTAGGTAGGGGTGAGTACAAGACTCTGTAGGAAAATCCTTCCAAACCCATTCAAGGTTTTAAAATCAAGTAAAAAAGGTAGGTCTCATTTCGTACATACTTATCAATGAATTTTGAAATAACATAAGGACATTTTAAAAGAGATCTCTAGTTTGTACAATAATAAAGAATTGAAAGAGAATAAAATCAACTTTAATTGGCAAACAATTTTCAACATAATCCAGTCCACCATACACCATTTTCACAAGTTATCGCGGCATCCCATACTACCCGAAACTCTTGGAGAAATAATATTTGGTACAAAGAACAATAATTTCTATTTGGTACAACTCAAGTAGGCTGTCACTTCTCATGAATCTACCCAACGATTCTACCTCGTTCATCTATATCTCTTTAGAAAGGGCGTACACCGCCTCCAGCGGCATTGACGAAATCCTCCCAAGGATCTAGTATACTAACCCCTTTTGTTTCGAAAGTGAACAATAATTGTTGCTCTCACAAATAACAATCCAATACGGGCATTAGGTAACCATTTCACCCCCACTGGGATAGACTGACCTCTAACACCCTACGGCAGATCTCGAAGTAATCCAAGTCCCTCACAACACCATACCCAAGAGTAACATACCAATAATATACTCAAAACCTCATATATAAGCAATTCCACAACTTTCCAAACTTTCACAAGCATTGTACATAATAAAATAATTTAAGGAAATATACTCATTTCGCAAATCATGTTACAAAAGACAAGTTTAAAGGAAATAGGCATGAGATCATCAATACTACCATTTTAATACCCAACACAAGCTCTAGTATTTTAGAAATCAAGAGGATGTGAAGATATAGAGAGAAATCCATATTTTCCCCAAAAACTAGGGTTGAATGGATTTCAAACCATTATTTTGTTCAAATCATGTGAATGTTTGTAAAAATACTAACAAACAATGAACCCATAACAAATACATACTATTTAGAGTCAAAATATACATGTATAATAACCCTATAATCATTGGATGAAAATGGTAGAAAACCCTACGTTGAATCCAAAAAGTTTGAGCTAACCCAAGCTCCAAAGATCTTCTTCCTCCCATCTCCTTCTCCTTCTTGTCTTCTCTTAGGGTTCTAAGAGATGTGGGTAAGGGTGTGGTGAAAGGGTATAGGAAGAGGGGAGAAGAATGGTGTTCTTGAGAAATTTCAGTTTTAACTTTTATGAGGTGTGAAGCTATCTTGATCTTGGTGTTTTTCCCTTTCTTTATCTCCTCCTAGGGCTCTAGGATGTTTGTGGTGAGAATGAGATGAAGAATGGGGCAAATAGAGCTTGGAATGGGGTTTTAAAATCCAAAATCCCGACTTTTTAACTGTTTGGAAGGTTTTGGAGAAGCAGTACCGGTACTGGGTATCGGTACCGTTTAGCTACTGGTTTCGGGGTACCGGTACCATATGGTACCGGTACTGGATACCGGTATCGTTTGAATGCCTCGACTTCCAGTGCAGTTTTGAGCCATTTATAGGTCGAATTGAAAATTTTTCATTAGAGACACTTTTGTAGTCCTTAATGTCTACTATCTACTGTAAACATTTTGGATCAATTGGATATAAGGATAAAAAGTTATGACCAAAATACTAAAAGGTGTCCAAAATATTTTATACCCGAAATTTACGTAATTTGTGTTTTTATTCCGGAGTACTTCCAAGCTTCCAAAGCACCTCATATTACCTCTCCCATGATTTTTCGACCTTCCGGATTCAATGGAAACATTATTTTGACCTAAAAACATTTAGAAACTTATCTAATAACTAATTTCAATCTCAAACGCCTTTGAAACTTAAACTTCCCAAATCCATTTGTCTCTCAATTATTTATTTCTAATGTTTTAACCTATATGATTCATTCTTACATCATTATACATATCCTCATTTTCACAATAATTATCTATCATATAACTATATACATATGTAAAAGAAAATGCGGGGTGTTACAAAATTTGGCTAAATTGTATTGGCACGACTTCCTTTAACAATGTTATCACCTTATTGTGATTCATGAGTGGTGGATAATATGCATGCACACCTTCCAGTAAACCTTATAGTGAACAACAGGTTGTTGGAGTAAGAATTGTTCAGTATGAGAAACCACCATGATGGGATCTTCCTTGCCATTGTAATGAGAAAAATCCAATTTCGTCATTTTGGGGCTTATCAAACTCCTTAATCCACCTGTGATGTAAAGTGAGTTAACAATATTCTTACCTTCTTCATTGCATTCTGTGGACCCTTCTCCTTGCTTGTGATAATTATCTCTGCCGATCATCAATTGATCAAAGCAGGTATTCATGGTGAGAAACAATGCATGCATTGTTTTCATCATCTTTTCTTGTCCAATAATTAATGAGTGAACTTTCGCTTCAAGTCGGCTAACTTGGACCTCCATGCCTGGCTCTGATACCAATTGTTACATGCACACTTTGAACAATTTAGAAAATAAATGAAAAATAGAATTAGGAAAGAAAACCCGCTTCGAGGGGGGTGAAAACCTCCAATGGCTCAATTCGAGAAGATCCTAATCTCCAAAACTTTCACAAGAAAGTTCAATACAATATTCAACATATTCATTTCATTCATAGGAAGATCTTTAAATACAAGATAATAAAACTACCTTAATAAATAATTTGACCCATGACTCCACTATCTTAGTAACTACCCACAAAATACTCTACCAATTACTCACTGACTAAAATAACTCCCTAATAACTACCTCAAATACTAAATAAAAATATATTAAAAATGTGTATATAACATTCCAGAAAGAGCAGGCGGACTAAGTAGAAAATGTTGATAAACTCGATCATAGTGGGAGAGTTTCCTATCCCGTACAAACACTAAAAAACAAGAATGCCGACCAAGATGCCCCATCCCTCCATTGAGAGGCGAGCGAGAAATTAGTCAAAAAAATGAAGAACAACCCTGATAAAAGGGAGCAGAGGAAACCGAAGGCTAGTCTCATAGGTGCACTCGAAGAAGCAGACTTTCCTTACCACAAAGGTAATTCATGGGGAGTCTAAAGAGGGGACATGAACCGAGACCCTAGTTGGAAAACCATAACATTCCCTGCTAATTGCTAGATAGTCCATAATCATCTCGCTTGATACTAAAAGCCATGAAACCTAGATCAGATAAGGTCCAAGAGCCTCCACACAAAGTGGATGGATTCAAGTTAAACCAACACCACCTTAGGAAATGAGCATTTTCAGGGATGAACATTTTTTTTTGTTTTTGGGGATACCTTTGAGGGATACTATTGTAGTATAGTGGTGAGTATTCCCGCCTGTCACATGAGTAACTCGGGCTTGATCCCCGACAACGGCCCAAAAAATGTTTGCCCTTTAAAGGGGTTGTATTTTCACGAGTGTTCCTAAGCGTAAGAGAATAGTATTGTTTAGTAACTTGAACATAAGTTCAATGTCATCTCCTCAAGAAAAGATTTAGAATCCAATGTGATTGAAAATAAAAGGAAAAAATTCTTTGATGTTTGAGAGTTGGAAATTAACTACAACTGAAAACAAAATTCAACAATTGGAAAGATTACATAATCTTTAGAATTCATCCCACATATGAACTTGAATTTCTATCCTAAATCTATAACTCATCTGCTTTCGTATTCAAACTAGTATAGAAGGATGATTTTCAGTTAAAGTCTTTGGATAGAATGAAAAGTAGCAATTGAAAGGTAGTTTATGATGAAAGAATCAATATCCTAAAGGTTGCAAAAAATACCACCAACTATCTATACTAAAACCAATTGTATATAGATAATTGGGAAGTACACAAACCAAATAGGTTTTCGCAAGCATAACTTATTCAAACAATCACATAAATGCTAAAACCCTAGTTTAAGGCATAAACTCTAATTCATAGATTGGGACTCCTTCTTCATATTATTCAGAGAAAAACTGCTCACTCATGATAATGTAAACAACACAAAATATTAAAGAAGACATAATTAAATTTAGAAAAATAAAGATTGACTTGAAAGTAATTGCTTGTATTGAAAAACTGAATTTAAATGACAAAACTTGAAATGTTGAAGACAATGAATGTAAGATTGCTATAATAATTGAAAGAACAAAACATAAAAGAAAGAACAATAGCAAAACTCTGTTAAACTAATTATAGATTTGACTCATAAATTTACAATTGGAATTAAGAAAAATGGCTATTGAATTTTGGCCAAGCAACAATTATTAGAATTATGATGTGAGCAAAATAACTATGAGTGTTGTAATCTAAAATTAGAAATAAAACATGCAAATAGTGGTTAGATCATTAAAAATATAACATGCAATCTAAATAAATAAAGAAAATATATAAACATGCAATGTATATCAATCAAATAAATTGATTTGGAATGAGCTGACCTGCAAGTTAGAGAGGCGTGTGACCACAGTCTTAAAGTAGCTGAGTCTCCCCACGTATGCATACTGACGAACACTAGCGACTCCAAGATCCAACACAGATACTCGCAACAAAACCTTCTGAATGGTCACGTCCACTAGAAGGAAAGAATGAACTTGATACTAATCGAGTTTCCTGAAACACAAGAAAATATGATGTACTCATAGTTGTACAAATATATAAGAAAAAATAGGTCAATGTGAATATTGAAATGGATAAGACAAAAACTGGAAAGCTAGGAAACAGACCAACAAAAGCTAGGAAAATCAACAAAGCTAGGAAAGCTAGACCAACAAAGCTAGGATCTCAAGGATTGGATCTCTGTGTGTAGTTATTTATAATAGCTCCACCGAATGATTTGTATAGGCACATAAATAACTAATTAGTAAATTCTAGGTCTAAATGGAATTTACTAGCCAACTTAAAAGGTATTTAGAATATTATTGTTATGTCTTAAATGGGTCGTTTGAATTGTCACTAAAGTTGTGTAACATAAGAAATAAATCTGTAATTAAAATTCAAAATTTAAACTCAATTAAAGTGGATAGTCAATGAAAAGTTTTAAAAACTTAATTTTATTCTTAAAATCCATCACAAGTTTTTGAAACTTCAAAGTATCTCAAATATTTTTTATATATTTTAATATAAAAAATAGGGGCAACTACTATACTGTGCAATATGTGTAGGTGTTTTTCGGACTTGAACCTCACTTAGTGTTGATAGCCTCCCTCCAAAGGATCATAGTAACCAAACGCTTGAACTCGACTCTTTGAATCAGAGTTCAACATGTCACACACATAATACCAATATTCGTCAAGATTTGCGGCTAAGTGCTATTAATGACCATGCACTTGTTCTTGATTCTCATGAGAGTTTCTAGAGAATAACTCAATTCTCATAGTTGCGGCCTCACAACTACTTTCACTTAGGTGAGACCTCCAAGGGTACATGTACACAATACCCAATAGGAGTGTTCTTGCCTCGGTCTCATTTAGGGTAAAACCGTTCCTTACCGTCACACTACATATACACTTCTGCCATAAGGATGAGCAAGAAAAATATATCCTCTTGGATATTTTCCAAATAACAGTGCTAATGAGTCACACAATATGAATTGTTTCTACCCATTGAACTTCCTTCATGGGGTCCCCAACCACAGAAGTTGTGTTACCTCCCTAAATGACTCCCTTGTGAGCTTAAACCCATCCCCCTCGACAGTTATGAGACATCTTTCCTCGAAAGCCCTTTAGTTAGTTGATCAACTATATTTAGCTCAAACTTCACAAATTCTAGTGAGAGTATGCTTTTACTCAACATTTTCTGTATTGATTTATATCTCACTTGTATATGTCTATTCATCTTTTTATTATTATGATTCTGCTTCACAAGCTCAATCACTGCCTTACTATCACAGTGTAATGAAATTGTAGGTATGGATTTTTCCACTAAAGGTATCTCTAGTAATAAATTTTTTATCCACTCAGCCTCAGCACACGTGGTATCTAAGGCTATAAGTTCTGAATCCATAGTACTTCTTGATATTAGGGTTTGTTTTTTAAATCCCCAAGATATGGTTGCTCCTCCTAACAAAAAGACATAGTCAATAGTAGATTTTATATCTAAACTATCAGTGATCCAATTTGCATCACTGAAGCCCTCAAATACACTAAGAAATCCACTATAACATAAATAGTAGTCTAATGTTCCTTTAAGATGCTTAAAGACTTTCTTTAAGGCAACCCAATTCTCTTTACTCAGACTATGTGTATATCTACTCAATCTCCCTACGTCATACGAGATATCCAGTCTAGATTTATTAGCTATGTATAATAAAGACGCAATTATTTGTGAGTACTTCAATTGTGAAATTGGTTCTCCTTTATTTTTCTTCAAATGTGCGTGAGGATCATATGGTGTTGATACAGACTTACTATCATAAAAATTAAACTTTTTCAATATTTTCTCTATGGTGCTAGACTAACTTAGAGATATTCCATTAGATGTTTTCTCTATTTTTATTTCCAAGGATACATAGGCTTCTCCCAAATCTTTCATATCAAACTTAGTAGATAAATAAGATTTAACATCAATAACAACCTCCAAGTTTGTCCCAAAAATTAGTATATCTTCTACATCGAGACATAAAATCACACAACCAATATCATTATCCTTATAGTATACACATTTATCACTTTCATTAATTTTAAAACCATAATCTAGAATTACTTTATCAAACTTCTAATTCCACTATTTAGGAGCTCTTTTAAGGCCATATAAATACTTTACTAACTTACAAACCTTATGTTCTTGTCCTTTTATAATAAACCCCTTAGGTTATTCCATATATATCTCTTAATCTAAATGTAAACCCCTATATGTTAAAGTAATATAATCATACAATGTGTAGTAATGTGATATATGTAAAGGTGTAGGAATGAAGCCATGAGTTATAGCCGTAGGAAATACTAATATAGTAAAATAATAGTTAAAGCTGGTTTAGCTAGTGAATATGTGATATAAATTGTAAAAGAACTTCTATCAACTATGTGTGGGGTATAAATGTATGTTGTGTAAGTTTAGGTTGGCTTTGGAAGGGTTTAGGATGAATTGGAAATGAAACACGGAGGAAAAAGGCAAAATTGGGCAAAATCGTACCGGTACTGTGTAACGGTACTGTGTTCCGGAACACTTTGGTCCAGAGAGTTTGGAATACCAGTACAACGTACTAGTACTGTACCATACCGGTACGGCCGAATGAAATCTGAACTTTAAAAGTCACGACCTTAGCCCGATTTTTATCCTATAAATACATTATGTCGTCTCCTTTGGCTCCATTTCTGCCCCTCTAACCTTAGAAACCCTAAGAGAGGAAGAAAGGAAGAAAAAAAATAAGAGATTGAAGGGTTGATTCAAGATCAAAACCTAGATTTCAAGAACACGAGGTAGGGGATTTCTTCTTATTCTCTTCCATTGAGGCTAGAGCTAATATATATACATGTTTTAACTCTCACTAGTATGTATTTGCTATGGGTTCTTCATTTCTTGGTTTCCTTGCAAGTATTATCATGTTTTACATAAAGTTAGGGTTGATACCCATTTTTCTTGATTCAAAAACCTAGATTTCAAGGGTAATGTATTCTCCTCTTAAATTCTTCCTTTATTAACAAACCTTAGAACCTTGTGTTGAGTGATAAAATACTATTGTGGTTGATCTTTTGCAATTTTCTTAAGTGGTAATTGAAAATTTCACCTGTCAAATTTGGGAATTTTTGAGAGATGCTTATAAATTGTGTAAATTGGTATGGTATTGTATCTCTTATGAGTGTGAGATGACTATGGGTGGCCTTTGATGAGATATCATACAGTGGGTAGATGTGTTGCTTGGTCCGTGTGAGTTGGCATTTTTTCTATCACTCGTAGTGGGGTTAGTGCTTTGGTAAGACTAAACCGCTATTGCTCACGGGGTACCATGGAAAAGAGTTAGTATACTAATGCCAAGGTTGGATACGTCACTGCCATTGGTATGACATACGCCCTTCCTAAAGGATGGATATCTTTGATAAGATTTGTGTTGGTGTGTGTGGGCTAGATATTACTCAATGTGTTGATTCATAGGGCTTGCCCCACACTATGTTTGAGATACATATACATAGGGTTGTGGAATATTCAAGTTATGGAGTATTGGATTGTTGTGAAAAATGGTTTCCTACAAGAACTTGTGAAAGTATGGGATTCTATAAGGTCTTGTGGAAAAATGGTTATACTTTGGGAAAATGGATGTTTATTTGAAACTTTATTTTTTTTTACTGTTCATTTAAATTACTATTGCTATTTAAACTTGAGATCCATTCTGAAATGCCCATGTTTTACTTCAAAAGATTATATATGCTATTTACGAAATGAGACCGACCTGTTTTACATATTTCTAAACCTTGTCTGAGTTTGGGAAGATTTTGCTACAGAGCTTCGTGTTCACCCCCTACAGTTAAACATTTTCAGAATATACTATTGAGGAGGAGTTAGGAGTAGAGGAACCTATACACTGTGAAACTCCGCTAGACGGGAATGTGGATCCCGAGGTGGACGCTTAGAGAGACACATTCTTTTGTACTAGACAAGGATATGCTTTTGAAATAATTTAAAGTCTAGTTTACTTTTGTTATATTCTACTGCGCTACATTAGTAAATTGTGAAATGTAAAGGCCAAGATGGGCCTATTCTTTTGAGAAAATATTGTAAATCTTATGGATGACTTACGAAGTCTTATTTAATGATGGATTATTTTAGTGCTCTCATTATTTAAATGGTTTTAGAATGTAATACCGTCTACAGTGGTTTTGGGGGCATTACAGATTTTGGTATCAGAACCTAGCCTTTAGGTCTTACATGGGAGTTGTAGGTTATGGATTCACACTAGAAAAATAGGACTAGGTAGAAAGAATTTGTTTGGTCTTTATCTATAGGAACCATATACTTTAGATTAAAGTAATACTTAGGATATCTTGTACATCAATGAAACTAAATTATGAGTTGATGTGAAGGATGGACGGAGGATGAGGACGTGGACGTGGACGTGGACGAGGATGTGGTGACCAAGCAACCCCTCCTCCGCCACCACCTCCCGATCCCGTGAATGACATATACCAATGCTTGAGGGAGTTAACCACTTTGGTATAACACCAAAATGGGAACAACAACCACAATGGTGGGGCTCATCCATTAGCCCAAGTACCGGGCAACGGGAACGAGAATCGGAGGATGGTAGTCCTTCGGGAATTTCTACGCCAACACTCACCTACTTTCTAAGGAAACTCTAACCCCTTGGATGCGGATAGATGGATCCGCCGAGTGAAGAAGATCTGTGACGACATGGGAGTTGCCGAGGTTTTGCGGGTTGGCTTAGCTATCTATCTATTCGAGGGGGAGGCCGATCATTGGTGGGACTCAGTGAAACGAAGGAGAAACACCGATGTACTTACTTGGGAGGAGTTCGACCAAATCTTCTAAGACAAGTACTTGCTCTACGATAGAGCAGCATGACTGTGGCCGAGTACGAGAGGAGGTTTGATGAGCTGTCTCGTTATGCTATGGAGTTTATGTCTACTGAGGCCAACTGGGCTAAGCGCTTTGAGCAAGGCTTGAGACCGGTGATAAGAGAGAAGTTGGTGCCTCTAAAGATTCAGAATTATGGGGATCTTGTTGACAAAGCTGCACTTGTGTAGAGGGATATAGAGGACAGCCAACGACGACAAAACTTCGCAAGAGGAGGCCCGATCCAGGCGGGTGCTAGTAATAGCGGGGTACAGCGGACGACACCCTACCGATGGCTAAACTAGGCAAATGGACAGAGACTTTTGATGGCCCGAGGAGATGGAGTTATCCAGACTAGAACAAGCACTAACCCGCGTCAATGCTTCGCATGTGGAGAGTTTGGGCACTTCAAACATAGATGCTCTACGTTTCCACCAAGGACTAGTCAAGCAACCGGGCAGGTACTAGCAAACAGGCCCCCTCTGCAAAGGCCAGCACATCTGAGACAGTTACAAGCTCAAGCCCCGTGTAACACCCCAAAATATACCCTAGACGGCATTACATTCAATCACCATTCATACCATGAGAGCACTAAGATAAACCATTAATAAATAAGTCTTCATAACCATAATCCATAACATATACACCAATATCCCCAAAAGAGTATGCCAATCATTGGCCTTTACATTTCCCATGACAATGTACTATTATAGCGTAGCGGAAATGACAAAAGAAATCTAGACTATACAGTGTTTCCATAGTAGTATTCTAGTCTAGAACAAAAGAAAACAAACGACATCTCTAGATGTCCCACTCGGGATCCAAGTATCCCTCTAGTGAAGCCTCCCCAAGGTACGGCTCGTTAGCATCGGGTACATCCTCTGGCCCAACATCTGAAAAAGGTTCAACAGTAGGGGGTGAGCACGAAGCTCTGTAGAAAAATTCTCCCAAACCCATACAAGGTTTAGAAAAGCATGTAAAATGGTCGGTCTAATTTTTAACGTAACATAAATACATAATTTTGGAATAAAGCAGGGACATTTAAAAAGGATCTCAAGTT
>CM042189.1:24041286-24083699 GCA_023539305.1 Ilex asprella | reverse complement strand
GGTGGCATACTTTGTGGTAACCTCCACCTCCTTTTAAGTCACCTTGGATTCTCAAGCATCCTTACCGGGAACCTCTTGAGAATGGGGTGAGCATCCTTACATGGAACCTCTCACCAATCATTACATTGTTTCCCCAAGCATCCTTATCGGGAACCTCTTGGGAAGGGGTGAGCATCCTTACAAGGAACCTCTCACTAGAACGGACTTATTTCTCAAGCATCCTTACCGAAAACCTCTTGAGAAGGGGTGAGCATCCTTATAAGGAACCTCTCACTATAACGGGCTTATTTCTCAAGCATCCTTACCGGGAACCTCTTGAAAAAGGGTGAGCATCCTTACAAGGAACCTCTCACTAATGTGTGCCACCAACAAACCAACCAAGCATACAATTCCACAATTATCCCAATTTTCACAAGCATTTCTCTAAAATCCCAAAATATATCATACAACCATTTCACAACCAACCAAGAAAAGTACATGAGATCGCAATAGCATCATTTTATGGTTTGATATTTAACACTAAGGTTTTTGAAATCAAGAATTAAGAACAATTTAGAGAAAAGTTCATCTCTCTTTGAAATCTAGGGTTTTTAATCAAGAAAAAGGATTCACGGGTAAATCCAACAATAATATTGTTTAAATCATGGTAATAATATGAAGAATCAATGATCTATAGCATATATATAAGATGTAGAGTGGAAATAGTAAATATAAGTAAACCCTAGCCTCAATGTAAGTGAGTGGGAGAAAACCCCTACCTTAAAGCTTGAAGAACTAGGGTTTGGATTCTTGAATCTACCCTTAATCTCTTGTTTTTCCCTTCCTTCCTTCCTCTTTTCTCTTCCTTTCTTTCTCTCTTAGGGTTTCTAAGGTTGGAGTGGCTGAAATAGGGCCAAAATGGACGACCTTGGGTATTTATAAGGCTAAGATTGGACCTCGGTCGCGACTTAAAACATTCAGATTTTTCTATCGGGTGTACCGGTACTCAGTACCGGTACCCAGTACCGGTACTACAAACCTTCTGGAGTAGGGGTACCGGTACCCAGTACCGGTACCACAAACCTTCTGAAATCGGGGTACCAGTACCCGGTACCGGTACAACTCAGCAGACAGAGTTTTCCTCCGTCTCCCCAGTTTCCAATGCACTTCCTATTGCCTTTCCCAAGGTTTTTCGACCTTCCGGATTCAATGGAAACATTATCTCGACCTAAAAGTATTTAGAATTTCCTCTAATCCCCATTTTCATGTTTCAACGTCTTTGAAACTCAAACTCTCAAATCAATATGCGTCTCTAGGATTTATCTTAGTGTTAAACATCTATATGGTTTATCCTTACCTTATTATACATATCCACACATTCACCCCAATATTTTATTACATCTATCTATACATTATATAAGAGAAAATACGGGGTGTTACACCCCGGCAGCGCCAATCAAGGAAGGATTTTGGCTTTGAGTCAACCGGAGGAAGAAGCTCCCAATGCCGTAGTGGAAGGTATTGTGCTGATTTATAATTCATGGGTCCAAATTTTATTTGACCCCGGTGCTACACATTCATTCATACACATGAGATATGCCCTTAATTTGGGTTTGGATTTTGGAAAACTTGAACATGATTTGAGTATTGATATGCCGACGGGAGAGCGGTTGGATACGACTAGGGTGTGTAGAGGATGTGCGCTTTGCATTGGGGAGCAAGAGTTGTTTGTAGAATTGATTGTGTTAGACATGAAGGGGTATGATGTTATATTAGGGATGAATTTGTTGTCCGCTTTTCGTGCGGTAATGTATTATTTTCGCAAGCAGATCTCATTCCAATTACCAAGAGGGGTAGCATTTACTTTCAGGAATGATCGTAATTCTTCCCATCCATTTTCTACTACGGGTAGTGGATTCTTGAAAGCTAAGGTGGGGAGCCAGCTAAGTTTCTTAGCCAGCTTAATGGGAGACGATCGGGACAAATCCCAACCCGACGTTATATGGGTAGTGTCAGACTTTCTGGATGTCTTCCTTGACGAATTACCTTGGTTACCTCCACAATGAGAAATTGAGTTCAAGATTGATCTCTATCTGGGAAACGAGCCCATATCTATTGCTCCTTATCGGATGGCACCTTTAGAGTTGAAGGAGCTAAGGAAACAGTTAGATCAATTGTTGGCCATTGGGTTTATCCGTTTGAGCACTTCACATTGGAGAGCCCAAATCCTCTTCGTGAAGAAGAATGATGAAACGCTTCGGTTATGCACAGATTACCGAAGTTAGAATCGGGTGACAGTGAAGAATAGATATCCGTTGCCAAGGATTGATGACTTGTTTGATCAATTGAGGGGTTCAAAGTATTACACCAAAATTAATCTTTGCACATGGTACCATCAATTGGGGATCAAGGAGGAGGATATTCCTAAGACTGCTTTTCGTACCCGATATGGTCATTTTGAGTACACGATAATGTCGTTCAGATTAACTAATGCACCCGCAGCCTTCATGGATTTGATGCATAGGGTATTTCGGCCTTATCTAGATCAGTTTGTCATTGTATTCATTGATGACATACTAATCTATTCCTAGACGCACTAGGAGCATGGACGCAATCTCTCTATTGTACTGCAGACATTGAGAGACCATAAGTTATATGCGAAGATGAGTAAGTGTGAGTTTTGGATGAAAGAAGTAAAATTCCTTAGACATGTTGTGTTGGAACAGGATGTAGCGGTTGATCCCGCTAAGATTGAAGCTGTAATAAAATGAGAACCATCGAAGAATGTGACAGAAGTCCGTAGTTTTCTTGGTTTAGCAGGCTACTACCAGAGGTTTGTAGAAGGGTTCTCAAAGCTTGCGATACCGATGACTCGCCTCACAAAGAAGGGGGAGAAATTCTTATAGACTCAAGCGTGTGAACTAGCTTTTCGCACCTTGAAGGAAAGGTTGACGATGACACCTATCCTCATTATTCCGAGTAGTGGGGAAGGATACGATGTTTACATCGATGCTTCACTATGAGACTTGGGATATGTGTTAATGCAAGGAGGCAAAGTAGTTGCTTATGACTTGAGGCAACTCAAAGTTCACGAGCAGAATTATCCCACCTATGACTTAGAGCTTGTCGCTGTGGTTTTTGCTCTCAAGTTGTGGAGGTGTTACTTGTATGAAAAAAAGTTTCAAGTGTTCTCTGATCATAAGAGCCTCAAGTATATCTTCACATAGAAGGACTTGAATATTCGGTAGAGACGGTGGGTGGAATATCTAGAAGATTATGATTTCACACTCAATTACCATTCAAGGAAGGCCAAAGTAGTCGCCAATGCACTTAGCAGAAAGTCTCGAGGTGAACTCAATGCTCTTGCAAGTCAATGGAAGATGAGGGATACCCTTGGAGATTATGACCTATGGGTTGGAGAAGATAGAGCTCGACCATGCCTATTCAACCTCGTAGCCCAACCTACCCTCCAACGTAGAATTGTGGAGTTACAACACCTTGGATCCTGAATTAGAGTCAATTCAAGCTAAATTGGAGAATGGAGAAACTATGGAGGGTTGGTCTTTGAGAAACGGAGAATTGAGATATAGGGAGAAGCTATCTGTTCCTGATGATTCGTTCCTAAAGGAGGAGATACTTGGAGAGTGTTATCGCTCTAAGTTTGCTATCATCCCGGTAGCACAAAAATGTATAGGGACATGAAGCGCCAATATTGGTGGAAGGGAATGAAAAAAGATGTGACAAGGTTCATAACACAATGTGCGATGTGCCAGTAGGTGAAGATCGAACATCAAAGCCAGGAGGATTACTACAGTCTTTGCCTATCCCAGAGTGAAAGTGGGATCACATCACCATGGACTTCGTGTCGGGTTTACCACGGACGTCGTGAGGACATAATGCCATATGGGTTGTCATGGATAGACTTACTAAGTCTGCTCATTTCTTCAGTATGAAGACCACAGACAACTTAGAGACCTTAAGCAAGCTTTACATCTGTGAGAGTGTGCGATTGCATAGAGTTCCGCTTTCTATCTTGTCGCATCGTGATTCTCAGTTTGTGGCACAGTTTTGGCAAAGTCTACAACAAGCCATTGGGACAGAGTTACATTTCAGCACAGCGTTTCATCCCTAAACAGATGGACAATTCGAAAGGGTGATACAGATTCTGGAAGATATGCTACGAGCTTGCGTGTTGGACTTCAAGGGAAGTTGGAGTGATCATTTTTCATTGGTGGAATTCATGTACAACAACAGCTATCAGAAAAGTAATGGGATGGCACTGTATGAGACATTGTATGGAAGGCCATGTCGATCACCAACATGTTGGTTGGAAGCCGGCAAAAGTAGTTTGTTTGGACCGGAGATTGTTCGAGAGACTACCGAGAAAATTCAACTCATCTGGGAGAGGCTACGCACGACGCAAAGTTGGCAGAAGAACTATGCGAGTCAAATACGAAGACCCTTGGAATTCAAAGTGGCAGACTACGTGTTCCTCAAAGTGTCACCCAAGAAAGGAGTATTTAGATTCGGCTAGAAGGAAAAGTTGGCGCCAAGATATACTGGGCAATTTGAAGTGATCAAGGCAGTGGGTAAAGCGGCGTATCAACTTCGATTACCAGCTCAATTATCAGGCATACACGACGTATTCCACGTTTTGATGTTGAGACCACGCATGTAGTAGATTTGGAAGATATTGAAGTTCAAGATGGAGCAATATATGAATAACAACCGGTGAAAATTCTTGATACTAAGGAAAAGGTGCTTCGCAACAAAGTCATTCGATTGGTGAAGGTTTTGTGGCAACACCATGGAGTGGAAGAAGCTACTTGGGAACCGGAGCTAAAAATGTGAGAGATGTACCTGCACTTATTCGCTACGTGAGGTAAGTTTCGAGGACGAAACTTTCTTTAAGGGGGTGGATTGTAAACTCCCATATGTTAAAGTAATATAATCATACATTGTGTACTAATGTGATATATGTAATGGTGTAGGAATGAAGCCATGAGTTTATAACCATAGGAAATACTAATATAGTAAAATAATAGTTAAAGCTGGTTTAGCTAGTGAATATGTGATATAAATTGTAAAAGAACTTCTATCAACTATGTGTGGAGTACAAATGTATGTTGTGTAAGTTTAGGTTGGCTTTGGAAGGGTTTAGGATAAATTGGAAATGAAAAACGGAGGAAAAAGAAAAAATTGGGCAAAACCATATCGGTACTGTGTACCTGTACTGAACCGTAACGGTACTGTGTTCTAGAACACTTTGGTCCAGAGAGCTAGGCATACCCATACAGCATACCAGTACTGTACCATACCGGTACTGTGTACCGGTACGGCCGAAAAATATCTAAACTTTAAAAGTCACGACCTTAGCCCGATTTTTGCCCTATAAATACATTTTGCAGCCTCCTTTGGCTCCATTTCTGCCCCTCTAACCTTAGAAACCCTAAGATAGGAAGAAAGAAATACAAGAGAAGAAGAAAGGAAGAGAAAAACAAGAGATTGAAGGGTTGATTCAAGATCAAAACCTAGATTTCAAGAACACTAGGTAAGGGATTTCTTCCTATTCTCTTCCATTGAGACTAGGACTAATATATATACATGTTTTGACTCTCATTAGTATGTATTTGCTATGGGTTCTTCATTTCTTGGTTTCCTTGCATGTATTATCATGTTTTACATGAAGTTAGGGTTGATACCCATTTTTCTTGATTCAAAAACCTAGATTTCAAGGGTAATGTATTCTCCTCTTAAATTCTTCCTTTATTGTTGATGTTGGAACCTTAGAACCTGGTGTTGAGTGATAAAATAATATTGTGATTTATCTCTTGCAATTTTCTTAAGTGGTAATTGAAAATGTCACTTGTCAAATTTGGGAATTTTTTAGAGATGCTTATAAATTGTGTAAATTGGTGTGGTATTGTATTTTTTATGAGTGTGGGATGACTATGGGTGGCCTTTGACGAGATTTCGTAGAGTGGGTAGATGTGTTGCTTGCTCCGTGTGGGTTGGCATTTTTCCTACCACTTGCAGTGGGGTTAGTGCTTTGGTAAGACTAAATCACTATTGCTCATGGGGTACCATGGAAAAGGGTTAATATACTAATGCTTGGGTTGGATACACCGCTGCCATTGGTATGGCATACGCCCTTCCTAAAGGATGGATATCTTTGATAAGATTTGTGTTGGTGTGTGTGGGCTAGATATTACTCAATGTGTTGATTCATGGGGCTTGCCTCACATCATGTTTGAGATACATATACATAGATTTGTGGAATATTCGAGTAATGGAGTATTGAATTGTTGTGGAAAATGGTTTCCTACAAGAACTTGTGGAAGTATGGGATTCCATAAGGTCTTGTGGAAAAACACTTATACTTTGGGAAATGGATGTTTATTTGAAACTTGTTTTTTTTTTTACTGTTCTTTTAAATTACTATTGCTATTTAAACTTGAGATCCATTCTGAAATGCCCATGTTTTACTTCAAAAGATTATATATGCTATTTACGAAATGAGACCGACCTGTTTTACATATTTCTAAACCTTGTCTGAGTTTGGGAAGATTTTGCTACAGAGCTTCGTGCTCACCCCTTACAGTTAAACATTTTCAGATTATACTTTTGAGGAGGAGTTGGGAGTCGAGGAGCCTATACACTGTGAGACTTTGCTAAACGGGAATGTGGATCCCGAGGTGGTCGCTTAGAGAGACACATTCTTTTGTACTAGACTAGGATATTCTTTTAAAACAATATAAAGTCTAGTTTACTTTTGTTATATTCTGCTGCGCTACATTAGTAAATTGTGAAATGTAAAGGCCAAGATGGGTCTATTCTTTGGAAAAAATGTTATAAATCATATGGATGACTTACGAAGTCTTATTTAATGATGGATTATTTTAGTGCTCTCATTATTTAAATGGTTTTAGAATGTAATGTCGTTCATGGTGGTTTTAGGGATGTTACACTAAATCCCCATTTAGAAAAGTGGTATTGACATCCATATGATGTATTACTAAGTTATGGATAGATACTAGGGCTACTCGCATTCTAATGGTAGTGATACTAGTCACAGGCGAGTATGTTCCAAAATAATCTATCCCTTTCTTTTGAGTAAATCTTTTAGCCACCAACCTAGCTTTATATTTATCTATACTCCCATCAGGTTTTAGTTTACCACTTCTCAGTATGGTAACTACTTGGACTTGGACTTGAGAAGATTCAGATGATGAACATCAGCATAAGTTTGACCCTGTGGAGGTTTAGGTTGAGATGAGAGTTTTTTCTTCTCCGTTGTGCTTAATGTGGCTTTTGATACCATCAATGTTTAGTGATATTTGGGCTTTGAATTCATTGAATGCATGAGTAGATTGAGTATTGAAACTCATCTGATTTTGAATGAACTGATTCATAGTATCTTTCAGACTTCTTTTGTGTGGTGGCTAGTAAGGTGGATATGGTTGCTGGGCCTAAGGTTATGGTGGAGGTGGACCTTGTTGTTGATTCACAGGCTGTGCGTTTCTCTAGCTGAAGTTCAAGTGATTCCACCACCCTAGATTTGGGTCTCAGAATATGGATTGAAATAAGGTTTGTTAAAGTTGGAAATGTCCTCTTTCAACACATATTTCCCTCATTGGGATGTGGATGGCTTGGTTCCAACAATGTTTAGGGAGGCCAAGTCCCACATTTGAGAAATTTCAACAATAGTGTCAAAAAACTCAAATGCCTCCATGGGATTCTTTCCCATGAATTCTCCCTTGGCCATCATTTCTATAAACTTATGCAATGTAGAAATCAACTAGGGTCAAATTTTCAAATGCATGATGTACGGTAGCTTAGAGAAGATCCTTAAATCTATCTCAACACTGGTAAAAAGTTTCTCCCTCTTTCACAAAAAACAATTGGTGATTTGGTGTCTCAATGTACTGGTTCGGTGTGCAAAGGATTTTTTTCTTGAAAAATTTAGTATGTAAGATCTGCCAACTTGGAATGGATTGAATTTTCAAAGAATTTAGCTATTGCTTAGCTTTATCTTTCAAAGAAAAAGGAAAAAGTTCCAATGCACTATATACATCTTCAAAATCTTTCAAATGCAAATAGGGATTTTTATACTCATGGCCATGAGACTGGTAAAATCTATATTTCTCAGGTTTGATATTAAAATTTGGAGCATTTATGGAAAAAAAACAAAATATGAGGGGACACTAGTGAGCGTAGGATGCAAATATTCTTTCAATGACCTTGCATTCTAAACTACCTCTTGATCTCCTTGATTATTATTAGCCATGTTTAATTCAAAAGGGTCAATGGATGCTTGTAATGATGATGATGATGATGATGATGATGATGATGAACTACACTGATTTATAGACCCTACTAACTCGGCAAATATAAACAAAAATGATAACAAGATAAATGAAATAATATATACATATAAGACAATCTAGGTAACTTTCCTTTCCACAACAATGGTGTCAAAATCTTGACTTGATCTTTATCATACACACCAAGTATAATTGGTCAAGTTGTAATATTTCTCGGTGAAGTCTAAGGTGGATTTCACAAGGAGTTATCTGTTGAAAACTTGAATAGAAAAAGAGTGAATGAAACCTAGAGAAATATTGCAAAACAATAGATTGTGTTGTGAGCTTAGTGATTTAAAAATATATTGCTTAAAAAGACGAGTTTACAACATATGGAAAAACGTACTCTTTAGTTAGAGGACCAGGACATGCATGTCAGTACTTGATTTTATAATAGTGCTACCATACTACAATTAACCCCCACGTCAATGGTAGGTTAATCAGAAAGTATTTAATATAAAATCAAAACATAGTAACTGTTAGGTTTACCGGAAGGTATTTGCACCTTACTAAAATCAATTACCCTAGCAATCCCGAAGGTATACAATCATTCAAAAGTTCACTTTGATAATTGATCGGAAGGTTTATGATTTAATGAAAAACATAGCTCTGAATTATGCATCAAATCAAAAAACATTGGATATGCTGAGACTTAACCTGTCTATAACCATTCTCCCAACTTTTACATAAAACCCAGCTTAGTAAATTCTTAAATCATACATGAAGTACATAATATAAATAAAGATGGTATGGAAATATCAATAAAACCTAGCTCAGTACTTGCACGAATGAGCATAACCTAAGTTATATGTTAGGAATACAAAGTACAAAACATTAGACGAAAGTATCATCCATCAATTAAGGGAGGTATATAACAATAAAGCATGAACTAAATATGCACATATCTTCTTGGATTGTTTCCTTGTCGTTCTTATCCTCCTAACATCATCCCCTCAATGTATGTATATGGACTATGTGTGAAAGGGGGGAGAGTCATTCTCTCTCGGAATGATGTCAAAAGAAAGGGCAAGGGAATTGGAGAAAATGAAAGGGGTGTGTGTACAAAAATGCTTCCCAAGTGCAAGAAGACTTTTGTGTATTATTTTTACTTGGAGGTATTCTAAGGTTGTCTCCTCGGAGAAGGATGTGAATCGTGTTGAAGATGATTTTGGTAAAAATAAAGTGTAAAATCTTTTGTTGTTGAAGTTGGGTTTGTGAATTGTATTGCGATGAAAATGAATTGGGAAACAAGTGTTGGCTAATCCAAAAGGTTCACTCCAATGAGAATACCAAGTCAACTCGAAACGTTCCTCCAATGGTACATAAATGAACGATTGACTCATGGGAAGCACGAGAAAAGATGGAAGTGAGGATCTAAGCATAAACTGTGACAAGTCTACGGAATATCAAAGACTCACAACCATGTTCACACTCGACCCAGTGAAACTGAACCATCGTACATCGAGGGGAGGAAAGAAAATGAGTTGAAATAGCATACCTAAGGGGAGGTCTCCCCTGGATTAGCTAATTTAAAGACTTAGCTACTCATGATTGAAGGAAAGACAATAATGAAATGGAAAGACATTATTGAGAAATGAAGGTTGGAGCTAAATTAATGCAAGAAAGCTTAACTAAAAGAGAGTGCATTGAATACCCATTTGAAGCTAAGAAATGAAGAAAGTTTGAATAGCATTAGTGGTAAAAGCTTGATTGGAGGACTAAACTTCAAAAAAACTTGCAATAAATGACATTAAAGACTTCAAAACAAAGCTTAGAAGATTCTTACCAAAAATTACAAGACAATGTATGGAAAAAAAATGGAAAAACATTAACATCTCTCTCTAACACTATTCATTTTCTTCCTAGGCTCTCTTTCTCTATATTATAATCTATTTCTCCATAATGGAGCATGAGCTAGAAAAAATGTCCATGGCTATCCTCTCAAGCCTAAGTGATGTCCTTTAAATCATAAGGGGCTGCAAGGGCTGACATGGTGCAGACTAGAACAAGTCTAGCCTTTTTCCCTTACCATGCCTCTTCTCTCTCCTCCTTATTAATGCAAAAGTCATCCAAGTCCAAGTAAAAGTGAGGGGAGGCTTCTAGAAGTGTAGGTGATGTCAGGGGATCTTTTGGAGAAATATAAGTGTGACCCCCCAAATGGTAAAGCTTGAGATGCAGACTATCTAGGCAATCTGGGCAAAACCTTCGGAAGGTCAACAGAAAACCTTCCGGAAGGTTTGTGCATAAACCATTAAATGAATAAGTAAACAGGAAAAACCTTCCGGAAGGTTCATTCCAGTAGACAAAACCTTCCGAAAGGTTTTGGTAGTGAAAAAGAAATCCAAGGCAAAACCTTCCGGACGGTTTTCAACCAATTTGAATTTTCGTGGTTTCTTCTCCCCCCAAACCTTTCGTGCAACTACCCCTTCCTCATCTTTGATCTCAAACACTACAATGGGGGGTTTCACTCAACGCATTTGCATCATTTTACCTACATTCACACAAAACTCCATCAAAACGAAAGATAAGCACATTTTTTCCCCTAAATTCACAACAAAAGCAAGTATAAAAAGGTATATTAGCATACAAAATATGTCATGTTTTTGTGCTAATCAATATCATAACTCAAGCAATGTTACACAAGTCCTTCCCCCCTCACTAAAGAGCTAATGAAAAACTATCCATTCTTCATAGTCATAGACAACTTAGAAAGGTGGTTGATCTTCATTCCTCCAAGTAAGATTGGAATTACAATACAAAGTAATAAAACATAAACAAAGTTCCTAACTCTTCCCCAAGGTTAAATTGAAACACCACCACACTTCCATTGTCAAGGCAAGGCTAGGAAAAGTGAGAAAGGTTCAACCCTCCAAGTAGGAAAAGGTCTTCCAGAAATGTAGAAGAGAGAATAGGCTAGGAAAATCTTTAACTAAGCACTAAATAATGATTGTTAAAAGTGGTGAGAGGGGGCTATTTATAGAGGATTATTGGGCGACAGTTTCCCCCAGAGCCAATAGGATGCAAGTGCTTGCAAAACAAAACAATGGGAGAGAAGTTGTAATGTCAATTTAACCACCTTATGGACACTATCTTTCACTGTTTGGACTGTGTTATTCCACTAGAATTCGGTTGTTTTTCTCCTTAGGTTTTGTGCTGATGCAGGGTCCCACCATTCAGATGGTGCAAGGGCGTTCGGATGTGGGCATGTTACTTCATTTTTTTATTTTTACTCCTTAGTCCCATAGCTTTCCAATTTTTATTTTTAGACCCTGTAATTTCAAAATAACATTTTTCAACCCATTAGTACTAAAAACATTTAACTTTTTGCCCTTTAATTATTTAATTAATGCAATTAATCCTTAAAACTTTATAAACAAAGCAACATTTTAGGGTTAATCAATATCAAGTTATTCCCAATGTGCTCTTAAGGTCATCTACATTCTTTGCCCAATCGATATTGGAATAGCTAACAATCTCGGCATTAGTCTCAAAAGTATACAAAATATCATACCCTAAAGTGCCACTTGATGAATAGTTAAAATTAGCATCTTACTATGCTTTTACAAGACTAATTATGCTTTGATGGAGTTTAAATGATGACATTTCAAGACAAAGTTGCACAAAAGCCTAAAGTCAATGGTACCAAACTTTCATGCAACACCCAAGTGTTTCGATAGAAAATTGGAGAAGTTTGAAATAAGCCATCAACGTTCGAACGCCAATCCACATTCGAACGCCATCCTGAATTATTTGAGGGCCCTTAGAAGAGTGCTAGGGTGATAGCTTATGACATGTTGCAGTTATTTTCACAGAAGAAAAAGAGCTACTTGAGTATAACATTTGAACGCCAAACAATGTTCAAACACCCTTTTGAATTATTTGAGGCCCTCCAAAAGACTGCCAGGGTGATGAGACATGGGTTGTTGAACTCCTATCTACTGTAGGTGACAAGAGCCACTTGAGTTCCACGTTCATAATCCATTAAGCGTGCAAACACCCATAATAGAAGACATAAGTAATCGCTCGAACTTCATACTACGTTCAAACTTAGTCCCCAAAAAACCTGCAGAGTGGTTGATTTTCCATCCTGATCTTGAAGCATTCATTTGGACTTTAAGCACCTAGAACTATTCTTTTAGTCTTCCTTACCCTCTCCTCTTTGCCTATAAATACCTCCATTGAGGGAGACTAGGACTTACACTTACTAGCACTTAGACTTAGAGATAAATAGACTTACATTGAGAAAGATAGGGAGAGATAGATCATCTTTTAGTTGAGGGAAAAAACCTCAAAAAGTGACTAGCTTTCTTCTACTTTCATTAGTAGTTTCTTTAGCTTCCATTATTTGAGCTTCCTTCCTCCCTTAGACAAGTGAAACTCTTCCACTTTTCTAAGATTTACCAAATCCGTGAAGGGTGAAAAGTGATTCACTCATTCTTCGTCGAAGATAGGCTCATTGTGTAGTGTATTGTATTTTGTAACTCCTCTATTTGGACGAATGAGAATTACTCACTTTTCTAGCTTTCTCACAGCCATGAAGAGTGAACAGTTTCTCATTCACTCTTTAGTAAGAGGTGATGGACATGTATAAATCATTTAGAAGTTATATTTGTGCATTTTGTTTATGCTTAATGCTTTATCTTTCACTTGTTTATTGAATGATTGAATACATCTAGCAAAAGTAGGGTACTTTGTACAACCATGAGTTCTTTCTATGACATATATAACTCTTGGCATAGGAAGACTCATTGGTTCTTTGCAAGTACTCCATCTAGATCTTCATGACTACATTTCAATCTTCACCATTATTGTGCTTCAACTAAGAATGGAATACTAACACAATGGTTGGATGGCTTGTAGAACTACTCGCTTGACGGGTTGAGTTTCGGCATAGATAATTCTTGTACATCTCTACAAAGACATCGGAACCATGCTCTTAATTCCCACAATCCATCTTTATCCACCAATTAACTTGTTGTTAACACAGGGGCTAATTGAGTTCCCAAGCACAAGTATAACAACCGGATAATTGACTACATATCTAGTTCCTCGAGTTAAAGTGTAACTTTTATATTTGAGAGAATATTATATTTTATCTAAAAAATCCCCTTGGAAAGAATCCTACATTCTATCCAAGAAAATCCATAAATATTTCAAATCTCAAGGGTTTTAGTCACTTTGGTCTCTGTCACTACTTACTTTGAAACACCAACATTAGTTCTCTGGGGTTTGAACTCTGGACTTAACCGGATTATTACTACAACTTGACCGCCTGTACTTGGGTGTACACATTTCGGATCAAGTCACCACTCATATAAAGAATAATGTGCTTAACTGCAAGAAAATGTGACTCTTTAGGAAAAGATTGAGACCATGCACATACACCAACACTAAATGAGATGTCAGGTCGACTTGTAGTGAGATAAGTTAGACTACCTATCATACTACATTACAATGTGTGGTCTACATTTTTTCCTAGAGTATTTTACTTCATTTTGTGCTAGTACTCATCAAAGTATGAAAGTGCTTGGCTGACTATAACCCAAACTTTTTAACTAGGTCTTTTTCATATTTCTATTGTGAGACAAAAATCCAATTATCCATTGATTTAACTTGTAAGCCTAGAAAGTAAGTTCACGTATCATGCTCATTTCAAATTCAGATTTCTCCAATTCACTAAACTCCTAAGCTAGAGAGTCACATGTGGAACCAAAAACAATGTCATGACCATACACTTGGACAATTAAAAGTTCACCATTAACACACTTTACAAACAAGGTCTTTTGTACACTACCTACAGAAAACTCTTCTTTCAAAAGATAAATAGAAAGCCTTTCATACCAAACCCTTAAACCTTGATTTAAACCATAGAGTGCCTTTTAAAGTTTAAAAACATGCTTAGGATGATGTGGGTAGTCAAAACCCTTTGGTTGTTCCACATGGACTTTTTATTGAAGTAAACCGTTTAAAATACGCTTTTCACATCCATTTCATACCACTTGAATTTCATGTGACAAGCTAAGACAAAGAGTAATCTCACACATTCTAGCCTTGCTCCGGTGCAAAACTCTTATCAAAGTCAATTCCTTCTAATTGGGTGTACCCTTGCGCTACTTGTTGGAACGAAATCTCAAGAATCATTGATAACGCGTATGTATCGAACACAACAGTTTTTCTTTAAAAACCCTATAAGGCATAATTAGGGTTTACCTTCGAGATTACTCTGGATTGGCCTGGTCTCAGCACGAATGCAGAAATTAAAGACAGATGCAGAAATTAGCTTGCTGAACCTCACGATTTTCTGTTATATATCCCCTAACGCCAAAAATTCGGATGCAGTGTGGGCTATACGGACCTCCAAACTTTTGCTCTCTCTCTCTCAGCCTCTCTCAAAACGTATGTAATGAATTGATGCTGATTTAGAGAGCCTAGAAGTCTATATATAGGCTACGACAGAAACCCTGAGGAGAAATAAAGATCGGGCTTCCAATGGACCTAAGATTCCTATGTTCAACACAGAACAAATATCCTACAACCCATTAATAATAAGTTAGTCCACTAAAAACTTATTATTGATCTCCTGAGCCTTATCTCAAAATTATATTCAAGCTCCTTATTATATGTTTAATAATCTCCTTGCGTTTAAGATTACACATGTCCATCAATTACATAAAGTGCTGACAATTATATTTAATTGTCTTTTTTTATTTCTTGAGACCTTACCACTCAACTTATTTGTTATGTCGGATAATTAAATCCACCTATAGAGTTTGACCTAGACAAAACTTATGAGCTTCCTCAAGAGACATCATTAATTCATTTAAATATTAGGGCGTGGTTTTCTTTAATAATTAATTTTTACCATACAAATAACATCGTATCCCAATTCACCAAGCTTATTGACTCAATATGAATATTACTCTTTGATGAATTTAAGTGACAATCATTCGATGCATGTGGTGATTAAATATCTTAGGATTAAGAGCATAAGCAATCATAATAATCATGAGATATTTATTATCTTATTGAATCAATAAAAGATAATAACGTCAACATGGGTATGTTCAATACACAGTGTACTAGCACAATAATCCTAGACATCAAACAATCTCCTACAGTCAAGATAGACTATGCCAGAATATTACACTACAATCATATTGATGTTGTGTCCAATTCAATCTAGGATTGTGAACCTTTACTCATATTATACAAGGATCCGATAATCTAGTCTTCTGTGCATAAGCTGAACTATACACACTAGATTGTCTACAAAATAAAATATAAGACAACCAATATTAAATATAATGCAAATATTTTGCCCACATAAATTCTCAATGAAATTGAAAGAACAAACTTCTATTAATTAATAAAATGAGTTTCACTACAAAAAATAAACTTTTAGTATACAACTTTATCATTACTAACCTGGTCTTATTCTTGACAATTACACCATTTTCATCAGATTTATTTTTGAAAATTCATTTTGTTCCAATTATATTGATGTCTTTAGTCCTAGGTACCAAGTCCTAAACATCACTTCGTGTGAATTAGTTTAGCTCTTCTTACATTGAAATAAGACAATTGTCATCTTCAAGAGCCTCACTCATTTTCTTAAGTTCAAACATTTAGACATAGCAATTTTGGTCTAACTCATTTCAAAGTTGTCTCTTAGTCCTCACCCCTTTGTTTGAGTTTCCTAGAATGTTGCGAGGAGGGTGTCTAGCCTAAACCCACAAAGGTGTTGATTTGGTGTGAAGTTCATTTTATTTTTGAGGGGTAGAAGTAGGTTATGATTCACATTTATCTCCTTTTTGTAGCAATAGTTCCCTTATTCTCCTCTCTCTCAAGCACAAGATCCTCTCATGTGCCATTAAAGACAACATTTGGATTCCATAACAGTAGATGTTCTCAAATTAAACACTCTAAATGCTCTACTATTGATGGAGTATCCGAAAAATATTCCTTTATCTCTTTAGAAGTCAAATTTTCCTCTAAGTGCTATCTATCTCTCAAAATGTAGTACCTACTCCCAAAAATTCAAAAATATTGCAAATTAGGCTTCTTGCCTTTTCAAATTTCATAGGGCGTTTGACCTGTGCCTAGCCTAAAGTAGACTCTATTAATAGTGTAAAATGCAGTGCTCATAGCCTAAGCCCAAAATCTCTTAGGCAACCCCTTACTATGCATTATGACACGTGTCATTTCTTGAATGACATTGTTCTTTCTCTCTATCGTACCATCTTTTTGTGGGGTCTTGGGTACTGAAAACTCTTGGTTGGTGCCATGTTTGTCACAATAAACACAGAAGTCAGAATTATCAAATTCCCTAACATGAGCACTTTGAATTCTAAAGACTGTACCTTTGGCTTCACCTCGTTCATTTTGAGCTTTCTTGCAAATATTTCTGGAGCTAGCAAAAAGCCTCAGACTTTTCTCTCAAAAATGCAACTCAAGTGTACCTAGAGTAATCATCTACCATTACTAAGATGTACTACTTACCTCCTATGCTTTTTGTTTGTGTAGGACCCATGAGATTCATGTGCATGAGCTTTAGGGGTCTCTTAGTTGTGATGGTCTTCAATTTCTTGTGAGTGACTTTTGTTTGTTTCCCTAATTGACACGGACCACATACTTTGATGGAAGAATACTCAACTTAGGTACTCCCCTCACAAGCTCCTTCCTTGAGACTCGGTTCAAGTCCTTGTAGTTCATGTGACCTAACATTTGATTCCAAAGTGTGACTTTATCAACACTTGCCCTATGACACACTAGTGAAGGGCCAGGAGATATATAATAACAATTATCTTTTGATCTAGCCTATTCCAAACGACAATCTATTTTATCATTCAATAAAGTGAATTTGTCTTTAATGAAGTGTACAACACTACCATCATCACACAATTGGATAATACTGATAAGTTTAGCTTTTAACCTTTCCACATAGAGCACATTGTCCAACTTTGGCATGCCCAATGGTTGAATAGAACCCTTCCCAACAACTATGGACATACTACCATCTCCAAATGTTACACTCCCAACATTACACTTTTCCAAAGCACAAAAGTTTGGACTTCTCTCCACTTGGGCTTTCAAGGTAGTGTGCATTACAAAACACAACTCATGACTTAATGATGCGGTCATTCTTAACTAGGTATGTAAGCAACAATCAAATATACCTACATGACTCGCCCTGAATCACCCAAGTTTGCTCAATCTGAAGAAGCATTTAATAGTATTAAAGTAATACAACATAATATAGTTAGCCAACCCACATAAATGTACTCAGCAACAAGGATTATATAGATACAATACATACAATGTAACCAGTTTATTACATTACCAAATATTGAGGTACATGCTAGTTACATTAGAGTAACACCAATTTCATTTACATGCTTGTACACACTCATACATAAACTATTCAAAAAGTCTAGGCAGTTTAACTATATATAGACTTCCCCGCCTTCGGCCAATTTGAAAAGGCAGAAACAATGTAGGGTGAGCATAAAAAACTTAGTAGAATAACTCAATTTCAAACATGCGAGTTTGAAAATAAATAGCTTAACATGATTGGGAAAACACAAAACTAGAATTTGATACATAAATATGAAAAAAAAAAACGTCATTTGAGGTGAAACAATACCTTTTAAGCAAAATGGAGTTATAAAAGAGAGTTCAGAAACATCAATATAGTGCCACATCGTCGAGCTATCATCCTAATATACCACTCAAAGTCAATACAATCCATACGAACAAATGATCCAATAATTTAGGGGACTTACACTCCAAAAAAGTTACGCTTCCAAGCCAATATAATCCAATTCGGTACTCAAGTCCGAAAACCACTTGGCCACATAAACATTTACGAACTCAATGAATACCCACTACAGCTTCAACCTAGAACATAAAACCTCTATCACTTGTACCCACGTGCACTTACATTTAGTTCAAAAGGATCCTAGATTTTCATTCAATATGAACAATACAATCATTATGACAATTTGTGAGAATAGCACTCAAAAACCCTAATCTAGGTCCGGATCCCCAGCCATTTTCAAAACACAAAATTATATATTTTAAAAAATGTTAAACAATCATAAATAATATATGGAATAATTTAGAAATAAGTTTGAAAAACATTGCTTGTTCCTAAATTGAGAAACCCTACCAGTTATAGTAAATTGAGCTAAGACGGCCAAAAATAAAATTGTGTTATTTTTTAATGAAATTTTATACACATACTGAATTTAACTGTATAAAATTGAATATAAAATTTGTTTGATCAACATCTCCTAAAAATTGGATCAAATTGGTTCCGAAGGGAAAAATATAATTTTTACACCACATATTGACCCGAGTATAGAATTGACCTACAATATTATTGGGACCTCCGGATGAACGTTACAGAACTTTTGGGACTGACCAAATGTCCACTGGACATCGGATGTGTCCTCACGCACTATTGGGGTGTCCAGTGGTCCCTCCCCTCAACTTCATCTTCTTTCTCAAGCCATTGACCAAAAACCATAGGTACCCCCTTCTGTTTTGACCACTCAACTTCACACCTTTTTTTCTCCCACTATCGTAACTCTTTTCCCTCACTTTCAGGGCCTAGATACTCACCAGACAGCCCTCTACTAAAACCCATATGTTTGAAGCTTCGAAGTAAGCTTTAACCTATTAAAAAATTAAATCAAAGTTCAAGAAAAATAAAGTTTTCCACGTAAGGCTAGATATACAATTCCTCACCCCCCCCCTCCAACTGATCTCTAAAATCAATTTTGAGACCACAAATGAATTTTTAAGTTCCTAATTAGCTAGAAATTACCTCCCCTTTGAAACTTAACACCCAAACCATGATGATAAAAAAATCCATGGTTGAAACTTCAACTTCAACTTCACCACCACACCACCCCCGACCATGGTTCACCTCAAAACTATCACCAAATTCTTCGTTGTCCTCCCAGAGACACAATCCAATCAACCAATTAGCTTAAAACAACCCCAATCCACAAACCCATTTCATCAAACCCTAACACCCAAAACTTTAAACACCAAATTCATGCATCTACAGTTAACCAAATAAAAAACTAATAGCATAAATGGATTCCTAGCATCCTAATTAGTTTAGAAGTATACCTCTTAGTGCTCGAATTCACCTCTGCAGAAAACCCAAAAAATCATGTCGGCTAGCAAGTACCGTGAGAGGTGCTTGTCATCCCAATGCCAATTATATAATTTCCTATTTTCTTGCCAAAATTTGAAAACTAATTAAAAAATTTAAAAAAAAATTATAAAATTAAGTCAAGTAATAGAAAATTATGAATTTAACTTTGGCAACTCGATTCAACTTCCAATTTGATCTAGGAATGGAATTCTCACACCCTTAACTCTCTGGTACATGCTAACTCTAACTTGTCGCCATACATTTCGTCTAGGCCTCGAGCAATCTTAGGCATGCCATTCATTATGTACACACCAATGGGTTTGTCAAACTATCAAAATATTCAACTCCAATTTATGAGGTTCGGTAGAATCTCTAGTGATAGCTTTGGATCTTAGGAATCTTGGTTAGTGCTAGAAGCTCACGGGGTAGAAGATTGATTTTCTCTCTCAAAAATCTCACAAGATGCTTTAACCTAGCTGTGGGAAAGACTCTTCCTATTTATAGGTCCGGAATAAGGGTAGTCTTGGTAAATAAAAAAACTTAGATTCGCGAAGGACTACTTGATAGGTAGGAGGACAGTCATAGGGAAGTTCTCACTGAAATGAAAATTACGTTTCAATCCTAACTAAGAGCACTGACCACTCGAGTGACTATGAAGACTGCTCAAGTGACCATGCAGGACCACTCAAGTGAGCTCTGTACTCCTCTGTGGCCTTTTCTCATTTTACTCTAAGTTATAAAAGAGGCCATTCTAGCAAAGGTTAGCGAGCCTATTAGGTACCCCGATACCTCTAGACCTTAGGTATCGATACCCCGATGTACAGTGGTCTCATATGCCGGTATCTAGCCTATCAAGTACCGATACCTAACAAATAGTGGGTCTAGGTACTAGTACCAAGCCACACTGGTACCGGTACCTAACAAATAGAAGGTCCAGGTACCGGTGCCACTTATAAGAGGTACCAATACCTCTTCTCAAACCTTGAAATTTTAAAAATGTAACACTGAGGGGCCCTCACATCATGAGCGCACTTCTATGGATGATGTAAATGAATAATAATAAGTCATAATTATTGGGATTTGGACCTTGAAATAGTCTTATGGTTAATATGTGTACAGGTTATGCATTGGGTAGTGCTCCAGTACAAAGAAGACTCTGCCCAAACTCTGTTTTGGTTATGATTCGGGCAAACGGGGTGTAACAATGTGATATTAGGTTATACGGTACTCACAGGTATTTTTGCAAGTTGATGCGTGATCAACAAGTTGAAAAATGACCCCCAGATTTTGGGGCGTCACACTTCCCAAAAAGTTTTGCTTTATAATTCTCGCCTCTACATTTTTCCTAGTAAGTTGAGGTCAGGTGATCAGGCTTATTGTTGTTAAAGAGGCTTTTCCCCATGGAGCAATTAAAATTGAAAACCCCAAGAACAAGAATATGTTTAAAGTCAATGGCAAAAGATTGAAACCGTTTTTGGAAGGATTTATAGCTGAGGTGGAGTCCATTGAGTTGGTGGTTCAATAGTGTGATTTTAATAATTGATTGTGAACGTCTTTTGTAATATAGTGTAAAGTAGATTTATTTATTGTTTTATTAATGCTTGTGTAAAATTTCTTTTTAGTAATAGATTGGGTGCTAATTTTGCGGATACCAGTATGTCTCATCCTATGTGTAAGTTTACTTAGTCCTAAAATTTCGAACTATTAGCACAGATTGTGCATTACAAAACTATCCCGTCGACTTTTGGAGTTTATAGGATGTAGGGTTGGTGAGATGGCAAATGAAAATGGTTGGGATGATTTCTTAAAAAAATGGGAAGAAGAATAACTCTTTTGATCAGTGAGTTTTACTTCAATGTGGAGCAAATAGATTTTAAGAGCTTTAGGACCAAGGTGAGGAGAGTTAGTTTTGTTGTCGATTCTTTGGTGATATCTCGGGCGACCAAGTTGGATGTTGTTTTGAGGCCACAGTACACTTTCACTACAGTGTGTAATATGAATGATATGGCTAGGGAGCTGACTGGAGATCCCCACTTCGTTTGGCTTCTACGGGATATAAACTGAACCAGGGGCAATTGACTGACAAGTACGGGCCCTAAAAGACACCATCAAGAATGCCTCCCTTCTTTTTGGGTATTTGGTAACATTTATTTGTATTGATGAGGGCATCAGGGTGACAGATGATATGCTAAAGGAGAGGCACCCTCAAGTTCTAGATGATAAGGCTTTGGTGAAGAGCCGTGAAGCTATAGGTAGAGGTGCAGCTCCATCCCTGTTGCTGATAAGCCTGGCGAGGAAGAGGAGGCAGATGAGCCAATAGATGATGATGGTGAGGAGGATAGAATGGGTCCATTGATGAAAGACCCTGTGGATGGACAATCCAATAGAGACCTTTTGCTCTAGATTCTAGAGGAGTAGAGACATATTTAGGGTATCGGGCAGAGCATGGCGAGATCTTGTGCCCGCCTACAGCTTGGACCACGAGACGGAGCTGGCCCTTCTGCTTAGATGCTTTCTATTCCAGATGTTTACTGTTTTTTTATTTTCTTTTTAGTGTCTAGTTAAGTCAAAGCCTTAATCATATATAGTGTGACAACAAAGAGTGAATTGACACGTAAACCCATTATCAGAACATTGATACTGAAACTATACAGTTACTAATAAAATGTTACAACACAGAGTACATTCACACTTAACCCATAATATGAAAATTGGTTCCAAATTCAAACTAATAATAATAAATTGTGACAACCTAGAGTAACACGATACATAAATCTAAAATTTCATTGAATCTTATTTATTTTTTTAAATAGATATGATATAAAAGTGGAGGAATTATAATTTTTTTTTGTACACCAGTTGCATAGGGTGAATGTTGAGATATATATCACATGTATATTAGAAGTTATCATACTGTGACACATACATATACTAAATATTTATGTTAGAAACTAATTGAATAAGAGTCGATGATCACTGATAGTGGACAAAACTGATGCTTCATACAATATTTGATTCAAAATACAAATTGAGCATTTTACCAAAAGTTTATTCCATAGGCAATTACTGGTTTTTTTTAACAGATTTATGCAAAATATTTCATTTTGAAAATTGTAGACAAGAATGCACCCAAAGGAACAAAACCGTGAAAAATATATAAGCACCCAAAGCGGACAACATCTTGATAGTTATGACAAGTTGTTATAGGTGGTATTAGAATTGACTCTCTTACAACCAGTGGAGGGTGGACCCCATGTGGGCCTTGTAAGGATGCGTGGCCTCTAAGGGGGTGGAATATAATAGTCTGCCAAAAGGATTTACAAGATGAGGAGGTGTTATAACTTCACGTGTTGCATCACACATCAACTCAGTAGGGTAGTGATTGGACTATATATGTTGTTTATTTCACTTTTAATTGTTAAAAGGTATTTTCTATAGAAAACCCCAAAGGAACAAAACTGTGAGGGTATATAAACACCCAAAACAAATAATATCTTGATAGTTTGGACGGATTGTTATATCTATAACATTACTCATAAGGTTATACTTTATTTTCTTGTTTATGTTGATGACTTAAGTATTACTGGCAGCAATGCTAATCCAACATGTCATCAAACAGGCTGCTCAAAAGTTGAGGGGTAGTCTAAATTTCCCAAATGGTGCGTATGTGGAACCAAGGGAAATTGTTGGTGGTTTGGCATTATGGTGGAAGGATGACATAATGTTGCGTATAACGCATAAAAATAAGAACTTGATTAATGTGGTGGGGAGCAAGAACAATTGTCCACAGGAATGGCAATGCACTTTTTTGTACGCTGATAACGACTTTGAACGAAGGCAGAAAGTATGGCAAGGACTGAAATGTCTTGCCTCGTCCACTGTAGGTGCATGGATGGTCACAGGGGATTTTAACGTCATTGGCTCTCTTTTGGAGAAGGAAGGGGGAGAGCAGGAAGGGTAAATAAGATGGTTGAATTACAAGACCTTATTTCAGATTGTAATCTTATTGATATGGATTTTAAGGGGCCAAAGTTTACATGGTCAAATAATAGGCCTGGGAAAGCAAATGTGCAAGAAAGGTTGGACAGACTCATGGTCAATCCAAACTGGAGTTTATGTTTTCTCCATATGCAGGTTATTCACGAGGCAAGGGTGGGTTCGGAGCCCTGTTTAAAGCGGAAGATTGTCTCTTTTAAATTTGAATCTCTCTGGATGGAGGATGATCAATGTGAGGAGATTATAAAGAGGAATTGGGGGAAGGTGAAGAATGGGTTAATGATGTTTGCCATGTCAAAAAAGTTGGAACAGTGTGGGAAGGAGCTGAAAAATTGGAGTAGGTGAAAATTTGGTGATGATAGGAAAATCTTATTGGGGTTAAATGTCCAGCTAGTTCAGTTGCAAATGCTAGAGGCTTCGGAGGAGGACTTGAGGCAGGAGATGGAGATTATTGCTAAGATGAATGGTATTAGGAGAAGGGAGGAGTTCTATTGGCATCAAAGATCAAGGGTAAACAGGCTTAAATCAGGGGATCAAAATACAAGGTTTTTCCACCTAAGTACTATTCAGAGACGTCAATGAAACCAAATATTGAGGCTAAAAACAAATGAAGCAATCTGGATTGATGATGAGGAGGAGTTGAACGATCATATCCAACAGTATTTCCAGGAGTTGTTCTCTACGGTGGGACATAGAGATTTTGCCGAGGTGTTGGAGAATGTGGACAAAAAAGTTATGGAAGCTATGAACCTTAAGTTACTTGAGCCGATCCAGGATGCAGAGGTGAAGAATGTTGTTATGCAGTTGGGGGCTCTCAAGGCTCCTGGCCCCAAAGGTTTTCCAGGTATTTTTTTTCCATTCTTATTGGCACATTGTTAGGGATGATGTGGAAAAAGTTGTAAGGTATTTTTTTGAGGAGGGGTTTATGCTTCGGGATTTGAATAAGACGAACATTGTCCTTATCCCAAAGGAAGATTCGCCTGAAATGATTTCCCAGTATAGACCTATTGCACTATGTAATTTTGTGTATAAGGTGATATCAAAGGTTTTAGCCAATAGAATGAAAGGTCTTCTTCCTGCTATTATATCTCCCCAGCAAGTAGCCTTTGTCCCTAATAGGCAAATTCAAGACAGTATTATAATTGCAAATGAGGTGCTCCATCACATGCTACTGAGAAAGAAAGGCAAGGTTCCTGATTTGGCAATCAAGATGGATATTAGTAAAGCTTATGATAGAATTGAATGGGATTTTTTGGAGGCGGTGTTGCTCAAGCTGAGGTTTGATCAACGGTGGGTGCAGTTAATTATCCAAAGTGTTAGTACCGTGAGTTTTCAAGTGATTATTAGCGGGGAGCTAAAATGTGAAGTTATTCCACATAGAGGAATTCGACAAGGTGATCCCATTTCCCCTTATTTGTTTATCTTTGTGGCTGATCTCTTGTCTGATATACTTCTTAAAGGTGTGGAAGGACATAAATTTTCAAGAATCAAAGTTCGGAGAGGATGTCCTACTATCTCACACTTGTTCTTTACGGATGATTCATTTTTCTTCTTTAAAGCTAAGGAACAAGATATTTTGAATGTCATGACTGTCCTGAATAATTTTTGTGTTGCCTCGGGTCAGCAGTTGAATCAACAAAAATTTGGTATTCTCTTCTCTGCAAATGCTATTGATGATCAAAAAAGTCATTTTTGTCAGTTGCTGGGATTAAACCCATTGGATCGAGGGGTCAAATATTTGGGTTTGCCCTTTTTGTATGGTCACGCAAAGAGTGAGATGTTTGGATATCTTCTAGAGAGGATAGTGAAAAAGCTGCAAGGGTGGAAAAGTCAGTTCCTTTCTCCAGCGGGCAAAGAGGTTTTGATTAAGGCTGTCATTCAAGCGATCCCAAATTATGCTATGTCTATCCTTGCTTTCCCTAAGAACTTTTGTGAGAAAATCAATAAATACGTGAGGGGTTTTTGGTGGGGTGGTGGAAGGGATAAGCTAGGCATTAGCTGGAAGTGTTGAGATATGATGGTTAAGGCTAAAGCAAGAGGGGGGATGGGCTTTAGAGATTTTAACTTTTTTAATCAGGCGTTGCTTGCTAAACAGTGCTGGCGGTTACTCCAAAAACCTGATTCCTTTTGGGCAAGGTTTTCAAAATCTATTTATTTTCCTAACGGAGATTTCATGAAAGCTAAGAAGGGAGCGAGGCCATCTTGGGTGTGGAATAGTCTGATAAAGGGAAGAGAGCTGCTGGAAAAAGGTCTATTCTGGCAAGTCATGGATGGAAATGGAATAAATGTTTGGGATGACAAATGGATCCCTCACCTTGATGATAGTTAATCCAGTCTCCAAAACCTCACAACTGTGATATTTCTAGGGTAAGTCATCTTCTTTCACCTACTTCTAGGGAGTGGAATACAGGGTTATTACGAAGGACCTTCAACAACAAGGAGTGTCAGGCTATCTTGGTTATTCCACTTCCAATGGTCCCTACTGCTGATAGGCGTTTTTGGAGGTTGAATTCAAAAGGGACCTATACTGTTAAATCAGGTTATTCCCTTGTTGTGTCCTTCGATCCTTCTTCTATTATGTTGTCTTCTTCTTCATTGTCTCCTCACCCAAAGTTTTGTTCTGTTGTCTGGCATATGATGGCAATACCAAAGGTTAAGCACTTTTGGTGGAAAGTTTGTAGTAACGCTTTGGCCACACGTGATAATTTATTTAAGAGGAAGTGTGCAGATTCTCCTTGGTGCCAAATTTGTGGTTCGAAGGTAGAATCCGTAGAACATCTTCTTTTGAATGTGGTTGGGTTAAGAAAGTTTAGTTTGGATCTGACTTGGGTTTGAGATTGGATTTGGATCCTCATGTTTCGGTGTTACAGTGGGCATCGTCCCTTTTGGATGTCATTAATAATTTTAGTTGCTCTCTTGAGATTCTGGGGAAAATAGCTATGACTTCTTGGGCTATCTGGATTTCAAGAAACAATTTCGTATTTAATCATCAAGAACCCAATGCTCTTGTTACTCTGCTGTGGACTCAGAAAATGTGGAGCGAAGTGAGGGTGGCTTTTTTAAGTAGGCGTGAGGTGCAACTGGAGGTTTCTGGCTTTGACAGGAGTGTGGAGCAGCTGTCAGTTTCTGATTTTGGTAGGAGTGTGAGGCAGCAGCCTGTTTCTGATGTGCAGCAACCTGTCTCGGTGGTGCAGCAGCCTACTTCTGATGTTGGCAGGCGTGAGGTGCAGCTGGAACATGCTTCTGGTTTCAGCCTTCTTCATTAGGTACATGCTACTGGTTCTGTTTTTTCTCTATGCTGTGATGGAGCCTTTAAGAAGGGGGAGGCTGCTATTGGGGTGATCCTAAAGGTTCATATGCGACTATTGTGGATGGAATTGCTAAAAGGATTCTGGTCGTATCTAGTTTGCACTCCGAAGCAGCTGCGGTAAGAGAAGCTTGCCTTTTGGTCTCTGCGTCTGGGCTTCGTGATGCTACTATTTCTAATGACAACCTGGAGTTAATCAAACTGTGTGTTTCAGAAGATGCTCCTTCATGAGAGATCAATGCTTTTATTAATGATATTCGCTATTTTGCTAAATCGCTTAATTTAAGCTTTTTTCATAAGCCAAGGGCTCTTAATAAAGCAGCTCATTGGGTCGCAGCTATGAAATTATCTAACTCAATTCCTTTGAGTTGGGTGCGCTGCCCTGCCCCCGAGCTTAAGGCTTTTTTGACTAATGATTGTAACCAATATTTTCCAACGTAATGAAATGTGTTGATCTGTTTACCTTTTCAAAAAAAAAAACGATTCTGTAGTGAGGATTGGGTCTGTTACACTACTTTGTATTGACATGACACCCCAATTCAAAAAATTAAAAAAGAACTGAAACCCACTATCAGGAGTCTATTCCTCACTCAGCACAAGTACACCCAGAGACCTCCTCAACCGTACCTACATGGATGGTGCAAAAGAAATTTTAAACCCACTTGCCATCACTAGAGGTTTCATTTTTTAAGAAAATAAAAAAACAAAGGTTTCGTTTGGTAACGTTTTTATTTTTCATTTTTTAAAAACAAAAATGAAAACAAAAAACCTCTTTTTTTTGTTTTTGAAAATCGCCCCTCGTTTATTAAACGATGACAGAAACGAAAAACATAAACGGTTACTAAACAAGTTTTATTTTCTTGTTTTCTCTAAATATCAAAATAAAAACAAAAAACGAAAAACTTAAACGTTACCAAACGGGACCAAAGGTTTTGAACAAAGTTGTCAACAGAACCAAAAAAAACAGAACCAGCAATGTATCCTTTTTATCTATTAAGCTTTGTCGAAATGATTTTTTTTCTTTTCTTTCTTACTTTTTTTTTTTTTTTTTTTGAGTTCTTCTGGGGATAGCAGTTAATATAACAGATATCATAAGCTAAGTGGTACTGCAATTATTTCTTTTCCTCATATGTTGGCTACCCAATGAATGTTGCTTTTTAGTTCTTTTTTGTGAATTCAGATTTTTTTTTTTGAACTTAATTCAGCTATGATAGATTACTATGTGACTTGTAGGTGTGATGGGATGAGTGTGTAAGCTCGCGTATGTTTTGATTGGTTAATAAATTATTTGGTGCAAGTTATGCTAGAGAAAAAATTCAAGAAAGACTTTTTACCTACCGAAAAAGATATAAAGAAAAAAAAATCAAGCAGGGGAGTTATTCAAGCAGAAATCCAGACCAAAACAAGCCTACACCCCCCCCCCCCCCTTCTTTCCCCACCAAAAAATAAATAAATCAAAATCTAGCTTTGAAGCAGGTTCGTTCCCTCCTTTACCAACCAGCAGAAGAAAAACCAAAGATGCAGCCTTTTTTTATTTTTAGGAGAGAATAGGATGAGATTGAAACCTACAACTACATGTGGGCGGCAGTGAACCGAGCCACTCTATCACCTCAAGATGCAGCCATTCAAGTTATTCCTTTGAGCGAATAAAATAAACAATAATCCATACAAAACAGTTGAGTCATGCATCCCAGGCATCAAAAACTATTACTTTGCCCACATGTAAACTAATTATTTATCATATGCAAGTAAATAAAATGGAAAATAGCTTTTTTATTGCAATAATAAAGTGATAAAATCTCAGTTTCATCTCTCCTCATAAAAACAATTGGGGGAACCAACTTACAAAATCTCCCAATGAAAAGACTCCATACCACATCCTTCCATAACATCCTCAACGAATCACCATATATGTTCTATACATGTCCCTGGAGCAACCGTTCCCTCAAATAATATATCCCACCCCAAACAAAAAACAAAACAAATGAGGAAAATAGTACAAGAAAAGAAAAGAAAACTGTAATTGATTGAGCTTGTGTGGGAATATTCAAAACTCCCAGTGTTTTGCCTTTGAACACGCAGCAGTTGCAGTGGAGAATCACAACAATGAGTGTATGCACGATTTTTAGGAATATGTTCACAGATCACAAAAATATTTCTTTAATAATTAGGAGGACCAACATTATAAAGCACATGATAATGAGCACTGTAGCGCACATCACCATGCCCCCTTTTTTCTGAGTTCTCTCTGCCTGCAAATAAAATGCATTCCTCATGAAATTAACAAGAGAAGATAAAGAGGAGCACAGAGATGAACCATAGGTAGCAGAAATTTTAAACTAAAATTATATCTTGTGAAAGAGAAGCTTAAATGAAAAAGAAGAGTACGGACCTTCTGAAGCTGTTTCAAACCCTCCTCCACTGATGCGGCAACATTCTGTATGTTGTAATCAATCCTATCAACAATAGTGCCCTGCTTGGAGACATAATTTCAGTTAAGTCAATAAAAAATTGAACTGACCAAAAAATAAATAAATAAAGCATTGAAGAACTTCCTGAACTGGTCATTTTTAATGTGCAGCTTCTGACCTGGTCAATCACAAGGACAGAAAGATCCTTCATGATTTGGGCAAGTTCATTCACCGATTCCACAACCTACCAGAACCAAAAAGAATGTAATCAACTAAAAACAGAGCATCATCTCAGTCTGTAAAGTCAGATCAATGAGCCAAAAGCTTTTACTTACCTGTTGAATCTCTCTCTCCCTTTCTGCTGTGAATGCCTCACTTTTCTTCAGTTTGGCCATCTGGTGTTCATTAAATCCCTGAATAGATTAATTGGACGCCGACTTTAGATTGTGTGCTACACTGCTAGACAAATAAATTGTGTAAAACCACATATATCCAAATTTGAATTCAACTAACAATTAAACGCAAGATAAGATTAACATACCATTTCATCCAATTCGTCATCCTCCATCCTAGAATGGTTTCGATTTAAGTTCATTTCTAGGTCCATCCCATCAGGACCCTAAGTCAGCAGGAAATATATTAGTAAACTTTCAGAGATATATGACACCTAGACCACACAAAGGATAAAATACAATACATATGATCGTAAATAGCTGGTAACAAGTAGAAAAAATAAAAAACGGTGCAGAGGAATTACGAAGTTCATAAGTACGCATGACAAAGCAGTTCAAAAGGCCATAAATTGTGAAGTCAAAACTGTCACAATATTTCAAAGATGCTACTAAAAAATTATCCAACAATAAAAAAATGCTTCACATACCTCTTTCTGCTGCCTAAGGCGCTGCAAGTAAGTCGACTGTTTCTTACGAAGTTCCATTGAAAGGTTCTGAAGATCAGTGGCAAGAGAGCGCTGCCATAGGATTATCAAAAAATGAGCGAAGTTCATACAGGCTTAACTTTTATGAAAAAATGCTCTAAGTCCAATATAGAATCACATGTTCAGAATGACTAAGATCGCATTTGCCACGCTGACTAATTCTGAGCGAGTCAGATTGTATTTCCTTGCCTGTCCAGAACAGGAGGGCAGCAGAGCAAGAAAGTAAAAGGGGAAAAAAGATAACCCTCTTGCTTTTTCTTAATTCCTCACCATCAGTGATAAGTAAAAAAAGGAAAACAAAAGAGGACTCCTGCAACCCCCAGTAATTGTGCTGAGATCAAATAGTGTTGCAATGGAAACAGTATGATAGAGGTAGCCTGTTATTTGGTTGATTGTTTTGTATGTTTATGTATATAATTTCAGATTTAGTTATTAGACGATTATTAAGGTAATGCGCCATGGATATGATGTCAGTGGGTAGTTATCTGGGTAGTGGAGTAATGGGTATGTTGGATATCTTTTTAGTTATTATCATTTTGGTAATTAAATTGGAATAACTTCTTCAGAAGATTTAGAATGTCGGGTTCTCATCGAAGTGGATACTCTTTCTCCCCTATTCTGATTATATTTTGTTCTATACATCTCCGGAAAAGCGCACGTAACAGTTGGTATCGCAGGTTATCCTAGTAAGTAGTAATGGCTACACGATTAGATTTTACAGTTGCTATGTGATGATTTCCAAACCAAGTTCAATCAATAGGTTAAGAAAAATCAACGTATGCAAGAAGGCTTCAACAAACTAGGAAAAATCCTTCAAGAAGGAGATTAAAGGTAAACCACCAACGTCAATCAACTAGGCATGAAAAACAATGCATTATTGATGAGATGAAATCAAAAGTCATTGATGCGGCATTAAGAAAAGTTGTTGTCAGCATTGAAGCAAGTGAAATAAAAGTTATTGACCAAAAAAAAATTTTCAAATTAAATGCTGTGGTGCGTATGATTGATGTGACCTGGCTCTTGAACATTTGATTGAATACATGGCATGCAAATAAAGTTTTGAAACTCAAATAAAATAAACACTGCTGCTCCTGAATTCCTTCATCAAAAGATGTATTATCAGATTGCCTGTGAATGCAAGATGTAACGCTAGATGTCTCAAAACTTCCGTCAGACACATAACAGGCATATATTTTTAAGAATTTTTTTTTCTATTTTTTTTTTTTTGTTTCATGGAGTATGACAGGAAAAGATGATAGAAAAGAAGAAAGGAGACAATTGTAGGAACTCTTGAATGGAAGAAATGTGGGATAACCCTAGAAGACACTAGGGGCCTTGAATCTGCGAAGACATTAGGGAGAAAAGGGAATAGGAGAAAACCCTAAAGTCCATCAGGGCATTTAAATCCTTAAGGACGTGAGAAGAGAAGAGGCCTGACAAATAGATAAGTAAAAAAAAAGAAAAGAGAGAGGAAAAGGAAAGGAGAGATTGGGAGCCAAAGGCCCATTGAAACATTATGCAATATCACATCTTGGAGGCTGTATTTGGGGTAGCAGCTTTGAGCCACTTTATAGTATCCCCAAAAACCTAAAAAAACTGCCCAAACTTTTATAGCATCTCTAAAATCTAAAACCCTAAAAATATGATCAAATTACCAAAAATGAGCCCCTAACTAATTGTAATAACACTCGTGCTGTGCCCACATTAGAGCCTATTTTTATGATATACTGCAATTTTTTAGACTAATCTGAGTGCTCTTATAGACTAGCTCTCAAAGCTTAAACTATGAAAGAATATAATATTATAACAATATGTTAATTTGCTTCAAGTTATCTGTCTTGGAAAATCAAAGCCAAGAACAATAATGACAAAACAAAAGAGATGTAAGAAACATATAGAGGAATTAGAAAAAAAAATCTTTCCTAAATAGAGTACACTTTTTAGTCTTTCTAGATCTATTGCATTATGCTAACTCAAAGTACTACATATTCCTTTTCGAAGACTAATTTATGTAGGTTGAAATTCCACTTCTCATGTAGGATAATAAAATCCTCCCACTGAATGTTCACCTAAATCGTATGAATGTTCAAAATTATAGAATTTCTCTATTTAACCACTACACCAGCAAAAAATCGATAACTAAACTCTTGAAAAGGCTATGGTACTTTTGGATGACAAAGGTAAAACTTATTCCTAGCCTGGATCCAAACAATGCTTAACCGAAGCGTATAGATTGTGCCATCCATGTTTTCCACTACTTATGAACCTAAAAGTTAGAAAAAAAGTTTTTCAGATTGTCACAAAGAATTAACTTTATTATTGAAATGCCAAAATAGTTGCATGCCTTTTTTTAGCATCAGTATCTTTACAAGCAGCCATTGACATAGCTGAAACCTATCTCCTCTCACATAAATAAGCCGAAAAATGAGGAAAATTTGAAATTCAATCATCCTGCCCTTCTATGAATGAGGGAACCTATTAATGGATGACCTCTTTAAACAACGTAGTTCTCATGAGGGAAGGGGAGAGCTTCCATGGATCCAGATATTGGTTGAGCACAATTAAATTGGTGTGATTAAGGGGTTATAGTAAGATGGGAAGACATATTTTGCTTGATTTGCAAAGATATGAGAGAATGAGAACTAGGGAATGAGGTTTGTGGAGAAGTTATTTAAGAGAGATGGGTATGAAAAACTGATGAAATGAATCATATCTATTCACACAAAAAATAGAAGTAGACCTGTTAATGGATCAGATTTTGATCCGAATCAGATCTGATTTCAAATTTGATTAGTTAGATATGTTATAATATTCTTTATTGATTATCCAAAACTATTTCATCATATCAAATGAATTTAAATTTGGTTACATCAATATCCAATCCATTATCCAACCTAAATGAGTTAGCCAGATTGATTTTTCTTTTACTGATTACCTAAATTCGAATACATGTATGTTTTATTTAGCCGATTTGGATTTAGATATATCGACACTGGATCCGTGAATACAATCTAGTAAATAAATAAATAAATATATATATATATATAAACAAACACATAAAGACGATTAATGCATTAGATTTGTTAACACAAAAGCTAGAAGTAGGCATGCTTGATCTGAATATGTATCGATTACAAATTTGAAATCCCATCATATTGAACAGATTGGGATTTTGTGTGTGTCTGTGTGTGACTTGGATCATATATAATGGGACAAGCTTCAATAAGCTCATCTGACAATCTCAAATAGACTCATCAAATAGCCACCAACATCCCATCTTCTCTCTCACCGTCACGAAAAAATATTCAAAGGCCATCCACCTCTCTACCTCCCCGTCAAACCCTCTCTCCCTTCTCTCTCTCTCTCTCTCTCTCAAGCGACACCACCATCAATTTTGAGATTGTTGAAACGGGTAGATCTCTGCTAAATTTTTTAGATTGCTGAAATTTTTGATAAATTTTGTATTAGTTTATTGATAATTTTGCATATTAATGTTCCTTACAAGTCCTATGAATAGCTTGCAATTGGATCTAGAAAGCTTTTTCAAGAGAGAATCTTTACTATTTTTGCTCTTTTAATTGGCCTCTTCTATCTCCCTCTCTTTGCCTACGTCTCTCACTCTCTCCAGAACTCCCTCTCTGTCTCTCTCTCTCTATTTCGTGCATGCAGTTATTTTTCTTCTCAGTAAAATCCATTTCATTGCTCAATTAGGTTTTTACTCAAAATTAGGTTTTACTTTCTCAATTAGGTTCCGATGCTTTCATAATCTCCTTGCTATTGTATACACGTATTCAGGTAGGAGAATGTAAATGTATGATTGAGAGATTTATTGCTATAAAACATATAAATGCACTGTTTTATTCTTTTTTCATTTAGTGATTGCTTAAATAAATAAGAATTAGAGCATTATTAGATTTTTTTGCTTTTGATTTATTCTTTTCGATACCATGAAGCACTTGAAAATAAGATATTCGGGAATGTGCATGCACTGTTTTATTCTTCTCTCATTCCGTACATATGTGTGTACTATTTATTTTTTATTTTTTTGGTTAATTTTTGCTAAGAATATTTAAAAGTTTTAATTAATTTCATTCGTTAAGTGTGATTGTGATTATGTTTGACTCGTCTGTTTATAATTCATCGGAAGCCCAACAGAGTATGTTTTTCTATCCTAGGTGCAAATATTTCACCCTAAAATTGGTAGAATTTTTAAATAGTCAAAAGATCATCAATTGATTTACATGCTAACTTTTTTCACTGCTTTAATGTTTTAAGCGTAGAGTCGTTTAATGGTAGGCATGAAAGGATAGTTCTACACCAACTTATTATATAGGTGGATACCAAGGCAATAAGAGTATATGCTTATTTCCTCTATTTATAGGAGGATGCCAATGTAAATTTATATTTTGTGTGATTTAACACTTAAGAAGTTGTGTGAAAAAAAATGCAGGTTCCATTACTTTTGGCCTATTTTAGTGTGATGGTGAATATGACATTTGATTTCTTTTTGCATAGTGCCTTTGTTTGAGCATTTGATTTCTTTTTCCTTAAAAGTCCCGCGTGTGTTGGTGATTGACTAAAAATAGTTGGTTTGTGTTGGGCAGTAAAGAATGAGATTGTGATATATGGGGCCATATTAGGTTCAAGAGCCCCTGGGTGCAAAGTCAATCAACTTTTCCTCACTTTTTTGGTTAATTGTAAAAAGTACCTTAACTCATTCTTAGTGGGTTCGGAATGATGATTTTTTAGAGAATTTTGATTGTGAACTATGATTATTCTTATGTATAATTGTGAATTATGAATTTTAGGTTTGATTGTGTTGTGTATTCAAGATACTCTTGAATTTTATCATGCCCAAAAAATATTTGGAGACTATATTGATTTCAATTTTTTTAATTAAAGAAAATTGAAGTAAATTTTTTTCCAAATTAACTGGTTAGTTTACGTTGCACCGTGCCTTCAAGCACGAGTTATCCTAGTATATGTATGTGTATATATATATATATAATATTACTAGTTGCAATTTGAAAACATACCCTAGTAAACCACAAGAATAGTTTAGGTCAATTTAAATTTGATCCAATGGTACAAGATCACTTACCAAATTTTTGGTTCTAAGCTCTCTCTCGGTCTCTCCTCTCTTTTCTGCCATCTCTGAAAAACTCATCTCCCCAAATTTAGAAAAGTTTCTATACCCCAAATTCACTACACATTTCTCTGTTATCCTCCCCCTCTCTTCTCCCTCACCTCTATTTTTTTTCCACATTTGCAACACAATCTCCCTCTTTCATCTCTTCTCTTTCTACCCCACCGGATGCCTGCAATGTTGTTACCGACAATTACGCCGATGCCGACGCCAACAGCGCTCCTCATCTCTCTATATTGCCAGCCCAGACACGAGTTCTACCTAGTAACTAGTTCAGTCCAACCACCACCTCTGCCCAATGAACCACAACCACCGCCTCTAATACAAACCACGGACCAATACTACGAAATACCAGCCTCCACCTCTGCTCCTCTTCATCACAGATATCTCTCACCCTTTCTCTGCTCATCTGCTTTCCAATTGTTTTGTCACTCACTTCGACCATCTCCAACCAAACAAGTAACTACGGCCAACCCCCCTTCTTGAATATAAACTATTTATTGAAATGCCTCAAAAACATCTAAAGCTATTAGGGGGTGGAATACCCATCTGTAAAAAATATTCTCAGCATCTACTTTACTGGGTGAGTTTCAATCTTTCCAATCTGGTGACATAAATTGAATTGATGCTGGGAGAGTCGTAGAAGAAGCGATGACCGAGCAAGTGGGGGTGATCTTGTCAGCATCATTTGCTTTTACTATTGGCTTATTGGTCGGAGTGAAGAATCAAAGCATGTGGTGGTGCCAAAGGCAATGCTTGTGGAACTTGAGCAAGAGAGGTAAATGATTGAGGAATTCGCTGAAAAGATTAAGGACTTGCTAGGGTAAAAGAGTTATTTTTAAATCTTTTAATTGTTAATTGCATTTGGTAATAGTTGGGTCAGTTTACATGTTTGAATGATCGTGCTTTTTTGGGGTCTTTGAATGGAGGTTTGAATTTCACGATATGCTGTCCGAAAGTGATGAATGTGGAAATTTAGATTCTAACTATGGATCATATATTGTGCTCATTGATTTTAAGTTTTTTTTTGGTAGTCTACTAAGACACCAAGAACTAGGTGTCGGAAACTTCTAATGATGGCCAACAAAGTCAAAATTATTTTTGACTAAGCTTGTTGACTAAAATTGGTTTAACACACTAACTGAAAAAACCTTTTGGAATTATTGGGATTGTCATTGTTTTTAATCGGTTTTAGTCTTACCATTTGTACTTATTTTCTTTTTCCAAATAGTTAGTGTAGATTGGTCTTTGGTGGTTCACTTGATTGGCAAACTTCTTACAAGACCCATGCAACTTTGAAATGCTCTTGACATGTCAGTTTTCATGTATGACTTGCAACTAATCACTAAAATAATTTCATGCATTTACTCACATTTGTCTAGATGGTCACTATCTCTTGTCATCATAGTTGTCAAATCACGATTTGTATCGTGAATCGGAATCCTAAATTGGAGAATCGTGAATTGTATCAAATCGTGAATCATAAGATTCGACACAAAATTTGAATAAAAATAAAAAATAATATTACATATTTAAAATAGACAAAATATTGAATATTGAGCATTATTGCATTCTAAATATAATCAATTGACATAATCACATCGCCTAAGTGAAAAAACGCTAACCTTTTGCTTTATTTTCATCTTTTGCTTAACCATTTTCAAATTCAACAACTTTAAAAAAAATCATTAAAAAATCATGGTTATTCAAGAACCAAAATAGTGACACCCAGTACAGATTAGATTATAAACATGAATGGAAAAAGAACAAATACGAAAATTGATTGGAAGAAAACATACCGAGCAACATTTAAAACAAAAAAAAAATTAGAACCTAACAAACAAATTGAATCACATATCCTATGATTTTGATAACTAAGTTTGCCATTGAATTATCTTTCATATATTGGACTTGGAGGTATGTTAGTACCTTTTTTCCAAGAAAATGAAAGAAGTATCGTCCCAAAAAATATTTCCAGTCAAGAGTGCTATGTTGATTGGTATTGTCAACTTAATTAAGCTAGAAAATTGTATTGTGGGCTCAATTGGGTATGAGATCTTATTTATGGGAAAAATTAAAATTTGGAATATAATATTTTTACTTCATGTGAAAATTAGGAATAATGTGTTTGTCGTTTTCTATGATAAATAGTTATAGGAATCTTTTGAGAAACCATGGGTATTAAAATTCAAATTTAGTTCTTCATAGTGAATTTTTGACACATTTTTTTCTGTTTTTTTTTTCATGAATTAGAAATGTTTATTGATAGACGATTCTACAATAACTATGATTATATCTTTGTTTCTATGTTAGAAATAATGGGGTGGGAAGCATTTATTGCTACACCTAGAGTTTGTTATTTATAGTGTGCAGATTATTATTATGATCCCATTTGGTTGTGATTGTCATAATGTACCTGGTTAATTACCGTATTTGATGTGTTTGTGGCTGTCGTGATGTACAGTATCAGGTATTTTAATCTGTAACTGATTTATACATCCCTTCTAAGAGATTGACAAGACATTCTAATATTTCATTAGGTTTATTTTATACAACTTACAAAATTTGCAATGCACTTCTGGATAATGTTAAGTATTGTGTGAAGTGAAGCAATGAAATACGATATGCAAGTTGTAATTGTGTGCTACAATTGATCATGGGGAATCGGTTATGACCTGTGCATCTTATGCTACATGCTTTGTGAAGAATGAGTAGTGGGAAAAAAAACAGTGTCTGCACATTGTTATGATGCTTGCTTTTGGGTTTTATGACCGTGATATGTTGTAGTTATATTAATGATGTTGGTAGTTTAGAATGAAGAGGAACTCTAATTTGTGTTCATCTTTGTAGTTGGCACCATATGCAGTGTTTTATGACTGTGGCATGCCACTATAAGGTCTGTGTTATTATTAAGGTTCAATTTTTTTATTAATATAAATTGTAGCAAAGAAAATGACCCTTTGCCTGGGGCTTCAACTTTTGTTTTGATGTTTTTTTACAATGCATGTAAATTGTGTGCACATGTTGATATTTTTTGTATTCTTATTTAGGTATAACTCTGCCAAATCTTTCTTAAACAATAGTGAGCCTACAATGATTACCGATTTTTCTCATTTTTTCCTGACTAACCTTCAGGCACATGCATTTGCTAGTATATATATAATAACAACTTTCATCTACACTATAAATTAAAATCAAAACATCCTAAAACATAGAAACAATTAAAAATGTCTTCACCATAGGTTTTAAAAAAATGCATTAATGAGTTTTTTCTACTCTTCTACTCTTTAAGAACTTTCATCTACACCGTAGATTAAAACCAACCGATTATACATAATAGATTAAAATATCTCCACAATAGGTTAAAAAAACTCTTCCAATTTAAGAGTTTCCCCTCCCCAACCTCTTTCTCTCCCTCTTTAGCCCGCATCCACCATCTTCGACTTTAATCTACCATCTATGGCTCCATCATTATCAAAATTCAAAGACATTGTTTTGTTCTCCTTTGTTTCGAGATGTGGAACACAATCCTTCTCACTTTTTTCTCTATTTGTCTTACCCAAGATATGATTTGATTGATTATAGAATCTTATCATAATTGTTAATTGTTGCTTTTCTTTGATATGCCCCATTTTTTTGACAGCAATATGCTCCATTTGTGGTTGTTTTTCTTTGAAATGCTACTTATGGTTTCTTTTATGTATGTACAATTTCATATCTTTATGTATTGGATTATATACAAGTAACAGTTAGTCTTCTTAGTTATGATTCTTGATACGAATATATAGGACTGCAAATGAACCTAGTTGTTCATGAACAACTCGTATTGAAACACATTCAAGTTCGTTAATAGAGCTCGTTTAATAAACAAGATGAGCTTGAACAATATTTTGTTTAGCTCGTTAGATTCATGAACAAATTGAGTTCATATATACATTCATATATAATACATCAGCAACTCTATAGCACCAAAATAAAAATATTCAATACCTTACTAAAAATTAAAACCTCAAAGTGTCAAGTCACAATTTCTACAGGCAAGTTATAACTAATTGAGGTTATTTGTGATAGATCACAAATGTCATGATTGATTCTAGAATTTTGTGATCGACCACAAATAACTGTTAAAAGGTGTAACCAAGAATTGTTCTGTGTCGGTGTGTTGGAATTCCGAAACGTTTCGACACGACATTTTAATCCTTGGGTGTAACTTAACCTCTAAAAATTTGTATTTTCCGTGATTGTCGATTATAATTTTGAGCTGCAACTTAATCCTCAAAAGATGTACATTGTCCCTTAAATGTTTTTGATCAATCATAATATTTTTTGATTGATCATAACTATTTGAGATATAACTTAATCTTCAAAGATGCAATTTGACCCTTAAATATTGTATTTTTTGGAATGCTAACGCATTAGGTATCATGGTCAGTGTATAATGACCAAGAATTGTTCTTGAAATATTATGCGGTGGGAAACCTAAGAGAGTAAACTATCGTCAAAAAATCTCACGTTGATACAATTAAAGAAAACGTAAGAGAGGCAAATCTATATAAGTCTTGGATGAAACAATCCCATATCAAAACGAAGGACAAAACAAAAAGCATCCAACTTATTATAAATATGTTTTGACACTAGAGTCTTGGGTTTCGGCTTTGCTAAGGTGTAGTTACCCCAAGAGTAAATTACAATGTCCAGTCTGAGAGCTCTTCATTTCACATTGCTTTCTCCCAAGTGGAACCGCCTGAGTATCTTGCTTCTTGAGAGCTTGGTCCTTGGGAGCTGATGGCCAAGCTGATACACTCTCTTCTTCCTCCAAGCTTCATGCCTCTTGTGCACAAAGTCTTTTGATGCACCCACATTTGCGGTGCACAAAAAAAGACAAAAGGGAGCTCCTTTAGGGGACAAAGTTTCTAAAAGAGGAATGCAATGTTACGTGCCTATTTTTTATTATGTTTGCATATATAATTTCAGATTTAGTTATTAGAAAGTTATTTAATTAATGTGTTGGTGGTGTTAATGGGTAGTTATCTAGGTAGTGGAATAGTGGGGTATGTTGGTTATCATTTTAGTATTATTATTTTGTTTTCAAAGACCATTCTATCAATAAACGGAATGTTGTATTTGTTACAACTTCTGGAGAAGGTTTAGGAGGTCAAGTTCTCCTTGAATTGAACTCAATGATCACAATTTTATTTCGGTGCATAGTTTCAATGAGCTTGAAAACGGAAATGTTTCGAAAATATTTTGAAAAAAAAAATGGAAACAAAAAAAAAATTGAAAATTTGTTTCCCAAACATTGGTCAAAACAACTGAAGCATTGGTTAAAACACACCGAAACATCTTGATATATAAGCATTTTGATATTCAATCAATGATTCGTTTCGGTTTCCATGAAAACTGAAACGTTTCGGACATTCCAACTATTTCGAAACAAAATTTAATTCCTTGATTGAACTATTGGAGGGTTCCTAAACCCCCCCTCCTCTTTTCCTAGAATGGATTCTCTTTCTCCTCTATTCAAATTTTTATGTTTTATTTTGGTTTATACATCTCCAAAAAAAATGCAGATGACATAGCCCAAGGTATTTATACACCTAGTGCAGCACAAAATCCTTAGGACAAAAACACATAACAAGAATTTAGGCAGCACACAAACCAATCTTTCAGTCTCAACCAGTCACAAACACATATACACAGAGAACATAGGAGACTATTCTATGATTGTGCAAAGAACCACTGCAGTATTTTTTTTCTCAACAGTTTGAAACAAAATAGTGGCAATCTGCTTGGACAAAACCAGTCACGCACTAATGGGTGACAACTCACACAGCAGAAAGTATAATGACCATAAATTCATACCTGCACATTTTTCCTGACATTTGAATCCTCAAAAGGCCCAGCAGCAGAAAGTCTCTGTAATCTCTTCTCTGATCTCTTCAGCAGATCAGTTATCTCTTGAGTAAGAGTCTCAATCCTGTGTTGATCTTCTTTGCCATCTCCAAATGAGGGCATTAAAGCCTTGGCATGAGCCTTAGCTAGCTCAGCCATTTTTGCCCGCACACGTTGCACATTTGTTGCTATTTCTTCAGATATGTCCACCCAAGCTGGTGGTAGACCCACCGTAAGTGCACCTCCACTGCAGCAGGAGAATAATATATAACTTTGACCAAGGGTAAAGACACTGACTTTACTACAATACAAACGAGTGCTTCTGAACGAAGTTAAAAGCTAAAGTTGTAAAAAATTGGGAGGAAATATAAGGCTTCAATTCAGGAAACTAAATGGTAATATTAATCATTTATAATTGTAGTCTAAAAAGCACGGATACTCTTAAAAAGGTGATGTAAAATTCTAATTTCAGATATGAGTCCGACCAAGGATCGAAATATCGTTTCGAAGTACCGTTTCGGTCAGCTCAAAAACGGATACGTTTCGGAAATATTTCGGAAACGCAATGGAAACACAGAAAAAATATGGAAACACGTGAAAACATATAGAAATACAAATACAATTCATTTATTATAAAGATAAGCTAAATAATTGATTAATTTAACAAATTTATTCAGTTAACATCTATTTATAAAAGAATAAATTTAAATTGGAGGAAAAAAAATTTTGACATGAGGCGAAAATCATTTAAATTAGAAGATTATCTAATTAATAATGTAATTTTATTATAATACTAATTAATAATACTAAGTGCAGCATATTATTATAATACTAATTTATTAATTTAAATTGTGTCTTCAAATTAATAAATAATATTATTTCATTAATATTAAAATCATTTTGTACACAATGACTAAAGCACATAAATATTTAATTCTAGATATTTAACAAATAAGCTATAATTAGTAAAATTACTTGCAGTTATTTAATATGTAAATTTAACAAATAATAATAACATAAAAGAATAATTATAAAAAAGAAAAAAAATAATGAAAGGTATCAAATTAAATTAATGGTAGTTATGCATAGTTAAAAGTAAAACATTATAATATAGTGGGGTATTAAATGTAATTTTTTATTACTTATATATAAAAATATATATATATATAAAAGTAGCACAGGTGTTTCGACCTGTTTCGACCGAAACGGTACTGT
>CM042189.1:24021449-24040886 GCA_023539305.1 Ilex asprella | reverse complement strand
TTATATATAAAAAATATATATATAAGAGGTAGCTCAGGTGTTTCGACCTATTTCGACCGAAACGGTACTGTTTCGATCGAAATGGTCCGACACAGTGACGTTTCAACCGAAACTTTGAAATTTTGGGATTCAACTCATGTTTCATGTCGGTGTGTTGAAATTCTGAAACGTTTCGGACGTGTCGACACGACATTTTGATTCTTGTGTCCGACATATCATTAGGCCATGTCTACTACTAAAATATAAATGTGTTGATAGGTAATTAAAAAAGCTTAAAAACTTGCCAATTGACTATAAAATACATGTGGGAAAAAATATATATAGTGGCTAAAATTAGACATTTGAAGTTGTACTTAAAATTTACTACCATAAGCAAAAGATGCATAAAAGTTTCTCTAAAGCAAAGGAATTGATAAGATGAAAGAAATTATCATAATTATTGCATGTTTGTTACACATTGTCCATAAAAATATCAATGATCATTGACCACTATGATGGTTTAGTCTAAAAATTCACATTAGTTGACTAGTTTTAAGATTTACTTGTCATAAAGTATAGAATATCTTCTGAATCGTACTATAATTATTTTTATATTTGCAATCAATAGAAAATAGCCCACTGACCAACGAACACATAAAAACTATACAATTTGAGATTGTCGAGAACTTACTAAATAATAAAAGAACTGAAAAAAGCAAACAAATGCATCAAATAATGATGTGAGGGGAGCACAATAACTAAAAAAGAATAATCCTATAATTAACAAGCAAATGCCAAGAAGGTCAAAAATTCTGAAGAACTTTTTGGTACTAGTAAGGCCGCCATCTCCAGCAGCTACTCAAACACTTACACTCAAAATTGAGTAATTTAAATAAAAAACTTGATTTGATATGGATGTCTTAAATAGTTAAACCCATTTTTACACTAAAATCTTTTTAAAAAATTCACATTTTATACCAACAACTCTTTTTTTTTTTTTTTTTTTTACTCCAAAAAAATTTTCCTTTTAATTTTTCTCTACTTCTTTCCCTCCAAAATATCTCTCCCTCAATTTTTCCTTCCCTCTAATGCAAAAACTCAATTTTTTTTAAGAAATCCCTATATTCTTCTAACTCACAACTTTTTCATCAAAAACTTTTTTCTTCTCTTTTTCCTACTTCTTTCCATCCAAAATATCTTTTCATTTTAATTGATCCCTTCACTCTCAAAAATAATCCATTTGTTGTGATGTCATTTCTTTGCGTTTTTCCTAAGTTAAAACAACATACATGATACTTGATTGTATAGATTTAAATGTGCAAATATCACAGCAAAGACATTTTTTAAAATTTATCAATGAGTTTGAAAAGAAAATAAAAAACAAGAAAAATAAAGATTGTGTAGAGAGATACATAGAGGAGGGTGAAGTATAACTAATGGATTTAAAGAAGCGTGAAATCTAACCATTCGAAATTTGAGTCTCCATTAGTTTAAGTAAAATTTTGAGTCTCTTTTCATTTGTTTTGGGTTTAAGTACAGGAATGAAATTTGCTTTTAGATTGTTTTTAGGATTTATGACACTATTGGTCGCCAAAGTATGCCTTCTTTGTCAATTTGGTCGCTGATGTTTCAATTTTGGCAATTTAATCCCTATCGTTTTCAATTTGTGTTTAATTGGTCCAATCGCCAACTTCTGTTGGAAATTTTAAAGGCATTGCAACATGTGCTGGTCACATGACCTTGTCTGAGGGACAAGCTTGGAAATTTAAGTCTGAATCACGTGTTCTACATGTGAGTTGGGGGTTAGGGTCTGATTTTGTGGGGAAAATTGGGTCTATTCGTAGGTAGCAACTGATTAAGATGTAATGGCAAATTGGTTTTGTTCGTGGGTGGCAGTTGATTCGTGGGTAACAACAAACTGGGTTGTGTTAGTGGGTAGCAACTAATTCTATAAGAAATCAAAGATCCGAAGCTTCAAACCGTTGAAAATGAGTACAATAGGAGAAACGACGCAAAACATGGTCACAATTCACGATGTTTACCAAGATATGGTCAGTATTTCCAAATTTTTGTATGTTTTTTAGTATGATTCTTTCAGAAGGGGTGTTCAATTATGGAACAGTGAGGTGAAATTGATTTTTTGTTGTCCAATTTTTTGAAGAGTTGTTGTCTCCTTTCTTCTATACAGCCTAATGTTAAAGAATTTAGGCTTATTTTTGTTCATTTTGCATTTGCCCCCTAATCTTTGGAATAGAACACCTTTACTATTATTATAACAATTTTCAATTTGTTTCATTAAAAAAAGGTGTGCTTGTATTTTATGCTTTTTGTGGTCCCTCATGTCAAATACTGTCAGGCACCAAATTGTGTTGTTTATTGTTTTGTCCCCATGTTGAGAACACAACAGACCCTATTTTAATAGGATATATGTCAATGTTTGCAGACACGAACTCTGGACTATTCTCCATAGAACTTCATCCTGGTGATGAATTCGAGGATGAACCAGTGAAAGTGTACAGGAGCTGTAGTGAATTATGATCATGATTGTGACTAGAGTTGGATGATTTTGCTTTAACCTTGGTATATCCCCATCATGTGGGGTTCTACTATAGAATTCCAAGTATGGAGTTGGACAGAGGGTTGGTGCACATTAAATCTAATAAGGACACATGGTCATGGTTCTTGAGTCTGCTGAGTAGAGATCTTGGTATCAGAGGATTAGGGGAAGATTGGACTATAATTACAATCAAGCAGAAGGTTAATTTCCATTCTTTCAATTTTAGTATATATATTAACTCCATAATGATCATTCTTGGCTTCTTTTTTTTTTGACAATAGGGTTTACTTCCTGCAATCTATGAATTGTAGCCTGAGGCAGAGCACAGACATTGGGTGCAACATTTTTACAACTATTTCAACAAAGACTTCAAGGGTTTAGCCTTTAGAGACAGATTATGGCAATGTGCAAAGGCCTCAACTGTTCAGAGTTTCATATATGAGATGGAGAAACTTAAAGCAGAGGATGAGGAGGCCTTCAAGTGGGTTGCTCAAGAGTCGCCAGGACATCAGAGCAGGTCTCACTTCAGGAACTTACCAAAGTGTGACATGCTCCCGGATAATAATTGTGGGGCATTCAATGCAGCAATCCTCCATGCAAGAGATAAGCCTATCTTGGAGATGTTGGAGAGACTAAGAGACTACATCAAGAAAAGGATGCTCATGAGGAGGGAATGAATGAAGAAATACACTGGCGATATATGCCCTAAAATTATGAAGAAGCTTGAGAAGTTGAAAGCTGATGCAGCATATAGCATTGCTGATTGGAATGGGAAACTCAAGTTTCAAATAAGGTGTCCCTATGGTGATCAATAAGGTGTCCCTGTAGAATTCTAGCTCCTCGTTGCCTTCAATGGAGAAAACCAGTCATCGTAGAAGCCCTAGCAGTGTCTGAGAAAGGGTTTTTCGCTATTTCCCTCATTTAGGCAGATGGTATTCAGACAAATTTCCAAGTTTGTCCCTCAGACAAGGTCATGTGATCAACATATGTTGCAATGCGGTTAAAATTTCCAACGGAAGTTAGCAATTGGACCAATGAAACACAAATTGAAAACATTAAGGACTAAATTGCCAAATTGAAACATCAGGGACCAAATTGACAAAGAAGGCGTACTTTGGGGACCAATATTTCATAAATCCTTATTTTTACAACTTCAACTTATAACTTCTCAGGTGACTGGAACATGACCCCGAGTTTTCTCCCAGCGGACAATCAATTGTCACTGGGATGTCTCTTCATCTAATGTGCAGCATTCTATTTATCAGCCTGAGATCCTTTAAGGGCTTGTTTTATGCCTTATCGACAAAAATAGAATACTTAAAAAGTAGAAAAACAAAATAATCACAATGAAAAGATAGAAAAGTCAAAGCACATATGTCTGGCCTTGCACAAAAGGATTTCATTCTCTTCCCCCTCCTAAAAGGAAGACACATTAGCAACTTGTGAAATTTACAGATGCTCAGCCATCATTTAAAATTTTTCTTTAATTTTGGTAGCCTCCTGGAATCCTTTAAGGGCTTGTTTCATGCTTTTCTGATAGAATATTTTGGAATTGGAAAAAACAAATTAAAGAAATGAAAAGAAATAACAGTCAAACCACATACACCTGGCCCTGATGCTCTATGAACAGTCACACCAGGATTTCATCCTCTTCCACCACCTCTAAAGAAAAACACTTTTGCATATTATAATGGAAAAAATTAAGGATGCTCAGGTATAATCTAAAACTTTTCTTTAATAAAACAAGAAGCTTGAATTGGCATGTTTTGACTAAATTCGACTCTAACAGCATACTTTAACTAGACAAGGGTTATGATCTATGAAATACAGATATTTCATTAAGGTCGATGTATCCCTATCAAATACGATACTCGTTAGTTACTGTAAGATACGTATCGAATACACATCAAACATATCAAATAATAAATAAAATATATGGATCTATATAATAAATCAGCTCACATCTTGAATTTTATACCCTATATATTTCCCCCCAAAACCGTCTCTTCCATACCGTATAGTAGAGTGCAAAATTCCTTTTGTTTTAGAATTCTGTTGATCCCAGGTACTCCATCTCCATCATTGCATATGAGAATATAGAAAGTCAGGCACGACCAAAAGAATTGTGTGAAATAAGTGAATTTATCTAGTTAAGGCATTCTTAATTGAGAAAAAAATCACTCTCCTTCACTCCCTCTCAAAGTTCTCTCTCTCTCACTCGCCATAGACAGACGAAGAGCCACAATGCCACCACCGAGGTATTATCCTCCCCTCCGCTCCTCTCTCTTCCCCATCCTCTACTTCACACAAAGACACCCCCCACCTTCAAACCTTCGACAATTTCTCACAGTCTTTATCTCTCTCAATGCACAAACGCACAAAATACAAACAACACACGCACACATGCCACAGAGCACCACAAACCCCTCTTCGCCTCTCCCCTCTCTAACTCCCTTTCTTTCTCACTCTCCGTCTTCATCTATGCACAAACACATCCACGCACTATACACTAAAAGCCACCCACTCACAATCACACACACAGTCACCAACTCTCTCCTCACCTTCTCTTCGACTCTCTAGCAAACGATGCTTGGTGAATTTGATGTTGATTTGTTATTAATCATCATGCATATAAAGTTTTTATTGAAATGCCAGTGTGAAATATTGTATTGATAGGTTGAATTTATGTTCCTCTTTTACGGGTTTTGTTTGATTCAACTTCATTTGCTCTTCCTAAGGCATTCCTCTCCCCCTCTTCTCTTCTTTTTGTCTTTGCAACACAAAACACACACACGCACACACGGCATGAGAGGCTATGGTGAAGTTCCAGTGGAATTGATATAATGGCATCATCGGTAATGTTGAATTTTTATTTTCTTAGTTTTTTGATTTCTTCTTTTGTTTATATTTATTGAATTTTTCATTCTTATTTGATTTATTACTACTTGGCTATTTTGTTATTTGTTAATGTTCGCTTTTATTTCTTGAAGGTATCTTCCTTTTTTTCCCACTTACCAGTGTATTAATTCTCTCTTTTGGGGTGTGGCTATGAAAAAAAAAATGCGTATGAAGGTTTAAATGGTTTTGGGGTTTTGTTATAAGATGGAACATTACCTAAAATTGTAAAATTTTTAGGATGTCATAACTTCGACTTTTGGATGAACGATGTAAGAGCAAGGTAGACTACAAAAAAGTTTCATTACAGAGTTATGTTTAACGGAGTAGATGAATGTATGGTTATCCTCATCAATGCTGCAAATTTTCTTTTGCGTCCTTAAGGCCTCTGTCATGGTCTTTGATTTCATTGAATGCAATATCTACATTAACATTGTTCCTACATTCAAAAAATTAAAGCATTCGAATTTGTTCAACTAATAGAAATGCATATTTTAAGGGTCAGAATTTGGGTGGAGTGTAAAATTTTTTTAACACTTTCTTTTGATGATTTCAATTTATATTTGTTTTGGGTTTGGATTTTGCCGCACTTTAAGCTACTTTAAGCTACTTTAACATGGTTGTTATGCTCATTGCGATTAACCTGTTGCACCAAGCAAAGATACCCATCACCCATTTTGTTCATTAGGATTTGCTCAATTGCGATAAAATGTTTGTGTTGAACTTATTTTAATTTTCTGAACCATGAAAGATACATTTAGCTCTGTCTGCATATTCTCGGTACATTAAGATCCCATCAGGTTTTCGTAATATGTCTATACCAGAAACATAATTTTACTTCTTTATTTTGCTATAATGCAATCACAATTTCTATTTTCCCTTGTATTTTTTGTTCAATTCTTTTAAGGTATTTTGTTTGACAATTATGAGAACGTTTCACCAACATCTTGCTACACTATTTAAGCCTAGAAAGATCTATTCATTCTTCAATGGCCACACATACACTACTAACAACTTACTTGGTGAAAACCCTCACCCTCAAATTCAAACCCCCTACAACTAAACTTAATCGTTGATTGTATGTAGTGGATGAAGCAATAGGACTACTAATATTTTGGTTTTCCTTTTTTTCTTAATCTTTTTGGTTTTATTCCCCTCTCTACTCAATGGTCTTAATTTGTTAATGCTACCTAATGATGTTGCAGATGTATAGAATTGTCAAAAACAGTAACAAGGATGCAGAAATGCAGCACACACACATGCACACAGCACAAACACAACACACACAGAGCAGCTACACACAGCACAAACACATCACACACACAGCAACTACACAGCACAACATGCAGCGGTCACACACAGCACAGCACAACACAACACACACACAACATAGAGCGTGCAAACAAGCACACAACATGCTCACAAAAACCTCTTCATATCTCCATCACTCTCTCTTTCTTGATGCATGTTAGGTGTTCGAGAGACGAAAAAAATTCAGAGGTTCTCATATCTTCAAATTCACTAAGATAATCGATTTTATGCCAAAGTTCCCTCCCCCTTAGGACTGGCACCCACACAACACACAAACACTTACACACACATACATATTTGAGCAAACACCGCACTCAACCCATCCCATAGAGCTATGGAACATCCAAGATTGCCCATATTAGGGTATTCTCTTTCTTGATGTTTTGGGTTTTATTTTTTTTGTTCATATTTTGTGGGTTTTTAGATGTTGCCAAAAGAGTGAACCTAATCTTCTCTTTTTGTGATTCTATTTGAATTTTGTGATTTCAGCTGAGTGCTACCCAAGAAAACTAAATGCAAGAGGAAATGTAGGGGCTTATTGGTGATACTTTGTTCCTCTCTATTTCCCTATGGATATATACTCATTTATTGAGATGTTAATTTTTTTTAGGATGTTTCATAACTTTCATAAACTTGTCTACTAAAACCTCCGAAGTGTATGCATTCAAAGGTTTCAAATTTTTATTTTCAAAAAATTAGAATGGTGATTTTATTTTCATATAATGCATTTCATTATTATGTGATTTTCATTATTATGGGGTGGTGGTGAAGAATAGATAATATTGGAGAAAATAAAAGAAAAATGTCCCTTGATAAAGGTTGAAACCAGAAACCAATGCAATTTTTTTTCATTATAATGCAGGTGTCTTAAGGATGTAGTTTAGACGCTCATTTTAGTGCGTATCTATGTTCAATACTTAATTTTTTGGTCTCCATGATTAATGTTTGATTTTTCTAAATTGCACAGTACCTTCAGGCACGGGTTATTGCTAATACTTCTATATACAAATAAATATATGTAATTTTTAGTTTTAATCTTTACCCCTTCCTTTTGACATACAACGCACAATACATCAACAAAAAATTATATGACTGGGGAAGACACATTCGTGTTTTCCGAGTATTATCCATTATCATATGTTCAAAGAGTTTAAATGAGTTAATTATTCTATAAAATTAGCAACAAATACTTCTAAGCAAACAATGTAGTTAAATATTGGTTCTTATTTCTTTAATTAATCATGTTCACTTTGTAGATGTACCACAATGAGACGATAAATAACTTTTTAAAAATAAAAAATTGTTAATGTTGTTTATTATTGTTAAAGAATTACTAAAAATTTTAGACATCAAGTCATTACATAATAGTAAAAATATATAGTTATAGACATATCCCAAACATATCCATATTCTATTTTTTGGTATTTTTTCGTATCTCGTATCTATATCCATGCTTCAAAGGTTATGATATTTTCCTAAAAGTACATTAAGATTAGAAGTTACTTTTACTTTATTTTGGCTCTTAAAAAATATCCCCTCACATTGGTGGAAACAAAACACCAGTTATGTATACCCTGTAACCAAGGGTCCTAATTCTATATCTTATTGGCCATAATAAGCAACATTTGACAACTTGACATTCTTTTTATTAAAACTTGATACAATAAAAAGTGGCAATACTTTCATCCTACATATTTAGGTACTAAACCTCCTCAGCTGAACTCCATTATGGTTGAGCCAGGAGACATATACAGACACACGGCTGTATATTTTTTGGTATGCGTTTGTATACCTCTAAAACTACATATTTTACAATTACTGGATAAATCATCAGATAAAATCATGAGTGACATGCTCTTTTCGGTTTGCACACAAGAGACACCTATTTCCCCTCGTTTTACAATATCAGGAACACAAAAAGTCATTCCTTTCATGTTACCTATATCTGTAGAAGTAAAATCCTTCAATTGTCTAAATCATCTCCAACTTGATCCCAAAATATCCTTACTAAGTGTCGTCCGTTGAGCACTTCTTTCCTTTTGCGTCACATAGTGCCAGATATACAAGTGCGCATGCATAAATTACAAGCAAAAAATACCTCTAATCCCACAAATTTCAGAGAAACAAATGAAAATCTAAGAAAGACAATCAAATATATAGATATATATATATATGTATAGATATATATATATATGTATAGATATATATATAAACACTTAAACAAGCGCCACAGACACAGAGAGAGAGATGGCGCTTGATGTACCTGGAAGTTCCGGGATCCTCAGTACTGAGAGGAGCATAAGAGCGATTCTGATTAAGCAACGTCGTCGTCGCTAATTCTATCACTGGTCCGCCGGAGCTTGACGAAGACGGCGAAGAACCCGTCGGAACTCGAACGCTCTTTAATGCATCTCTATACTTTCGATACAAAAAGGTCCTATTCCGCGTCGCCATTGATTATTCCAAACCAAAATTCAAATCCTGAAAAACCAAAACAATGCTCAAAATAATCCAATTCGCTGTAGATCTGAAAATGACTCTTCTGTTCGTGTTTTCTAGCAGTTGAATCGATGAGGGTAGGATCCGTTAGGAGGGGGTGGTGACGACTGTTGGATCGTCGGGAAGAAGTGAGTCAAGGAGGCAATCAAGTTGGAATCGGATGCGATGGGCTGAGTTTGGGAAAGCGAGTTGCAGTTTATATTCTCTAAGACGAATGGAAATGCCCGCGCGTGGATAATTAAGTGCGGCGAGGGTCACGATTGGGTCCTTCTTTTTGGAGAAAATATTCATTAGAAGAGCAATACCACATGATAATGTCACGTAACATTATCAGTTAATAATCAGCTAATAATTTATACTTACTAATTTAAAATACTATGAAAATTATTTTTTTCAACTTTATCCAAAAATATTATAAGTCATCATTCTCCTTCAAAATTAATGATAAATTGAACTTCTAATTGCTTTCTATTAACTATCACCCGTTAATCTCTCTCACTCTCACTCGTTAATTCATAGACACCCTTTATTACTCAATCATTATACTCTCTCCCTCTTCTCTCTCTTTCTCTCTCTCCTTATTTCTTCTTTAAAAGTTGTTGTCTCTCTCCTGAAGTTTATCTGAAAAATTCTTCGAAATTCTATTTGTCATCACCATTCACCCTTTTTGTCAAACATTGGCTGGCTTTTGTGTCTTGGCATTACACAATCATCACTGTACTACTTTATCAGGCAATGAGTTTTTGTTAACAAATCCTTCCCATATTTTTTGCAATTTGCCAATTTTTGTCAGTTCAGTTGATTGAGATCTCTCTAAATTGCTTTTTTAACTGTAGCTACTTAAGTCTATTGGATCTCTTTTTATTTGCCTATTAGTTGTGTGTTTGTGGTTGTATTGATTGTTTATTTAGGATTATTTTTTGGTAGTAGCTTGTATTTCTATTAAGAAAATGTCTACTCTATTGAAACGTAGTGTTGATTCATATTTTTGATTCTGTAATATCTTTTTCGACGTCAAAATACATTTACTCTAGTGGATTTTCTTTGACAAGCAAGTAGATTTTTAATTATATGTCTACGCCCTTTACCCTACTTGCCTTGTGAAGCGACAATGAGTCTGCGGAGAATCTTTGTCTTCATGGAAGTAGAACAATGGTTGAACTCAATAACTACAATCAAATTTAGTTGGCATGCTGTTACAGAAGATGTGAGTATGTATTTATATTTGTACATTTATTTTTAGATAAGCGAAGGCCTGTAAAATTTTGTTCTTTTTGCAACAATGCCACAAGTGAGATTATTATATCTGAGAAGAAGCAGTTAACAATCCAGGAAGTGTGTGGTCAAAGGGAAGTCCTTTTGTGCTCTTCTATGAGTTTCACCTTCTTTTTGGAGATTCTTTTCACTTGATTGGGATCTCTATTTTCCAAAATAACATATCAGTATAGTTCAACAAGTGCGGTCAAATAAATGTCAATAGGAAAAGTTATCTTGATTTCTACAAGGGAAGCCCTATTTTTAAATCATGATTTTTGTTTAGCCTCTCCAAATTTATTAAGTGTATTTTTCTCAAAAGATTGCATATAGATTGAGAGATTAAAGTTGAATTGCAAACCTAATTTTGGTATTTGCATCTAATCAAGGTGTAAACACATTAAAAAAGTATTTTAATACTTACACGATTAATTTTGATGACTTAAATATAGTTCATAGTGCCTCCGTATCATTCTCAATTTTTTGAATAAAAACAAATAAATTTTCATGTCAGTGTTTGTAACGCATGCTAATTGCAAGAATATACTACCCTACTAACACAGGTTGTCAAGCAGAGAAGAAAGTTGATGATTTTTTAAAATTCCAAGGTCTTCTCACTTTGAGCTAGAACCCCTAATTGTCCATAGCTCTAAGTTCTCTCGGGACTTGCTTACATATAAGTGACAAGCCCGAATTTAACTGGGTTAGGCCCAATGAATCGAAAAAAGGACTTAAAATCCAGGACTGACGAAAGAGCCCAAGTCGTCAAGACCCATGGAGCTGGGTCCACCCGTCAAAGGGAATTGAAAATGAAATCGAAGGTGAATAGTAAAATCGGAGGTGAATAGTAAAGGGAGTCTAAGGAGATCAAGTGACCAATGCCCAAGCTCCTCCAAGAAGGCGCTGCCCAAGCCTCCAAGTGGGGCGTCGCCTATGCCTCCTCCAAGCCAAGTGGGCGTTGGCTTGCCCCTTGGTCCTCTCCTCCTTGCTCCTTCATACTCCAATCCAAGTCCAAGTTACACCAGCTCAAGATGAGGATCAAGTCCAATCTAGTTGGGAGTCCTCCTCCGACTGAATAGGAGCACAAGGGAGAGAATGACGGGATAGAGATCTAATCATACCAAAAGTGTTCTTACCAAAGAGGTCTACTCCTACCAAAAGTGTGCTTGCCAAAATAGTGGAAGGCCACGTCACCGCCTCACCGCCTTGGTGAGCCTATATAATGTAAGCCCCTCTCCACATGGAGGGGTATGATGTTGATCACCTCCTTGAGACCTCTACGTCTCCAAATCTCATACACACACACATTACGCCTCCAAATCTCATACACCCACTGCTCTCTCTCTCTAAGCACTGTAAACTCTCCGGAGTACCTTGATACATTAATAAAGATCACCGGCCACCGCTGCCATTCAAGAAAGTGGACGTAGGTCACCCGAACCAAATCACTATAAATCTTGGTGTTGACTCTATATTTACCGTTTTACCATTGATTGTCATTGATTTTCTATTTGCTGCTCTTTAATTATACATTATCATTCTTTTAACTGCTGATCTTGCATGAAAGCGATTTTGTGCATTATTAGTTTGACACCGTCTATGGGAACAACATAGTTTCTACTACCTTTTAGTCCCCTTCACAATCCATGGTGATTACCACCCGATCGATGAGCTAATAGCCGGGAGACCACAACTCGGTCCACCGAGAGGAGGCTCTGCCTCCCTTCGCACCGTCTGAACCATCCACTACTGCGACTCCTGCCGGGTAACAGCAACAGCTTCTCCAAACTATGCAACTGTTGGTGAAACAAAACCAGCAGATTATTCAGCTAATGCTCACCCAGGGAGGCACTGTGTCTCACCCCGTAGAAGGAGTCCCACTTCCTCCAATAGGAGAGGAGCCACTGCCTGTCCTTTCTGGGCGCTAGACAGCCCCCCACCATGGGGGTCCTCGCCAGAATGCTCATGTGTCTTGCCAGGGAGCCCCTCGTCCAGTAGCCCCTCCTCAACGTGCAGGGAGTTCACGTGTTCACCCTTTGCATGTACCAGTGCATGAGGATGAAGGAAAAAGTTAATACAGGGACCACAAGAGCCAGTACCCTTGCCCAACTCAGGATTTTCCCAACCAATGGGATGAAAAAATCAGAGAGGTACAAAACCAACTCGGTGATGCCCTCAATGCCATCAAGACATAGGCGTCTGCGACCGTGGACTACTTGCTTACAACAGGTAAACAAAGGTGCCCATACGAGGGGTCTCACCCTCTCCACCTTCGGTGCCTCCATGACGGTCTTGCCCTTTCCACCTTTGGCGTCCTCATGATGGCTTCGCCCTCTCTACCTTGAGCGTCGGTCTTGCCCTCTCCACCTCGGATGCCTCCCATGATGTGGTCTAGACGAGGGGACTCGCCATCTCCACCTTCGGCGCCTCTATGACGGCCTCACTCTCTCCACCTTCGGCGTCCTCATGATGGTCTCGCTCTCTCCACCTTCGGCGCCCCTATGATGTCGCACAGATGAGATGTCTCACTCTCTCCACCTTAGGTGCCTCTATGACGATCTCGCCCTCTCCATCTTTGGCGTCCCCATGATGGCCTCGCCTTCTCTACCTTGAGAGCCAATCTCACCCTCTCCATCTCGGGCGTCTCCCATGATGTTGCCTAGACGAGGGGTCTTGCCCTCTCCACCTTTAGCGCTCTTCATGAAGCCCAAACGATGGGTCTCACCCCCTCTCAACAGGCACCCTAGATGATGGGTCTCACCCCCTCACCAGACGCCCAGCTCTTCCTCATCTCCATCTTAATGGAATGAGAGAGTCCTCCTCATCTACATCTTACTGGAATGAGTCAATGGAAGGAGTCTCAGGCATCCAGCTCATCAACACCCTCCTCATCTCCATCTCTATGGAATGAGCCTCAGGTGCCCAGCTCCTCAGAGCCCTCCTCATCTTTATCTCAATGGAATGAGAGAACCCTCCTCATCTCCATCTCAATGAAATAAGTCTCCGCTATGACAGCTTATTTCTGAGCTATACGTAGCTCTACCAACTGCTCGTGGCATCCTCTCATGCCTGCCACCCGAGCCCTATTACTCCGCCCATCCTCTCGTGCCTGCCGCTCGAGCCCTACTGCTCTGTGGCATCCTCTCGTGCTTGCCACCCGAGCCCTAATTGCTCTACGGCATCCTCTCGTGCCTGTCGCCTGAGCTATATCTGCTCTATAGCAGACTCGTGTGCCCACCTCTCCGCTGCCTGACCATCGACTGCCTCCCTGATCTTCAGCCTATTTGTAACACAAGCAGGGCAAAGCAGCAGTCACCAACAGACATTCAAATCCAAAAAATGTAAAGAAAGAAAGCCAAGTACAAAGCCAAAGAGGAGTGCGGGACATACCTTGTAAGCCTCTGCTACGACAGCCATCTCCCAAGACTATATGTAGCTCGGCTTATGAATCTTTTCTTGCACAGACAATCACCATATCCAGCTTCGCACTCTCTCATGAATCGCCGAAAAGCTCGACCTTACCTGTTCCGAAGCAATCTTATCTCCAGCTTCGCACTCTCTCATGAGTTGCCGAGAAGCTCGACCTTACCTGCTCCTAAGCAAACTTATCTCCAGCTTCGCACTCTCTTATGGTTCGTCGAGAAGCTCGGCTTTACCTATTCCTAAGCAGCCTTTATCTTCAGCTTCGCATTCTCTTGTGAGTCGTCAAGAGGCTCGACCCTGCCCCGAAACAGCATCAATCTCAAGCTTAGTGCCTCCCTCACGAGTCACCAAAAGCCTGGCCTCAAGAGAGGTAGCTCTCTCACAAGCCATCCTCAAACTCTGTCTTTGCTCTTGCGCAAACAGCTTACCTCTCAATCCAGGTAATCATGTTAAATAATTTAATATTTTGAATAACATAGTATTTGCTATCTCTAGGCAGGCTCTTGAAACGCCTTGATCGAAGCCAAGTCATATCATGTCCACCGAGCCATATGGAGCAACGGTCCCCGTAGAAGACCGCACAAGAGTCTCAACTCTTATAGCATTCAAAGGCTAGCACAGAAGTCCCAGTCTGAAAAAGAGTAGGGGCACCACCAAGACCCATCTCCCAAGAAGCAACCTGACAACCGGACCTTGACCAAAAGCACTGGGGGCCTCATCCTCTTGAGAAAAGGGAAGACACCACTCTAAAAAGCAAAAAAAGTCTTCACCATCTCCCCATCAACAAGAGCTCTTGAAATTAGAGATAAGGACAAGAACCAGCATAGTCGAAGGGTATCACAGTCTCCCTCTCTGGCAAAAACCCAGAATGCCAATTCGTCTCCCATGAATGCTTGACAACTGCCTACTAGAACACAGCTCTCCACCAACGTCGTTTTCACAAATTTGAGCTTAAAACTCAAATTGAGAGAGATAGAAGCATTTTTTAGAAAAAATTGTCAACCAAACCGCCTAGGCGGTTTGTATGTCATAGATCTCAAAAAAATACCCAAATTCAAAAAATAAAATTCGCCTCAAACGGACTTCTGTGCACAAAATTATGGTTGTTTGAAGATTTGCTGGTTGTTTGAATATTTTTTGATACTCCAGCAGCTCCAAGTGCCTCAAGGGTGCCGCCCACCTCAGCCACATGGGCGTCACCCACCTCAACCACATGGGAGCTGCCCACTCCAGCACACAGGCAGTCTCGCCCATGCCAGCCTCGCCCAAGCAGCCAATTCCCATGCCGGCTTGCGCATGTGCCCACGCCTAGCGGTCTCTCCCTCAATGGGCACCTCCTTCATGCCTCTCATGGGCGCCGCCCTCCTGGCCTCCTATGGGCGCCGCCCTCCACACCTCCATGGGCTTCTCCTATGATATCAAGGGTATGGACTCCTCCTCGCCCCTCTCTTCTACAACTGTTTAAACTCCTAGTTTCCAATAACTTATTGTGAAACCGAAGAAAATACAAAAAAAAATTGACCCACTCCGATGAAGATGAAGTACATGCCCACAACACCTTACTCTCACCAAAAGTCAAAGGCTTGGGGCATGGGGGTAAATGACAAGCCCGAATTTAATTGGGCTAGGCCTAATGAATCGAGAAAAGGCCCAAACATCCAGGACTCACGAAAGAGCCTAAGTCGCCAGGACCCATGGAGTTGGGTCCACCCATCAAAGGGAGTTGAACAGTGAAATCAAAGGTGAATAGTAAAATCAGAGGTGAATAGTAAAGAAAGGATCAATATTGTCAAACCAATTTTGAGAATGGAAAAAAGTTTTAATAATCCAAAGCTATAATATTTGAAATTATTTTTCCTGTTTTATCCATAGTGTTCTACTTCTAAAAATTGGAAGTTGTGCTTCTTCTACAACCATTAGTTGTTATTGAAGTTAAGATACAACTAGTTGTTATCAAATATATGACAAAAAAAATTGTTGACACGAGAATAATTTCTATTTATAAATAAGAAAAATATAATAAGTAATTCCTTGATTTTGTTAATCATTGTCCAAGATGGATATCGATCCATGTCAATCATCGCCAAAGACTGAGCATTGTATTAGAGGCGTATTAAGGTGGTGTTTTGATTTTTCTTATCATGGTCTCTTTTTATTTTTCCATTTTTTAGAGTTAAAACCAACTTCCATACATATTTGTTGCAACTAAGTTTATATAAGAGCAATGTTCTTAAGTGTTTGGTATAGTAGTATTTTTAGTTTCCCTTCATACTCTCAGTGATGCTTTTATCGAGTAGCTTGTTGATGACTCAAATGTATTTGCAGTTGAAGTTTATCTTATTAATTGTGTAGTGAAGGGTGTGCATATCTTTGATGAAGATGACTTCTAGCAATACTAAACTTGGAGGATCAAAATGTTTATAGAATTAAAAAGTGAAGTCTTGTACTCTGAAGTTCTCTCTATTGGAAACTACAAATGGTATGTGTAAAACCTGAAAAAATAAAAACTTTATTAAAAAGAGCAAAATAGTAATTAGTCGTTACAGTACAGTTTGAAAATTCAAATTTTTCTAGAACACGGATGATGAAACCAACCTCACCATTGGATTCATATGACAAAATCTAGCTATCCAGCCAATTTTTGTCGAATTCTAGGACATTCGATTTGTTTTGTGGTTTATGATGCGATCGGGTGTCGCACGACTAAAATAAATACGATCAAAGTTTATTTTTGAAACCCAAGAAATAATTTAAAGTTAGTTCAATAAAAATACACTAAATTTAATAAGAGATGAGATTTAATATATTTGAGATAAAATTGGACCAAACAAAGTGAGACGTGTGGCACAACAAGGTCCAAGTGTTTGAGGAGTATAAAAAGGGAAAGAAAATCAAATTTCTTTCTACCTTCTTCCCTTGATCTCAAGAGAGAGAGCGAGAGTGCGAGAGAGAGAGAAGATAAAATCTCAAACTCCTCCTACCTTATCCTTTTGATCTATCAAGATCCAATCATCGGATTTTTTTGGGCCAAGAATTATAGTCATTCTACGCTATGAGGGCTACAAAACCACCAACGTTCGTGGTTTTCTTCAAAATCTCAAAAACAAAAATTTTGGGATAAAGCTTGGATCTTTATTTTGGGTTTTTGGAGCTTCTTCTACACAGATATAAACTACAAGAGATAGGGTTTCTTTTCTATCTAGGTTTGTTTCCAACCTAGGGTTGAAATATGAAATGGGTAGGGGTGTTATAGATGAATTCTCATGTATAACATATACCTTGAGTTGTTAGAATATGAAAAATAGGTATAAGAATATGTTAAAATCAATTCTTGTATGATTTGAGTTTGATAAAATTGCATGGTTTAGATTTCATGAAGAATATATTGGGGATGCTATGTGTTTACATAATTTTGTCTATTAAGTGTTTAATGAAATGCTTGAGATTGGTTGTGGAAATTTGATATGTTCATTATATATTGTATGATGTGATGAACATATGATAGAAATTACAATTGTAAAATTTGATTGCTTAATGATATGAAATGTAATTGTGCATTACATTTGCATATGCACGGGTAACATCACATTTGTGAGCATTCGACATGAATGTGAGTGTGTGTGCATGTTTTCTCATTAAACGTCATCCTTGGTGGATTGATACGTAGGCTAAGAAAGGTTTGATCTAGGTTCCACTGAGTCACATGGCGGGGACTTGAAGTGTCTGGATGCATAAGCATAGCATGACATGTGTTATGAGAGCTAGTAAAAGGCTTGGGTTTCCATTGCATGCGTGAATTCCATCTCATGACATGACATGAAATTGTAGCATTCATTTATGAAATGTATGTATTAGAATAGATGTTTGATATGATGACTTACATGTGACATTTCATATGTATTTGGGTTGGGAAGTAGCCTCTTTAGGAGAAACTTTATTGAGCGTAACTCACCCTTTATGGTGATACATTTCAAGTGTAGGATAGGCTCCAACAAACGACCCTTACTTCGGCCCATGTTGACGACCGAGCTGGGTTATGGCTCGTGAATTACTTTTTGTAACCTTATGTATAATTTTATTTTGGCCTTGTTTAAATTATGTACAAACCTTGTATTTTGGCAAAGACATGTAATGAGTGTAAATCTCCACTTGTTTATTGATGAGCACATAATATTGCATATTTCATGGCCTCATTACATTCATTATAACTCAACTTTTGTATTTAATTACTTAGTGTTAGCCTATTTTATGAATAATGTTGAATTCTCGATGTTGCATATTTTGATAGCTTAAATGTTGGATTTTAGGACCTTGCAACAATGTTGGATGTGTGGTAATGGCATGGACACAATACATGAGGAATTGGAGGCTTAAAAGTGAAGAAATCAAGGAGGTATTGGTATTTTGGAACAAAGGCACCAGCTGCCACATCACTGGGAAGCACTGCCTCGGTTCTCCTCCATTTTGACCATGATCTACTCAGAATCTGGAAAAGTTCAAAACATAAAAGTTGTATATCTGGATGTCTTCTGTATCGTGTCCAAATTTCAGCTCAATCCAACGGTTAGATCAAGAGTTATGCCATTTCTACCGAAGGTGGTCTAGTACAGAAAAATAGTACCGGTACTCTTGGTACCGGTACCATATGGTACCGGTACCTAGTATCGGTACCACGAATATTCTGGCCGAAAAATAGCCTGTAACTCAACTTTGAGGCTTGGGGGTCCCACCTACACTTCTCCCACTTGCCCCCCAACATTTCCTGGCACAAGAGCACGCCTCCCTTACACATTTGGAAGACTTGGAAGGCTTGGCATTAATGAAGCATGGGAGAGGAATGGGCAGGCATGTGGGCTGCCAGGCTAGGCTTGTCCTAGCCTGTGCAATGCATCATTTCAACCCTCTCTTGATCGGAGCTGGAGCAGACAACTAGGGAGGACCCTCATGGACGTTTTTTGGCAAGGCATACACTCCATATATCTCAACAATATTCAGTATTTTGGGGGGTTGGCTACCTAAGCTTAGAAGTAGTTTTAGTTTAGCTCTAAGGAGGAAGAAGATGAATAGTGACGTTTTTGCATTTTCTTCTCCATTCAAGTTGTAGAAAGCTTGTTAATCTCTTGTAAGGATCTTCTAAGTTTAATTTATTGTCTTTAATTTCATTCCTTTCAAGTTATTGCAAGTTTAGTTCCATGTTCTAGCTTTCACCATTTATGTTTTCAAGTTTTCGTCATTTCTTAGTTTAAAATGGGTATTGTTGATTTCTTTTCTTAGTTTAAGATTTCTTGCATTTAGTTAAGTTTTAATCTCCATTTCATCCTTGTCTCTTTACATTATGAATGTCTTGCTTTTAATATGAGTTGTTAGGATTTAAGTTGGTTAATCCAAGGGAAGACCTCCTCTTGGGGATTCCATTTCAACTCTTCTTCATTCCTCCCTTTTGAGTCAAATGGTTCGATTTGACGGGGTTGAGAGTGGATGAGTTGGTGAGCCTTTGATATCCCGTAGGCCTAGTCACG
>CM042189.1:23993736-24021049 GCA_023539305.1 Ilex asprella | reverse complement strand
GTACCGGTACCTAGTATCGGTACCACGAACATTCTGGCCAAAAAACAGCCTGTAACTCAACTTTGAGGCTTAGGGGTCCCACCTACACTTCTCCCACTTGCCCCCCAATATTTCCTGACACAAGAGCACGCCTCCCTTACACATTTGGAAGACTTGGAAGGCTTGGCATTAATGAAGCATGGGAGAGGAATGGGTAGGCATGTGGGCTGCTAGGCTAGGCTTGTCCTAGCCTGTGCAATGCATCATTTCAGCCCTCTCTTGATAGGAGCTGGAGCAGACAGCTAGGGAGGACTCTCATGGACGTTTTTGGCAAGGCATACACTCCATATATACAACATTATTCAGCATTTTCAAAAGAGTTGTCTACCTAAGCTTAGGAGTAGATGTAGAGAGAGAGTTCCAAGGTTGAAGATGATGAAGAGTAAATCTTGTTTTGCATTTTCTTCTCCCATTTCACTTGCTATTGTTGTAGTATGCTTTCATACTCTTGTAATCTTCATTTATTACCTTAATGTCATTTACTTCAAGTCTATTTCAAGTTTAGTTGTGTAACTTAGATTTCACCATTTATGCTTTCAAGTTCTTCATTTCTTAGTTTAAAATGGGTATTGTTGATTTCTCTTCTTAGTTTAAGATTTCTTGCATGTAGTTAAGTTTCAATCTCTATTTCATCCTTGTCTCTTTACATTATGAATGTCTTGCTTTTAATATGAGTTGTTAGGATTTAAGTTGGTTAATCCAAGGGAAGACCTCCTCTTGGGGATTCCATTTCAACTCTTCTTCATTCCTCCCTTTTGAGTCAAATGGTTCGGTTTGACGGGGTTGAGAGTGGAGGAGTTGGTGAGCCTTTGATATCCCGTAGGCCTAGTCACGGATTATGCTTAGATACTCACCAATCTCGTCCCTAGCTTCCCCCGAATCAATCGTTCATTCATGCTCAATCGGAGGAAGGCTTTGAGTTGATTTGGTATTCCCATTGGAATGAATCCTTTGGATTAGCCAACACTTGTTTTCTTGCATTTTCATTTACAAACCAAACACAAAACTCAAATACAAGATTTTACACTTTCTTTTCACTTTTGCAAAATCACTTTCACAAAACTCCCTTTCCTTCCCTGAGGAGACGACCTTGGAATACTCTTCCAAGTAAAACACGACACACGAAAGACTCCTTACGATTGGGGAGCACTTTTGTGCACATTCTACATTTCATTTCACACATATTTTGTTCATCCATTTCCCACCATTCACATTCCGTTGTTGCCTAATCTCTTGCATCATCCCGAGGGAGAGTGATATTCCCTTCACACATAAGCCATACACATTTGAGGGTGGTGTTGAGAGGTTGGGAACGTCACCGTTTTCAATCAATCATTTATATTAATAGAGCAATATAATTTTTTAGTAATTCTAATATATGTAATGATGTAAGAATGAACCATATAGATTATAACAATAGAAATGAATACTTGGGAGATAAATTGATTGTGAAGTTTAAGTTTCATAGGTGTTTAAACTTAGGAGAGGTGTTTCATAGGTGATTGTTAGGTAAGCTTAAAATATTTTTAGGTCAAAATAAGATTTTTATTGAATCTGGAAGATCAAGAAACATTGGGAGAGGTATTATGGGGTGTATTAGAAGTTAGAAAGTATTCCAGAGGTAAAACACATTTTTGATAGAACTTAGGTAGAAAGAATTTTGACACTGCCTTAGTATTTAGACCATAACCTTTTACTCTGATGTCTGTTTGAGCTAAAATTTTACAGAAGTCACTATACTTCCAAGGTTACAAAAGTTTATTTCATGAAAATTTTCTAAATCGACCTCTAAATGTGCCAAAACTTCATTGGAAGTTTAGCTTAAAATGGGATGACGTTCAAACGTGAAAGTCCGTTCGAATGACAGTTCGTTCCAGTACTTTTGGTGTTTGTAGAGCTTTGATGGAAGAGCAAAAGTACTGGGATCAAGCAACATTCTTTCAAACGTAAGTTAGCAAATTGAACATGCGACGTTCAAACACCAAATGACGTTTGAAAGTGAAACAGTAATTTACACTACCGACATTCGAACGTGAGTTACAATTTTGAGTTTCAAATTCGCGCACAGGGGTTGTTTCTCCTACTATAAATACATAAGACCGCCTCCCATAGTCTCATTTTAACATTTTTAACCCTAGAGAGTCTTGGAGAGGAAGAAAGAGAGGGGGGAGGGAACACAAGATCAAGGGAAATTTTCACATTGAAGTGGATCAAATCTTCTAGTTTTTCACACAACACTAAGGAAGAAAGGTAGAGGTTTATTCTCATTCTTGTTCATTGAGGCTAGGGCTTATATATATTTATATATATTGACTCTAAATCTTATATATTTGTTATGAAATTCTTGTTTTTTGATGTTCTTGCAAACCTTACCATGTTTTGAGTGAAGTTATGGTTTGATAGCCATAAAATTCATGTTTTTTATGTCAAAGTCTAGTTTTTCAAGAAATAGAGATTTTTCTTTTGATATTCCTTTGTTCTTGATTTAAAAACTCTAGTGCTTTGTTTGAACGCTAAAAATTATATATTTGATGATCTCTTGATTATTTTCTTAAATTGTACCATTGGAAAAATACATGGAATTGGGGGTTTTTTATTTACTTGTGATTTGAGAAATTAGTTGCTATTGTATTTCTTGTGAGGATGTTTGGATGAACATGGGTGACCATTGGCTGAGTATCGTAGAGTGGGTAGATACGTTTCTTACTCCGTATGGATTTGAAGGCTCCCTACCACTCGTAGTGGGGTTTGTGCGTTGAGAGGACCAAACCACTATTCGCTCATGTGGTATCGAGACTGATGGTTAGTATACTATTCCTGGGTTAGATCGTCCCTACTGACGCATTGGTGACTAGCACAAAATATTTCATAATTCTATGTGTTAACCATCCGATGATTAACTATTTTTACGGTGTTAATGATGGGAGTTACATATGTCAAGTTATTAATGATGACATTTGGTATTTGCAGTTAAAAGGTGTTAAATAAGACTCCTTAAGGCACTTCAACAAGGATTGAGACAAAAAGGGATGAAAGAATGACTAGAGGAAAGGTCAAGGGTTGTAGAAACAGCAGAAATCGTTATAGTACGCAAAGACTATTGGAGTACGAGGTACCAGTACGCAGTACCAGTACTGTCTGTCAAATTTTCCCAAAATCTCTGCATCTCAAGCTCTGTTGCTTTGAGGGCCCCACCATCAGCTCTCCCCTGCTCCCTTGACACACCCACAACATTATTCATCTCATTCATACCTCTGATTGGAAGTTTGGAGCTTTGGTGATAAATGAAGAGAGAGAAGGGAAGAAGAGTTGGGTGTGCAGACAAGCTCTGCACACCCCTGTCCAACCCACTCCACTTGCAGCCTATGGATGGAGATGACATCCCAAGCTACCCCAGGGCTGGAAAGGCACGTTTTGGAAGAGAAGAATCTCCATAGTTCAACATTACAGAGGAGATAGATATAGAGAGAAGATGAAGCTGGGCAGAAGACAATGAATAGTATTTCTTAGTGTGAAAAATTGTGATTTTGATGTTTTCCATGATGCATTGCCTTGGACCCCTCTGTAAGAACTTGTAAAACGTCATTTAATGTTGTTCTATTTCAAGTCATTGCTAGTGTAACACTCTCTTTAAGTTTCTACCATTAATGCATCAAAGTCTTCCATTGGCTTAGCTTAAAACTGGTATTAAATTCCTTCACATTTAGCTAATGATTTCTTGCACTTAGTAGCTTTAAAATTTCATATCTTTGCAATGCTTCATCATTCCATTGTCATTTCCATTTCAAACATGAGTAGCTAAATCTTAAAGTTGGCAAAACCAAGGGAAACCTCCATTTGAGAATATTATTTCAACTCATTCTCTCCCTTCCCTTATGAGTCCAATGGTTCGGTTTGACGGGGTAGAGAGTGGATAAGTTGGTGAGCCTTTGATATCCCGTAGGCTTAGCTACGGTTTATGCTTAGATACTCGCCAACCTTATCTCTATATTCCCCCGAATCAATCATTCATTCATGCTCTATCGGAGGAAGGATTGGAGTTGAAACAGTATTCCCATTGGAGTGACTTCTTGGGTTTGCCAACATTTGTTTCTCATTGCATTTTCCCGAAACACATTCCACCAAACAACTTTCAACCACAAAGATTTTTACACCTTCTTTGATTTACAATCATCTTCATTTTGGTTTACTTTCTTCCCTGTGGAAACAACCTTGGAATACTTCTCCAAGTAAAACATTGACACACGAAAAACTCCTTGCGATTGAGGAGCATTTTTGTGCATTCATACATCATATTTACATCATCCCACTTTTCTTTCCTCTTGCCTTTTCTTTTGACACTATCTCAAGGGAGCGTGACACTCCCTCCCTATTTGAACACACATCACACATCCATTAGGGGATAGCATTTAGGGGTTAAGGAAAAGTAAAGAAAACCATCAATTAGTCGGTATACGCCCTTCCTAAAGTTGTATATTCTTGCAAGGATTGAGTGTGTGTGTCAACCAAGATATTTTCAAAGTGTGTATTCATGCGAAATCTTGCTTCCTACCTGAGATACAATTGGGGACACAAATACAAATGTGGGCGAAATGATTTATTATTGGAAATGGTTTAATGTTGGAATGGTTTATTGTTTGGAAATTGGTTTTACTCATCATTTAATTTACTACTACTGCGTGAACTTGAGATCTGATAAATTGCCACGATTTTATTTCAAAGTTATATATGATATTTTGTAAAGTGAGACCAAATTGTTTTATATGTTTTCTAAACCTTGTTCGAGTTTTAGAGGATTTTCCTATAGAGCTTAGTGCTCACCCCCTACAAAGCCAATACTTTGAAAGTGAATGGGGTGTAACAACGTGGTATCGGGCTATACAGTATCCATGAGTATTCTGCAGGTTGATAGGTGATTAACGAGTAAAGAAAAGACCCCCAGATTTTGGGGTATCACAGTATAAGACTTGGAAAGTTGCACTTAATTCTAATTCTATATTTATCGCAAATTGTCACAACTATTTCATATTGTGTGGTTCTGGTAAACCAAATTCAGCAAACTTTTTATTAAGTGTGACAGTGTTGTTGTTCCAGTTTGTGATATAGCTTCACTATCTTACACTATTGGATTGACTCAAAATGAAAAGTCCAAGTTAGGCATCCACAAAATTGAAAAGTAAAGGTCAGGCGTTAAGAGAGAACACAAATGAATTATAGTAATCTCTCATACTTGAATTGAATTTATTTTCTTGTACCAATTTTATTTATTTTCTTGATACTATATAGTTTTAAACCATAAAACTTGAAGTCTTTTTCCCTTGTATTGGTATCAAAATTATTTGTCAACTATTTTGCATTTTTGGATGAGTTGTCCTAAGATTTGTTGCCCCTTTAGACAATTTAACATTCTGCTCCAATATGCAATACTCAAATTCATCGGATAACAAATGTCTATCATGATAAAATTGTTGTAGTCATTCAATTACATTATAGTAAAAGGTCAGACTTAGAATGACTTTGAAGTATTATAATGTTTGATAACTATGAGGTTACTCCAATAATGATTAGTTTATGTTCTCAACTTAAAAAAGGGTAAAAAATCCAAATGATAGAGTAGATATATTAATTTCATTCATATATTTTGATTCGTAAGAATATGTTAACTACTGTATTTTTTTTATTATTTCAATGAAATTATAACTTAGAATTATTCATGTGCAATGCACGTGTGCACCAACTAGTATTAAAATAAATAAATAAATAGACCTCACAAAAATTAATAATCAACCTGTCATATAAGCAAATAACTCTCACTCTTCCTTCATGGGGTTCCCCTTGCCAGCTTGGAGTTTTATTATTGGTTGGTAATGTCAAGTCATTAATAGTGACATGGTATCACCATTGAATTTAATATTTACTCCTTTTGGGGTAATTTCATTGAGTTTGTGTGAGGTTTTTAAGTATTATTGATCTCCCTTGACATTGTTCAGAAAATATGATTAAACCCCAAGGGTTAATCTTAGGTATTTTCAATACAATGCTTTTATTTAACTAGCAATGCTAGCATGTTGAAAATTGGATAAAAATGGATGAAAAATTCTATATAAAAATGCAACATTTATTTGCATTTCAAAATGAAAAGTCCATTTTTTTTCGATTTTTTTTAGGTTGAGATTGATTGTTTATAGAGAATATTATAAAACATTAGAGTGAAAATTACACTTGCCCATGACAGTAGAATCAATTACAAGGAATTCAGTTGAATTTTACAAAATCACATATGATATTAGGGAAATTTTAAACAATGCAAGGAGTGTTTAGAATTTGGAAAATAAATTAATTTGTTCTTAATATTAATTGTGTCATTAAGGAAATTTGATGCTTATGGATCATATCCATATGTGGGGTTTATTGTTACTTGATGTTGAGTATACAGTGCACTATCATTTGTATATGAGAAAATATACATAATGATCATCGGTGTTGTTGATACCAAAATTTGATGTGAACTCCACGACCTTGCTTTGATCACCTGAAAAAGAAGTTGGGGACCAAAAGGGAGTTCTGGAGGTCAACCCTTTAACGCCTAAATTAGAAAGGGTATTTAAGAGGAAGAGTATGAAATTAAGATTTCAATTACCTTAATCGGATTATCTCATCACGTCCCTTTTATAGGCAGTGGATTAGGTTGTTGGAGGATTCTTATCCATAATTTGAATATGGGCAGTACCAGAGTTATAGTGGGTAACGACTCTCCATCTGGAGTAGGAGTCTCAACTGGATTTGAATTAGTCAAATCGTGAGGAGATATGACTCTACCAAGACACGAGCTGGTAAGCTAGTGAGCAAGGAGCTGGGAGATAGGAGCTAAAAGCTAGAGTCCTATTCAAATTAGAACTCATGCCAATTTGAGTTGGACTTGGACTAAATGGTCTTTTCACCTTGTGTCAATTTCTCCATTTTTAATAGCCCCTCAGTCCAGCTCAACATGTGTGCCATTCCCTGTTATATGGATGCCAATGTGTTTAAGAGCTCTACTTTTAAAACAAGCTTCTAGACGTTTATCTTTGCCGATATATCTCCTTTTTGGTATTGAGCTGTTAGACATTTGATATCGCCCATCAAGCTCTTTGTTATATTAGCGAGATGTTAGGCATCTACTTTTTTCAAAATAGCTCATTCTCAAATGTAGGTTGTTAGGCTTTCAACCTCTTTAGCTCTCCTCTTATGAATTGGGATTTAGCCATAGTTTGGGGGTTCAACTGACCAAGTTACCAACCTAGCTGTGTTCCTCTTTATTCCTTCATTTGAAAAGTGTTTCATTGAGTTTTAATTTGGTCAACTCTATTTTGATGGATCAACCAAGTTGATCCCTCCAACGAGCTTAGGTGGTGCTAGGTCTTGTGCTAGTGAGTAAGAGGTCCCAAGTTTCTCCCGCTCATATTTGAGCAAGGCGCCATGATTTTGGGATGTCCTATGTGTGACTCAATTAGATGTTTGTCCAATTTTTCTTGGCCCACCTCACCATGTGGTGATTGACCCAACTCATTCACACACACTCACACTCATGTCAATGCCCTTGAATGTAGTGTAAGCTGTGCATATGCAATATAATGTGCAATTATAATTTTATTCCATTACAATGCTAACTATATCATGTCAGCTTGTGTCATCTCATAAGCATCAACATGTTAATTATATTATGAGGCATATAATAACATTCTATAACCATCACTAAGCATGTTATAAGCAATATCAATTCAAATAATACATTTGAACACAGTTTGACATTTTATCAAACACTCATAAGGCATAAATTATAAACATATAACATACCTATTCATATAACTAACATTTAACATGTTCAACATCTAATATCAAGGAGAATTAGGCATATTATGTTCATCAATTAACCCAAACATCCCACTAGTCACACTAGTTACATGGTAGCTATGTAAATTATCTACATAACATTACCCATACCATATACATTCTTAGAATTGCAAGTAATTCTAAATAGGAGGAAACCCTTCCCTCTTGAAGTGTAAGCAAACAGTAAGCTCCTTAAGAATACCCAAAAATAGCTTCTCAAGCCCTAGCCAAAAAGCCCTCGATTTTTGAAAGTTGTGGAAAATAGTTGGTGTTGACGCGTTGCCCTCATCGAGTAGAACAAGTTTAGTTCTTGGTTAATCGAATTCTAATGGTCGAATCTTGAGATATGAAAGGAAGAAGAAGAAAAAGCTTGAAAAACTTTGGTTTCTCTCTCTTTCTCTCCAATGAAAATGGCAAGTGTAAGAGGCAAATATAGATGTACCTCCTACAAGAGTGAAGGAGTGATATTTTTGGTAAAAGTGAGATTTGAACTTGATCTCCCAAATTTTTTTTTTTTTACAAAATGAACAAACTACCCAAGATCGAAGTGCTTCGATCGAAGGCACTCTGATGCTTAAGACAACAATTGAATTGAGTGAATTGCCAGAAGACAAGGAGAGTTCAGTGTACCTTTCACCCTGACTACTTATGCCTTTTATAAATCCCTGTTTAGTTAGGGTTTCCATGATTTTCGATTCAAGGTGGTACACCTTCCTTCAATTAGGCGATTCTGTTCAGGAAGTTACTGAGATCTCTCTGGCAATCCCTTTTGTCGAGCCTATGATTATGCCTGTTCGTTTGACCATGATGCTTGGATTATAGGCATCTCTTTAGCTCTTTATTTATTGATTGAAACAACTCAGTCATGATGAGGATCGACCTCTTCTATGTATTCTCAAGCTCTTTGAATAGCTCGACTTTGTTCTAATGACCAAGTCCAACATGGTCTTTGTCACGTGATCTGTCTTGCCATCTTCACGTGGGGTCATTTATTGCAAGTGCACGTGTTGTAAAGGGAGCCATCCCCTTCATTTGCCCCCAGAAAACGTCTGACAGTCTCTTTTCGTCTGTCAGTCGTTTTATGCCCCCAAACCCATCATTGCTCGTACCCCTTGTTTGGGCGGCATGCCCAGTCATTTAAATATTGCCTTTTAAAATTCCCTCCCTTTAAAAGAGACTCCTTTCATTCCTTTCTTCACTTTGCCTTCTCAACTTCAGACTTCTTTACCTCTTTCTCATTTTTTACTTTCATTATCTTCTACAATGGCTCCTCTTACGTCCTCTGAGGTTCCAACTTTTAAAACCAAATATAACATCCCAGAGGATGTTGATATTTGAGTGGCTGGTACCGACGAACCTCTCATCGGTACCAGAGAGAGCATTCCAATCTACACCCGTGTGATCATTGAGGGCAGTGTTCACTTCCACTCGATCCCCTACTCCTTTGGGTGCTTTTAGCTATGAAGCTATGCCTCATCTAGTGTTGCCCCAATTTCTTCAGAATAGTGATGGGCATGGTTGTTTTGAACAAACTTCTGAACTTGAGCTTAGGGTTATAGGAGATCTTGTACTGTTACATCATCAAACCGGCTGGAGACAATTACTATCTTGCAGTGAAGAAAAAGGACTGCTATTTGGTGACTCATCTCCCAGATTCTAACAAAGGCCATGAGAATGACATAGTCTTTGTTTCTGGAAATTAGGAGTACGTTGTTGGTGTTACTCCCTCGTATCGCTGCCTATATGAAGAAGGCGCACCGGGTATCTTTTTTTTTCTACTCTTTCATCTTAGTTTGTTCACTCAATATTTTTTTGACTTAGAATCTTTTCTGAAGGCGATACTGTGAAGGGTAGAATTCATGAGTTAGCAGTAAAAATGGTTGAGCTTAAAAAAGTTTGGGGCTACAATGATTCTCTTTTTTGCTGAGCTGCTCACACCCTGCTCGGGTACACACTGACTTACATATCTTTCATAGCTATGCCAAACCAACCAAATACTACTCTTGTGTCTGATCGGGAGACCATTCAAGTAGCTCGAGAGCAAATGCCTCGGTCCTATAAGAGAGCTTTACCAAGCATTTCTGGTCAAAACAGAACTGTCAAGAATTTTCATGATTTTTTATCGACTGTTGAGTTGACTTACACCTCCGAACCATCTTTGCCACTTGATTCATCTGCTTCTTTGATCCTTTTACATGAAGAGGAGCCTGCACTCAAGGTTCATGCTGAAGCCGTCCTTCTTGAACCGAATGATGCTGCTTTACAAGCCGATGATGTTGTTGACTTGGTTTGTGCCCCAGACACTTCAATTCCTATTAAGTTGAATCCCCCGATTTTTGTTCATTCCCCCCGATAATCAAGCTGATTCAATCTTTGAACTTTTCGAAGATCTTGCCCCAAAAAAGCATAAAATTACAGAGTTCCAAGCAACCCCTTCTGATAGCTAGCCAATCCTCATTTCTGCCCTATCCTTAATGCCAAAAGAAAAGAGATCAATGTGAAAGATTCAACCATAGAAGATTTTAACATCGTTGTAGGGATTGCTAGGGGTGATTCCACCTCAGTACTTAGCCATGAATGAGGTTTTGTCTAATGATGAAGTTGTTCTCTAGGCAATCCAACATATAGTTTTGGTAAATCTCGTTCCTTTTGCTTTTCTTTAGAAACGTAAAAATTTATGCAAGTTTCTTTTATTTGATCTTGAAGAGGCTTCAAAAGTTTCATGAGGTAGGGGCTTGGATAGTCTGAAAAGATAAAGCCATGAAAGATGCTATCCATGCTTGTGCCTCAGCCTTGGCAAAGAAGGAGTCTGTCGATGAGGAGTGGGCCAAGCTCTATGAGGAAGCTCAAGTTATTTAGGCTCAAAATCAAAGCCTGACTGAAGAGAACAAGAAGTTTCTGACAAAGATTGGGAAGTTGAATGAATCTGAACACGAGGCGAATGTGGAGCTCTCCCAATCTCAGCTCGATTATGCAAGTCTTCTGGAGGAATTTGAAAAATTCAAATATGAGGTCAAAGATCGAGAAGACTCTGCATATGATGAAGGGACTAAGAAGGCAAAAAATGATATGGCTTTGCAGATCCCTCAACTGGAGAAGGCATTCTTTGGCAAGGGCTGGCATGTTGCCCTAACTGCTGCTGGAGTTCATCAGTCTTTTGAGCTCTACTCTCGCCATTCCCTTTCTAGCTCCTCCCTATCTTCATCTTCCCGAAGACACTTAGAAGATTTTAGTGATTTCAGTACTTTTTGATGTACATGTTTGAAAATCTTTTTTGAATGATGGTGTAAGTTTTTTGAAGTATAATGAAAGTTTCATTTCTTGGTTCAGTGTTTTTTGTTTCTTCTTCAGTTTCTATAATCCATTCAAAGATTCCTCAAATCTTTATGGCCCTTTATTCAGTTGTTATTTACTCGATAATAACTTAGGGAAAATCCAGAAGTTTGACCTAACTCGACCCTTCTTTGAAGAACTCAGTCCCTTAATAGAGACTACTTAGAAAGACTTTGAAGTTATGGCCTTTGCTCGGCCCCTCATCCCCTCATCAAAGAGCTTGGTCCCATCAATGGGACCTTTAAGTACTTAGAAAAATTTTACTCTTGAAGTTAGGACCCTTGCTCTGCCTTTCTTCAAAGAGCTCGGTCTCATCAATGAGACCTTTAAATACTTAAAAAAAATTGATCTTAAAGCTATGGCCCCTGCTCAGCCTTTCTTCAACGAGCTTGGTCATCTAGTAGAGTTAGTCTCTGACCCTCTAAGCATTTTTAGAGACTGTTTCTACCCTGCACCGTCCCACCGATCTAATCGGGCTCAAATCCATCTGTAACCAGCTTACATCGTCCTGCATAGCTGGGGGCTGGATCTGATCGAGTGGCTACTCCTGATTTAAGTTTACACTTCTATCAGAATGTTTTGCCTCCCTGCCTTAGCAATAGGACGTTTACAGTAATGAAAATAGAGATGAATCTTAAGATCGAGAGCTTTTATTCATATTATTATCAGTACATTACCAAGAGCTTGACAATCACTTTTGCAAAATCTTCAAGATAAGGGGTACCCTGATGTTTTCGAAGGCACTTCGGAGTTTTATTTCAAAAAAGGTACTTTTTAGAAATAGAACTTTCTTAGGTTGGTACAGTTCTAGGGGTAAGGCATCGTTCTACGGTCCAAAGTTTCAAGCTCATAATACCCACTGCTCCCTACTCGAGCTACTCTATACGACCCTTCCCAATTGGCTCCAAGCTTTCCATGTGCTGGGTTCTTAGTTGAGCCTAGAACGTGCCTTAGGACCAAGTCTCCAAGGGTGAAAACTCGAGGATTAACCTTCTTGTTGTAAGCTCGGGACATCTCCTACCGATATGAAGCCATCCATATTGCTGCTTGCTCTCTTTTCTCCTTTGCTAAATCAAGGTCTCAAGTGATGATGATATCATTACTATTTCTTTCGACTAGCTTTGTTCTCAAGGATGGTAAACCAATCTCCAATGGGATTCCCGCCTCCATCCCATAGGCTAGTGCAAAAGAGGTCTCTCTAGTCGAGCGTCGAGGTATGGTTCGGTACGTCCACAGAACACTTGAAAAATTTTCCACCCATCTTCTCTTAGCATCCTCGAGTCTCTTATTAATACCATCCAAGATTGTCTTGTTGGAAATCTCTGCTTGCCCATTACTCTGAGGATAAGCTGGGGTCGAATAGTAGTTCCGAATTTCGTATTGCTGACAAAAAACTTTAAAGGGACCACTATCGAATTGAGTCATGTTATTAGATATGAGGGTGTTAGGGATTCCAAACCTAGTAATAATGTTTCTCTAGATGAATTTCCTTGTATCAGTATCTATGATGTTAGCTAGGGGCTCGGTTTTCACTCACTTTATAAAATAAGCGGTTGCAACAAGCAGAAATTTCTTATTGCCAGTAGCCCAAGACAATGGTCCCATAATATCCAGTCCCCATTATGCAAATGGCCACGGGCTTGCCAATGAAAACAGTTCCTAGGCTAGTCTTCTCGGGATCGGTGAGAATTTTTGACACTTTTTGCACCGTCTAACAAAATATTGAGCATCATTATGCACGTAGGGCCACCAAAACCCCTGGAAAAAGGCTTGATGAGCCAGAGATCTTCCACTAGTATAAACGCCGCAACTCTCCTCATGAATTTCAGACCAAAAATCAGGGACTAATTTGGGGTGCACACATTTCAAGTAAGGGCCTCAAAATGAACGTTAGTAAAGCTCCCCTTTTGGAGATAACTAGAACCTAGCTGCCTTCAGTCGTATTTTATAGGCTTCCTTCTTGTATTCAGGTAAGTCCCCATTCTTCAGGAAGGCGATGATTCGGTTCATCTAACTTGGCTCCATTTCACTACATAAGACTTCATCTGAACTGGTAACCAAAATACTCGGGTCGGACAGGAATTCAATAGTAATAGTCCTTTCAATCTCTTGTTCAATGGCGAGGCTAGTGATCTAGGGCATCGACATGAGAGTTTTTTGCTCTTCCTACCTGCTGGATTGAGCATTCTAGAATCTGGCTTAATTTTTTTTTTTACTGCAGCATGATATGTCATCATTCTCTCATCCTTTTCCATGTACTCCCCTATTATCCGATTCACCACCAATTGTGAATCACAAAATGTATGGAGCTTTCTTACACCCAATTCAGCTGTAAGCCTTACTTCGGCTATTAAGGCCTCATATTCTGCTTCTTTATTCAAGGCTGGGAAGCTAAGCCTGATGGTTTTTTTGAGAATACATTCCTCCAGACTCTCTAGTATGAGGCCAATGCCTGCACCCTTCTGATTAGAAGATCCGTCCACAAATAAAATCCATTTTCCACCGAGCTCTAGTTTGTCCGTATCGTCAGTCTGGTCGCTGAGTACTTGTCTATTCTTAGGTTGGAATTCAGTAATAAAATCTGCCACCACCTGCCCCTTGATTGTGTTTCTCGGATCGAACATAATGTCAAACTCTCCGAGCTCTACAACCCACTTAGCAATGCATCCTGATTGATCGGCCTTCCAAAAAAGAGCTTTCAAGGGTTGGCCAGTGAGCACTACAATTCGGTGTGCCTGGAAATAGTGTCTTAGCTTCCTAACCGAGTTTATCAGGGCAAGTGCGAGTTTCTCCAATGGCGTGTACCTTGACTCGCCTTCCAAGAGAATCTTGATCACATAGTTTACTTGGCTTAGTTTTACATGGTCATCTCTCATGAGTGCCCCACTCATTGTGTGCTTGGACACTGCTATGTAGAGGAAGAGGCTCTCCTTGGGTAATGGTGTTGTCAGAATTGGTGGGGAGGTCAAGTATGCTTTCAGATTTATAAATGCTTCCTCGCATTCCTGATTCCATAACACACCTTTCTTTCCTTTGATTGATTGGAAGAAAAGTTTGCATTTGTCTGAGGCTCGGGATATGAATCTCCTGAGCGCGGCTGCCATTCCAGTTAGTCTCTGTACCAACTTTACTGTCCGAGGTGATTGTAGTTCTGCAATTGCCTTCACTTGATCAGGATTCACCTCGACTCCTCGGTGGGTCACTAGAAAACAAAGGAACTTTTTAGAGCCAACATTGAATGCACACTTTGAAGCATTCAACTTCATTTTGTATTTTCGAAGTATGTTGAATGTTCTCCTTAAGTCAGAGCAATGACTGGTGGCCCTTCGACTTTTAACCACCATGTCATCTATGTAGACTTCCATGCTGTTACCTAACTAGTGGGAAAACATTTTTCTTACCAACCTCTTATAGGTTGCTCCTGCATTCTGTAACCAAAAGGGCATTACTTTGTAGCAGTATGTTCCCTCGGGTGTTATAAATGTTGTCTTTTCTTGATCCAGCTCGGCAAAGGGATCTGATGATATCCACTATAGGCATCCAAGAAACTCATTCACTCATGATTGGCAGTTGCATCAACCAACTGATCTATCTTCGGCAAAGGAATGCTATCTTTTGGACATGCTTTGTTGAGGTTGGTGAAGTCAACACAAAATCTCCACTTCCCATTTTTCTATTTGACTACTATGGTGTTTGAAAGCCAGGTTGGGTACTGAACCTCCGTAATGGTCTAGGAATCCAACAACCATGCCACCTCTTCTTTCACCGCTTCTTGATGCTGTGGTGGTGACCTCCTAAGTTTTTGTTTGATTGGCTTAAAGCTAGGATCCATGTTCAACCGATGATATGCCACTTTGGGCGGTACACCAGGAATTTCATACGTTGTCCAAGCGAAGACGTTGGCATATTCCCTTAGTAATGAGACAAGTTAGTTTTGTTGTTCGGGGCTGAGAGAGGTTCCTAATAGAAAATACTTGTATTCATCTCCGTCCTTGTCTAAAGGTACTTTAGACAAGTCTTCAACTATTTGGTTAGTTACTTCTTGTTTCATGCCTCAAGGTACTTTAGGACTTTCCTTGATAGTTCGATCGCTAGAAACTACCGAGCTATCAAGGATTGAATGCTATTTTGTAGTTTTGATTACCGAGCTCCTCTCTCTTCCTTTCACACCGTCTCTTACTTTAACTGAGGCTAATAAGCTAGTTTTGGAACTTACTTGGTCACCTCGAATGTTTACTATTCCTTCTGACGAGGGGAACCTAAGCATCTGGTGATACTTTGACAATACAACCTTCATCTTGTGGAAGCAGGATCGTCACATTATTACATTATATGCTGATACCGTATCTACTACAAGGAATTTGGTCATGACGCAAACTGGCCTGGTTTTCATAGGAAGTGTAATCCTTCCCCTGGGCAGTACAATCTTTTCGCTAAAATTGACCAAAGGAGTATTGGATGGCTTGAGATCCTCCTGTTTAAGCCCAAGATTTTGGAATATGTCCATGTACATAATTTTTGAGAAACTCCCTGGATCTATCAACACCCTTTTCACATCGTAATTTTAAATTCAAAGTGTGACATCCAACACGTCGTTGTGCGACTGATGTACCCCAACCAAGTCCTGCTTGGTAAATCAAATGGCTTCAATTGATTCTTCCACCTTAATCCTTTTGCTCCTAACTTCTGGGGTTAGTCGCAACTGATGAACTTCTCTCTCCTTCGTGGTCCTCTGAATATATGCCTTAGTAGCATTATTTGTTGCCATTTGTGGATTCGTCGCAGCATGGATTACATCTATCACACCTACTACTGTGGTCTGGTCCCCTTGTGACTTGTTTCTCCCTCCATAGACTTTAGCACCATCCTCGATGAACTCAACAAGATGCCTCGTCTAGACCAGCTCTTCCCAATGCTGCTTTAAAGATTGAAAATTCTTGGTCATATGACCTACATCCCGATGATAGGAGCACCTAAAATTAGGATTCCCCTTTAAAGGATCCTTTGTTAGCTTATTGGGCCACTTAAAATATGGCTTCCCCTTGATCTGAGTCAATATTTTGTATATCGATTCTTTAAACATTGTATTCACCCCAATGAAGGGAGATTTCATGGGATGCCCTTCCTTTTCTTTCTTCTTTCCTACTTCTCTATTCAGATCGGTCTGTTTGTCATGGCTAAACTACTTTCTGATGGGATGCTCCTTCCCCACGTCTCTAGATAAATCGTCATCGACTTTTGCGTACTTCTCGATCCTCACCATTAGCTCCTCCATGTCAGCGGCATCCCTTCTGGTGAGAGACTAATATAAGGGATTTACTTTCGACAATCCTATCTTGAAGGATGCCACCACAATCTTTGGGTTGCAAGTCTCCACTCCATTCATCGTTTCTTAGTAACGATGAGCGTATTTTCTTAAAGTTTTGCTACTTCTTTTCTTCAATGTGAGCAAGGCCCCAACATCTTTGGGTTGTTTACTGCTTGTAATGAACCGAGTTGTAAACTGCTTGGCTAACTGAGCCCATTCGTCTATTGACCCCTTTGGAAAATTGTCGAACCACTTCATGGCTGACTCCTCGAGGCTGCTGGGGAAGATAGTGCAGAGTAATGACTCGTTCTTCCGGTGAATTCTCATAAGTTGCCTGTAATGTCTGATGTGGGAGGATGGATCGGTCTTCCAATCATACAACTTAAAATTCAGGATGGTAAATTTACTTGGGATCCAAGCTTTCTCAATCCACTTGGTAAAGGGGGATGATTTTGTTCTGTCACCATACTCCTCTGTGGCTCTTCGGGCTAGGTCCCTAGCTGATTTCTACTCGGGTCTCCTTAGAAGGTTATTTAATTCTTTTGTAATAAACTATTTCCATGAGTCTTTGCCTCGAACCTGGCATCTCTTTTCCTTGTATTCATCTTCCTCTTCGTCATTCCTTTTGCTACGTTTCTTTTTGGGACTCTCTCGCTTCTCTTTTTTAGTTATCTCCTTCAATCTAGTCTTCAATTCTTTATTTTCTTTCTTTCATAAGATCCCTTTCCTTGGCATAGGACTTCTTGAATAGTTTGTCAAGTGCGTTGAGTCGGTCCTGCAGGGACTGAACAAGTTTTGCCAGAGAGTGGTTTTCCCCCTCGGCACGGAGGGATTCACCACTATTGGCATTTGGTTAATTCCGGTACCGGGACGGCTTAAAAATGGTCGAGGACAATTCATCATCCTCATGGGGTTTAACTAGGCTTCTGCCCACCTTCATCCTAACATCGCAATCTGAAGGAAGCGACACTCTGTAGTCTGGATAGGAATCCCTCAAGGCAAAGCTACCTACAGGTGAACATATGGCACTTCTTAATCTTGACATTGGCTTTTTGTTTCGATTGATAAGAATTTTCCCACAGACGGCGTCAAAATGTAAGAGGCAAAAACAGATGTACCTCCTACAAGAGTGAAGGAGTGATATTTCTGGTAAAAGTGAGCTTTGAACTTGATCTCCCAGTCTTTTCTTCCTGCAAAACGAACAAACTGCCCAAGATCGAAGTGCTTTGATCGAAGGCACTCCAATGCTTAAGTTAGTAATGGAATTGAGTGAATTACCTAAAGATAAGGAGAGTTCAGCATACCTTTCACCTTGATTATGCCTTTTATAGATCCCTTTTTAGTTAGGGTTTCCATGATTTTCGATTCAAGGTGGTAAACCTTCTTTAAATTAGGTGATTATGTTTAGGAAGTTGCTGAGATCTCTCTAGCAATCCCTCATGCCGAGCCTATGATTATGCCCGTTTGTTTGACCGTAATTCTTGGATTATAGGCATCTCTTTAGCTCTTTATTTATTGATTGAAATATCTCGGTCATGATGAGGGCCGACCTCTTCTCTGTATTCCCAAGCTCTTTGAATAACTCGACTTTGTTCTTGTAGAACCCCAAGACCCACCCTGGTCGGCATTACATGCTAATTACCATTCCTATCACGAGAGCACTAAGTAAATCCATCAATATTAAAATGTTTAATTCATCATGTATAACATGGAAAATATCATTCCAAAAGAATAAGCCAAGTTATGGCGTTTACATCCCCAAAAGAATAGGTCCATCTTGGCCTTTACCTTTTAACAAAATTAACTAAGGCAGCGCAACGGAATATAACAAAATAAACCAGACTTTACATTGTTTCAAAATAATATCATAGTCTAGTACAAAAGAATGTGTCGCTCTAAGCGTCCACCTCGGGATCCACACTCCCATCTAGCGGAGTCACACAGTACGCGGGCTCCTCTACTCCCAACTCTTCCACTAGCACATAATCTGAAAATTGTGCAATTGTAGGGGATGAGCACAAAGTTCTATAGCAAAATCTTCCCAAACTCAACAACGTTCAGAAAAATGTAAAACCAGTCGGTCTCATTTAACAAAATAACATATATAGCTTTTGAAAAAAAATAAAGACATTTAAATCGATCTCAAGTTTATACAACAGTGATAATTTCATGGAAACATTAAAAAAAACGCATTTCACAAAGGAAACCATTTCTTTGGTTAGGAAAGGCGCCTTCTGTTACATTGTTCCATACCAATGCACCGGCTCCGACTTAATTCAATCCATGTTCTCATCTAGATATATAGATATATATTGGTTCATTCCATGCCATGTACGTTGATTGTTTCTCAAGAATCTATCCAACGACTATACCTAGTTCACCAATCACAATCAAATCACAAGCACTTTGGGAAAGGGCGTCTATCATACCAATGGCAGTGACGAGTCCCTTCCTAGGAAAGGAATACCAACCCTAGTTCAAACTCTGTAACACCCCAAAATACACCCTGGACGGCATTACATTCAATAACCCTTCATACCATGAGAGCACTAAGATAAACCATCAATAAAGAGACTTCCTAACAGTATTCCATAACATTTACATCAATATCCCAAAAGAATATGCCATCTTTGGCCTTTACATTCCCAATGAAAATTTACTATTATAGCGCAGCGAAAAGTACAAAAGGAATCTAGACTATACAGTGTTTCCAAAATAGTATTCTAGTCTAGAACAAAAAGTAAAAGACATCTCTAGATGTCCCACTCCGGATCCATGTATCCCTCTAGTGAAGCCTCCCCAAGGTACGACTCGTTAGTAACGAGTACATCCTCTGGCCCAATATCTGAAAAAGGTTCAATTGTAGGGGGAGAACACGAAGCTCTGTAGAAAAATTCTCCCAAACCCATACAAGGTTTAGAAATACAGATAAAACGGTCGGTCTCATTTTTTTAACATAACATAGATGCATAATTTGGAATAAAGCAGTGACATTTTTTAAAAAGAGGATCTCAAGTTTATTTCAAAACATTACTTAAATGAATAAACGAGCAATCACACACAAATAATAATCGTTAATGATTATAAACAATTTTCCATAATTCTTTAGGTAGGTGGCATACTTTGTGGTAACCTCCATCCCCTTTTAGGTCACCTTGGATTCTCAAACATCCTTACCGGCAACCTCTTGAGAATAGATGAGTATCCTTACATGGAACCTCTCACCAATCATTACATTGTTTCCCAAACATCCTTACCGGGAACCTCTTGAGAAGGGGTGAGCATCCTTATAAGGAACCTCTCACTATAACGGGCTTACTTCTCAAGCATCCTTACCGGGAACCTCTTGAGAAGGAGTGAGCATCCTTACAAGGAACCTCTCACTCATGTGAGTCACCAACAACCCATCCAAACGTACAATTTCACAATTATCCCAATTTATAAGCATTTATCTACGATCCCAAAATATATCATGCAACAATTTCACAACCAACCAAGACAAGTACATGAGATCACAATAGCATCATTTTATGGTTCGATATGAAACACTAAGGTTTTGAAATCAATAATTTGGAACAATTTAGAGCAAAGTTCATCTCCCTTGAAATCTAGGGTTTTTAATCAAGGGAACGGATTCAAAGGTTAATCAAACAATGATATTATTTAAATCATGGTAATAGTCACAAGGGTATTAAGAAACAAGGATTATATAGCCTACATGTATAATTTTAAAGTGAAAAGATTACATATATATAGGCCCTAGCCTCAATGTAAGTGAGTGAGAGAAAACCCCTACCTTTAGTTCTTGAAAAGTTAGGTTTTGATGTACTCCAAGGTATGAATTCCTTCAAAGCAAGTGTTTCTCTCTCCTTTTCTTCCTCTCTTTTTGTCCTTTCTTTCTCTCTTAGGGTTTCTAAGGTTGGAGGGGTTGAAATAGAGCCAAAGGAGGCGACATAAGGTATTTATAGGGCAAACAATCGGACCAAGATCGCGACATTAAACGTTCAGATTTTTCTTTCAGCTGTACCGGTAGGCTGAACTCTCTGGACCAAAGTGTACTGGTATACTGTACCGGAAGGGTTTTGCCCAGTTTTATCTTTTTCCTCCGTTTTTCTTCCAATCAATCCTAAACTCTTCCAAAACTAACCCAAACTTTCACAACATACATTTGTACCCCAAACATAGTTGGTAGAAGTTCTTTTACAATTCATGTCACCCATTCACTAGCTAAACTAGCTTTAATTATGATTTACACTGACATTCAAAATTTCTACTTTTCCAACCTATCGAATTAAAATACACATCACTACACATATCCACACTTTTACCACAAGTAGTTTCTTTATATTTATATACATATATAAAAGAAAATTTGGGGTGTTACAATTCACCCCCCTTGAAGAAAGTTTCGTCCTCAAAACTTACCTCAAGTAGCGAACACATAGGGATACTTCTCCCGCATTTCTTGTTCCGGTTCCCATGTAGCTTCCTCCACTTCATGGTGTTGCCACATTACCTTCACTAGTCGAATGACTTTGTTGCGGAGTACCTTCTCTTTAGCGTCGAGAATCCTCACTGGTTGTTCTTCATACTGGCTCGATCTTGAACCTTTATATCTTCCAAGTCCACGACCGGCGTGGTATCCGATCGACATTTCCATAACATTGAAACGTGGAACACGTTGTGTACCCCAAACAACTGAGCTGGTAACCGCAACTGATACGCAGCTTTGCCCACCACTTTGATCACTTCAAATGGCCCGGTATATCTGGGCGCTAACTTTTCCTTCTTGCCAAATCGAAACACGCCCTTCTTGGGTGACACCTTGAGAAATACGTAATCTCCCACCTTGAATTCTAAGGGTCTTCGTCTGTGGTCCGCATAGCTCTTCTGTCTACTTTGCCCCGTCCGTAGCCTTTCCTGGATGAGTTGTATCTTCTCCGTAGTTTCTCGAACAATGTTCGGTCCGAACAAACCACTCTCGCCGGCTTCTAACCAACACGTCGGTGATCGGAGGGGCCTTCCATACAAAGCTTCATACGGTGCCATCCCAATACTTTCCTGATAACTGTTGTTGAAAGCAAACTCCACCAACGGTAAGTGGTCGCTCCAACTCCCCTTGAGGTCCAAGGTGCAAGCACGTAACATATCCTCCACAATCTGTATTACCCTCTTAGATTGGCCATCCGTTTGGGGGTGAAAAGCCGTACTGAAATGTAACTCTGTCCCCATCGCTTGTTGTAGACTCTGCCAAAATCTCGCCATAAACCTAGAGTCACTATCCGACACGATTGAGAGCGGGATGCCGTGTAATCTCATTATCTCCCGGATATACAGCTGGCTCAAAGTCTCGAATGTATCCGTGGTCTTCATACCCAAAAAGTGAGCGGACTTGGTGAGTCTATCTACAATGACCCACACTACATTATGCCCACGCGACGTCCATGGTAAACCCGACACGAAGTCCATAGTGATGTGATCTCATTTCCACTCTGGAATCGGCAAAGACTATAGGACTCCTCCTAGCCTTTGACGCTCAATCTTCACCTTCTGGCACACCGCATATTTTGTCACATACTTAGCCACATCTCGCTTCATTCCCCTCCACCAGTATTGATGCTTCATGTCCCTATACATCTTTGTGCTACCAGGGTGGATAGCAAACTTGGAGCGATGACAATCTTCAAGTATCTCCTCCTTTAGGGACGTATCATCAGGAACACATAGCTTCTCCCCATATCTCAACTCTCCATTCTTCCAAGACCATCCTTCAATAGCTTCTCCATTCTCCAATCGGGCTCTAATCAAATCGAGTTCTGAATCTAGGCATTGCATCTCTACTACCCGTCGTTGAAACGTCGGTTGAGCTACATGGTTGAATATATATGGCTGATACTCCGGTCCTTCCTCCCATAGATCGTACTCCTCCAATGCATCAATCATTTTCCACCTATTTACCGAAAGAGAATTGATTTCACTCCCAGACTTCCTGCAAAGAGCGTCGGCAACTACATTGGCCTTCCCCGGATGGTAGTTGAGTGTGAAATCATAATCTTCCAAGTACTCAATCCACCTTCTCTGTCGGAGATTCAAGTCTTTCTGTGTGAAGATATACTTGAGGCTTTTATGGTCCGAGAACACTTGAAATTTCTCCCCGTATAAATAACATCTCAACAACTTAAGAGCAAACTCCACCGCAGCTAGCTCCAAGTCGTGGGTGAGATAATTCTGCTCATGCACCTTGAGTTGTCTCGAGCCATAAGCCACTACCTTCCCTCCTTGCATTAGAACGCATCCCAAGCCTCGTAACGAAGCATCGGTGTAGACATCGTAACCATCCCCACTGCTCGGAATAATGAGGATAGGTGCCGTCGTCAACTTTCCCTTCAAGGTGCGAAAAACTAGTTCACACGCTTGAGTCCACAAAATTTCTCCCCCTTCTTTGTAAGGCGAGTTATCGGCATCGCAAGCTTGGAGAACCCTTCCACAAACCTATGATAATAGCCGGCTAACCCTAAGAAACTCCGTACTTCCGTTACGTTCTTCGGTGGTTCCCATTTTGTCATGGCCTCAATCTTTGCGGGATCAACAGCTACTCCTTGCTCGGACACAACATGGCCAAGGAACTTCACTTCCTTCATCCAAAACTCACACTTGCTCATCTTCGCATATAACTTATGTTCTCTCAATGTTTGTAGCACTATAGAGAGATGACGAGCATGTTTCTCCTGAGTCTGTGGGTAAATCAATATGTCATCAATAAATACAATGACAAATTGATCGAGGTAAGGTCCGAAGACTCTGTGCATCAAATTCATGAAGGCTGTTGGTGCATTAGTCAGTCCGAACGGCATCATTGTATACTCGAAATGACCATACCGAATACGAAAAGCAGTCTTAGGAATATCCTCCTCCCTGATTAGCAATTGATGGTACCTTGTGTGAAGGTCAATCTTGGTATAGTACTTCGAACCTTTCAACTGATCAAATAAGTCATCGATTCTTGGCAAAGGGTATTTATTCTTCACGGTAATCCGATTCAACCTCCGATAATCCATGCACAACCGTAGAGTCTCATTCGTTTTCTTCACAAAGAGGACCTGGGCTCCCCAAGGTGAAGTGCTTAGACGGATAAACCCAATCGCCAACAAGTGATCCAACTGCTTCCTTAGCTCCTTCAACTCCAAAGGTGCCATTCGGTAGGGAGCAATGGATATGGGTTCGGTTCCCTGATAGAGATCAATCTTGAACTCAATTTTTCTATGTGGTGGTAACCCGGGTAATTCCTCTGGGAAGACATCCAAAAAATCCGATACTATCAACACCACGTCCGCATGAGGTTTATCCCGATCATCTCCCATCAAACTAGCTAAGAAACTCAATTGACTTCCCTCCTTGGCTTTCAAAAATCTCCTACCCGTGTTAGGAAATAGATGGGAGGAACTTCGGTCATTGATAAAATTGAAGACTACCCCTCCTGGTGACTGAAAATGTAATCCGCTTGCGGAAACAATCCATCACCGCCCGAAAAGCGGACAACAAGTCCATCCCGAATATAACGTCATACCCCTTCATCTAGAGCAACCAAATCCACAATCAATTCGTGCTCACCAATATGAAGTACACAACCTTTGTAAACCCGGCTGCTACCCAGCTGCTCTCTCGCAAGCATGTTAATATTCAATGCATTTTCTAGCTTCTCGAAACCCAATCCCAAGTTACTAGCATAGGCAGTGCGTATGAATGAATGGGTAGCTCCGGTTCAAATAAGATTCGGGCCCAAGAATTATAAATAAGAACGATACCTTCCACAACGGCATTGACAATGTCCTCCTCCGGCTGAGCCAAAGCAAATACTCGCCCTTGGTTGGCGCCACCGGGAGCTTGAGCTTGTATCGGTCGCTGCGGTGCAGGCCTCTGTGGTGGTGGTTGGGCTGCTGGTACCTGTCTGGCGGTCTGGATAGGCCCCTGAGGTGGAACAACTGGGCAATGCATTCGAATATGTCCCACACCTCCGCATGAAAAGTAGGATCGTGGGGGAATACCGACTCTAGTCTGAGTGTCTCCCTCTCCTCGGGCTGTTAAAAGTCGCTATTTACCTGTCTGGTCTGGGCGACAGTATGGTGTCGGTCTCTATGCCCTATTAGTGCTAGCACCCGTCCGGGTCGGACCTCCCCTCATAAGGCTCTGTCGCGGCTGAGTATCCTCCATGTCTCTCTCCACAAGTGCGGCTCTGTCAATAATATCCCCATAATCCCGAATCTTGAGAGCCACCAACTTCTCTCGAATGAACGACCTCAATCCCTGCTCAAAGCTCTTGGCCTTGTTGGCCTCAGTGGATATAAACTCCGTAGCATAACGGGATAACTCCTCAAACCTTCTCTCGTACTCGGCCACAGTTAGGCTACCTTATCGTAAGGCAAGAAAATCGGTCTTCATTCTGTCTTTGACTGATTCTGAAAAGTACTTGTCTTGGAAGACTTGATCAAACTCCTCCCAAGTGAGAGCATCTATATTCCTTCTTCTTTTCACGGATTCCCACCAATCATCGGCTTCTCCCTCGAACAAGTAGGTAGCTAAGCCAATCCGTAAATCCTCGGCAAACCCCATGCCTTCACAAATTTTCTTCATTCGGTGGATCCATTTATCCCCATCCAAAGGGTTAGAGTTCCCTTGGAAAGTAGGTGGGTGTTGGCGTAGAAATTCTCGAAGGACTACCATCCTCCTATTCTCATTTCCGTTGCCCGGTACTAGGACTAGTAGATGAGCTCCACCATGGTGGTGGTGGTTGTTGTTGTTCCCATTCTGGTATAGCACCAGAGTGGTGAGCTCCCTTAAGCACAAATAGATGTCATTCATAGCATCGGGAGGTGGTGGTGGTGGTGGAATTGCTTGGCCTCCACGACCACGCCCACGTCCACGTCCACGTCCACGTCCTCGTACACCGTCCATCCTGCACATCAAATCTCAATTTAGTTCTTTGATGTACAAGACATCCTAATGGTCGATTTAAACCAAAGTATAAGACCCGTGATCAACAATTTTAATCAGCCTAATCCTATTTCCCTAGTTGTAATCCATAACCTATAGCTCCCATGTAAGACTTAAAGCCTAGGCTCTGATACCAACTTTGTAATACCCCAAAATACACCCTGGACGGAATTATATTCAATAACCCTTCATACCATGAGAACACTAAGATAAACCATCAATAAAGAGACTTCCTAACAGTATTCCATTACATTTACATCAATATCCCAAAAGAATATGTCATCTTTGGCCTTTACATTACCAATGAAAATTTACTATTATAGCGCAGCGAAAATTACAAAAGGAATCTAGACTATACAGTGTTTCCAAAATAGTATTCTAGTCTAGAACAAAAAGTAAACAGCATCTCTAGATGTCCCACTCCGGATCCATGTATCCCTCTAGTGAAGCCTCCCCAAGGTACGGCTCGTTAGTAACGAGTACATCCTCTGGCCCAATATCTGAAAAAGGTTCAACTGTAGGGGGAGAACACGAAGCTCTGTAGAAAAATTCTCCCAAACCCATACAAGGTTTAGAAATACTGATAAAACGGCCGGTCTCATTTTTTTAACATAACATAGATGCATAATTTGGAATAAAGCAGTGACATTTTTTAAAAAGAGGATCTCAAGTTTATTTCAAAACATTACTTAAATGAATAAACGAGCAATCACACACAAATAATAATCGTTAATGATTATAAACAATTTTCCATAATTCTTTAGGTAGGTGGCATACTTTGTGGTAACCTCCATCCCCTTTTAGGTCACCTTGGATTCTCAAACATCCTTACCGGCAACCTCTTGAGAATAGATGAGCATCCTTACATGGAACCTCTCACCAATCATTACATTGTTTCCCAAACATCCTTATCGGGAACCTCTTGAGAAGGGGTGAACATCCTTATAAGGAACCTTTCACTATAACGGGCTTACTTCTCAAGCATCCTTACCGGGAACCTCTTGAGAAGGAGTGAGCATCCTTACAAGGAACCTCTCACTCATGTGAGTCACCAACAACCCATCCAAACGTACAATTTCACAATTATCCCAATTTATAAGCATTTATCTAAGATCCCAAAATATATCATGCAACAATTTCACAACCAACCAAGACAAGTACATGAGATCACAATAGCATCATTTTATGGTTCGAAATGAAACACTAAGGTTTTGAAATCAATAATTTGGAACAATTTAGAGCAAAGTTCATCTCCCTTGAAATCTAGGGTTTTTAATCAAGGGAAAGGATTCAAGGGTTAATCAAACAATGATATTGTTTAAATCATGGTAATAGTCACAAGGGTATTAAGAAACAAGGATTATATAGCCTACATGTATAATTTTAAAGTGAAAAGATTACGTATATATAGGCCTTAGCCTCAATGTAAGTGAGTGAGAGAAAACTCCTACCTTTAGTTCTTGAGTTTTGATGTACTCCAAGGTATGAATTCCTTCAAAGCAAGTGTTTCTCTCTCCTTTTCTTCCTCTCTTTTTCTCCTTTCTTTCTCTCTTAGGGTTTCTAAGGTTGGAGGGGTCGAAATAGAGCCAAAGGAGGTGACATAAGGTATTTATAGGGCAAAAAATCGGACCAAGATTGCGACATTAAACGTTCAGATTTTTCTTTCGGCTGTACCGGTACACTGTACCGGTAGGCTGAACTCTCTGGACCAAAGTGTACCGGTACAATACTGTACCGGTAGGGTTTTTCCTAGTTTTGCCTTTTTCCTCC
>CM042189.1:23972268-23993726 GCA_023539305.1 Ilex asprella | reverse complement strand
ATTTTCAATCTATCCTAAACCCTTCCAAAACCAACCCAAACTTTCACAACATACATTTGTACCCCAAACATAGTTGCTAGAAGTTCTTTTACAATTCATGTCACCCATTCACTAGCTAAACTAGCTTTAACTATGATTTACACTGACATTCGAAATTTCTACTTTTCCAACCTATCGAATTAAAACACACATCACTACACATATCCACACTTTTACCACAAGTAGTTTCTTTATATTTATATACATATATAAAAGAAAATGTGAGGTGTTACAAACTCCAGTGAACGATAGTGGTTGCATTACCAAATGACAACCCACTATAAGTGTTAGACAACCATCTCACCCCCACTAGGATAGACTAACCTCTAACACTCTACAATATTTTTCGAATGCAATTTAGTCCCTCACAACAACCATACAATAAGGAAACTAGCATATTCTCAATTACACGCATATTTCTAAAAATCCCCAATTTCATCATGTCATAATTTCAATAATCAATTATGAAAAATACAAGAGATCACAACCAAATCATTTATTACCCCACACAAAGTTCTATGGTTCTAATATCAATAATAAAGGAAGAATTTATAAAGAAAATTCATCACTCTCCAAGATCTAGGGTTTTGAAATACAAAAAGAGATTTTTATGGGTATTCAACCCTAGCTTTGTTTAAAATATATAATCTTTGTCAAAAGACTAAGAGAGGATGATTTTATACTATATTTATCACATTCATAGCAAAACATACATAAATACATAAACCCTAATCTCAATGAAAGAGAAAGAGAAGAAATCCCCTACCTTGACTCTTGAAAGCTAGGCTTTTCACCTTGAATCACCCCTCTCTTCCTTTCTTCTTCTCTTTGGTGCCTTTATTTCTCTCTTAGAGTTTCTAAGGTTGGAAGGGCAGAAATATAGCCAAAGGAGGCGACATAATGTATTTATAGGGCGAAAATTTTGCTAAGATCGCGACATTTAAGTTTCAGAATTCTTTCGGCCGTATCAGTATGCAGTACCGGTACGTCGAACTCTCTGGATCAAATTACTCCGGAATGCAGTACAGGTACAGTTCAGTACCGGTACACAGTACCAGTACGTTTTTTTTTCAGTTTTTGCCTTTTTTACCGTTTTTCATTTCCAATCCGTTCCTAAGCCAACCAAATCCATCCCAAACCTCTCCAACACATATTTCTACACCAAACTTATTTAATACAAGTTCTAGGACCTAAAATTTCATATTTTCACTTATTAAAACTAAAATTCAACTATTATTTTCACTAACATTCTAAATCTCTACTTTTTCAATCTACAAAATTCAAACACACATCGCTACACATATCCACAATTATTTACTATATATCTATATACATATATAAAAGAAAATGCGGGGTGTTACAGTTCTGATGACCAAGTCCAACATGGTCTTTGTCACGTGACCTGTCTTGTCATCTAAACGTGGGGCCATTTATTACAAGTGTATGTCTCGTAAAAAAGAGAGCCCTCCCCTTCAGCAAGGAAATAGGGGAAAATCTGAATTTTTTCCCCTTATAAACACTTTTTACATACTTGGCTCACAATGTGCCACGTTTCACCTTTCCTATTGGTTGGAAATTATCTCCTCCACCTAATCAAATTGCAACATATGGCCAATTGGATAATGCTCTTTAAAACATTTGGATCATTCCTATTGTGGGTTCCACGAATAAAACTAACTTTCTAGAATTTAATTGCATGTCATACGATTGCACGTTTCCTCTTGTTTTATGTGAAAATTTCAACTGTCTTAGAATTTAATAAAATTTGACTTCCTAACTCGATTTCAAGAGAAAAATCCAGCGATGAGGTCCATTTTTTCATCTGAATTATTTAAAAATTCAAAATTTTAACTTGCACTCAAACGACTTAATTACCGTATTACTCTTTAATTAAGATTTTAATTTTTTTTTGAAATTTACATTATTTTCCCTTAAAGGTATTTCATCGTTGAAATTGTACACGCATGCAACATATAAGATGAATGCATATGTAATCATTTTCAGTGAGTCTTGGGCTTGTTGTTGGAGTGATAACTTTGAGATGTTGATGTCAAGCTTTATCGAATTGGAAGTTGAGAATCTCGTTAAGACCAACAAGTCAAAGAGAACTGGTTTGCATATGGTCTAAGTAGAATGGCTTTTGCTATTGTTGAGCTTGTTGAACTCAATTTGAGCTAATCTCAATGTCTTATGCTTTTGTTGAGCCTTTTAGGTTGAACTCCTTTTTGCTACTATTGAGACTGTTGGGCTCAAGCCCGACTAGGCTGAATTCCTTTTATTTTTGTTGAGCCTCTTAAACTTGATCTGAGAAAAGATTAATGCCTTTATATTCAACTGAGCATCCAACTATCATGATCACAACCTTTATATGTTCAAGTTGAGAAAAATTCACCTTTTTTTGCATCTAATCCTTGATGTTTTTTTGAGTGTCATGTCGATGTTCGATCAATTGCCCAAAAGAATAGCTCCCTGAAAGAGAATGCGAGCTATTACATTGGTATTTACTTGGCTGAGTGATTACCCAAAATCAATTTGGCCAAAGTGCTTTGGAATAAAAGTCATGTGTTCATAGATCAGTGGCTTTTGCCACCTCCATGTTGCTTGAGTGGGATAAAAGTCTATATTGGGATTGATCAGTCCGCCGAGGAGGTTGGTGAGAAATAACAAGTTACCATGACCAACTGTAGTAATTTCATCAGAGGTGAACCTAGTTGGGCCAAAGTTTGGAGCTTCATACTTCAATTAATGGCTCAACTTTAAGTAATTTGACAATATTGTAGGAACTACAACAGAGCAACTCTGATATCACCTCTAGTAAGGAATGGAGAAGAACAAGTGGGTACTCGAAGACTATGAACTTTATTATTTTTGAGCTTCTTTTGACTGATGACAACTAAGGTGACAATGAGAGTTACATTTATGTCCCACTTATTGAGTGTTATGGAGAACAACGATTTAGAGAGAGCTATGGCCGATCTTTTGATATTGGTGAAAAGAATCTCAACTCCTGTAGTCCTTGTGAGACCCAGTATAATGTTATGCTGAAGCATTTGATCAACATGAAGGCAAGGCTCTGGCGTGTATTGGGAGCTTTTAAGTGTGTTTCCAACCACTAATAATTTCCACCTTAGTTTGATGCTACTTTGGATGATGTGTTGAACATTGAGGTTAGTATGGCTCAATCCATGTTGATTAAAATATGCTTAAATTTCTGGTTGGCATGTGAACTACACTGTAGGTAGTTTCACTGAACATCTAGTGTTGTCCATTAAGATGAAGACATGAAATTTTTTAAAAAGTTGTTGGCCATTCACTAGCACTTTGTAGTTGGTGCTTTGGCTATATTCTCCTTAGACCCTCCTATGATGTCCATTTAGATGTATGCTTTGTCCATAGAGATGCCAAGCTGGCGAGTTGGGAAATTGGAGCTCTGGAGAGATAATGAGTTGGAAAGCTGAGAGTTGTCGAGTTACTGATTTGGACAATTGGTGAGGTAGGGTGTTGGAGCTCTGGAGAGCTACTATACTAGAGGACTACAAAGTTGTAGAGCTGAGAGCTAACGAGGTACTGAGCTAGATAACTGACGAGGTAGGGAACTGGAGCTCTGGAGAGCTGGAGTATTGCCAAGCTACTAAGTTGGAGAGCTAAAGAGCTGGAGAGATGTCCATCTAGGGATTTGGAGCTCTGGAGAGGTGGAGTTTTGCCAAGTTATTGAGTTGAAAAGCTAGAGAAGTTATTGCCTGCACTAGGGGAGCTATTGCCCGAGCTAGGGGAGTTGATGGTTGAGCTAGGGGAGCTTCAGCTGAGTTACTGAGCTAACGAGCTGTGAATTAGTGGCCACTAGGTGTAGCTGAGCTTTGTTGAACCCGATCTACCTAGCTCGAATATAATTTGGAGATAGCAAAACTGAAGCCTCTACATGAATCATTCTTGAACTCATTGTGGCTACATGTGGCAATAAATGATGACTCTACTTTGTGTTCACCACGACATCGGTTCAATTTATTTACAACATGTATGTGAATATCTGAGTTGAGCTCCCTTTGTTAATGTTGCAGTGGACACTTGAAAACATATCATTAGTTGAAGTTGACCACAAGCACAACAATATTAGAGAAGCTAGGATCATTGGCCTGAGCAAGCACATGCAAGATTTCAATTTCTTCACGCCACACATGTATAGTGAAAATCGAAGAAGTTGTGTCTTGGGGCCGGCCGATAAAGCAACAATATCAACAAAAGACATGATGATATCTAGAAGAAATTCTAAGTAGGAGCTCGGGAGTGGAGGCCAGATAGGGAGCTCAGCCAGAAAATTCAGAGCTCAGGAATCCAAATCTAGGACCCCATCGACCTACATTTCGAAGAAAACATATGTGAGACAGCTGGCCATCACGAGGCATCTCCCCAACGGTAACAAGCCCAAATTTTGGCGCAAAATCCTTAAACCACCATAACAGTTGCCTAGAATCAAGTAAGACACTACAGGAAGAAGACAACGATCTCGCCACAGATCCCACATAATTAGGAATTAGACTATAAATACTGGACAGTGCCTCCAATGTGAGGCAAGCAACCTAAGTTATATGAATATCATTCTGTAAATCACTTACTCCATGAATACAAGTCCGAGGAGTAAGAGAATTCATTGAAGAGTGGGTTAGCCAAGCTCTCGAGCTGGTGAACCACTATATTTTCAATGTGCAAATGATTTCGTACTCTCAAGGGTGTTTACCTAGGTACTTACGAGCTAAGTAGCTCAGATCCAAACTTACTTGAACATTCATACATTCTGCTCATCAACGTAATACTTCACCATCAGTTTGGCGCCGTTTGTGGGAACGATTGTTCCTGTTACAAATATACTGATTTCTCAGTAATTGATGGTCTCAACACACAACATGAGCAGAAACTAGATGAACCCCCCACGGATGTAGAACCAACAAGAGGCCATTAGTGGCAGGCAACAAGAAAATCTTCTAGAGTTCTTCCCCACCACTGAGACCAATCCTCCCAAGGTGTATTCCCCTATGAATAATGAATGGGAAGCTCTCTGTCTAGTCAACCAGCGTCTACTCCAACAAAATGAAAAGCTCTTGAAGCTCTTGTAGGATCCTTAGCCGACACGGCCGGCCCAACGAGGTCCCCCATAAGGGGAGCATCAACACCTCGACCCCCTTAGGGAAGTTAACGAAGGGCAAGAAAATAGCGAGGCCATGGAATAAGCTCCTCACCCACCTTCTAGGAATGGTGACAACGAAGAAATGCCTAGCCAAAATGATGGGATTAAGAAAAAAAATTTTCTCCCTTACTAACAAGAAAGGAGGGAACAATACTAATAGTAGTGCTTCAGGGACATTCATCAAGAGCTAAGTCACATGAAGGAAGTCGTAAGAGGGAAGACCCCAATAACGATGGATGCTTTGGTACAGCAGACTGAATCCTCATTCACCGTTGGGATGTTACATTTCCCCCTCCCCCCAAAGTTTATAATACCCCAAATGGAGGCTTTCAATGGGACCAAAGATCTCATGGATCACCTCAATACCTACAAGAACCAGATGAAGTTACATAGTTATCAATACCTTGTGTGTTGTCGAGCCTTCGCCATCACCTTAAAGGGCTCAGCCTTGGCATGGTCCAATAGATTAGCCCTGAAGTCAATCTCTTCCTTCAAGGAGATTTTAATATCCTTTTTGTTCCATTTTATAGGAGCTCGAACCTACCACAAGCCAAGCCATCACCTGTTAAATGTGAAGCAGGGACCCAACGAGAACCTACAATATTATGTCCAAAGGTTCAACTTAGAGTCCCTAAAGGTAGATGTTCCAGTCGAGAAATTCGCTACTACTGCTTTCATTGATGGTTTAGGAGTGCAGTCGAAGGACTTGATGTTCTCTATATCAAAAAACCTTTAAGCAAGCATGACAGAGGTGCTGGCTAAGGCAAAATAATATATTAATGGCAAGGAAGCCCTCCTTTCTAAGGTAGGGAGCTCATCCTCACCGAAGGATAAAGGAAAGGAAGAGAAGGAGAGGGATCGAAGTCCCAGGAAAGAGAAAGGACAAGACAAGTCTCAAAGAATAAACAAAGATCGTTCCCTCCAAAGAAGGGGGAACGTTAGAGATCGCCTAGGTCCTCCACAAGCAGAATTCCAACTGAGGTATGCACTTCTACAGTTCACTCTGCTTGCGACTATAGCGTCCCTGATCCTATATAAAGTTCAAAATGACAAGTTCCTCAGGTGACCACCTCGAATGAAGGCAGATCTAATGAAAACAGATCCCATAAAGTATTGTGAGTACCATAGGGATCAAGGTCACCACACTGATGATTGCATCTAACTCAAGAAGGAGATTGAGTTCCTAATTTAACGAGGGAAGTTGCATCATTTTGTGGCCTATGAAAACCATAATAGAGCTCTGTCACCTCCAGCACTGTAGCAGCAAGCCCCTGCATAGCATCAATAACCTTTGGGGGAAATCAGAGTGATTTCTGGAGGATTTGCAGGGGGTGGGGAATCCAGCTCAGCTAGAAAGGTTACCTTCGCAGAATCAGAACTAATGAGGCACTGGAAGTACATACTGTGTCAAGTTACCACAACTTAACACAACTATCACTTTCTCAGACTCAGACTTGGAAGGCTGTCAACATTCCTACGATGACCCCTTGGTCGTAAGAGCCGTCATTGCCAACAGAACTGTCCATCGAGTTCTGATTGACGACAAAAGCTCTGCAGACATCATTTTTTGTGTCTACATTTGACAAAATAGAGATAGGTAGAGGAAAACTCAAGACAGTAAGTACTCATTTATTAGGTTTCTCAGGGGAGAGAGTGCTACCCATAGGATCAATACAACTTGTGTTCACTTTAAGAGACCCTCCCTACCAGGCCACCACTATTATGAGATTCTTAGTGGTATATGCATCTTCTGCATGCAACATCCTGCTTGGGAGACCTTCCCTTAATTCCATGAAGGCCGTTCCTTTTGTCTACCACCTTGTTATGAAGTTCCCTATAGAAAACATAATTAGAGTGGTCCAAGGACACCAACGTGTAGCACGTGAGTGCTATACGGAATTTGTGAAAAAGAAAGATGTTAAAAATATCCAGTTAGATGATCTTGACATGAGAGATGATCTGGAAAGTCGACCAATGCCTTTAGAAGAGCTGGAGCCTGTTCTGCTTGACGAGGAGCTAGAGCACCTTGTTTACATGGGGTCTAAGTTGAGCAAGAAAATTAAAGACCTCCTCATCCATTTCCTGAAAATAAATTTGGAAGTATTTGCCTAAAAGCAATAAGACATGAAAGGCATCGACCCCTCAGTCATCACACACAAGATCAGTGTGAATCCTGCCTGTAATCCCATTAAACATAAATAGAGAAGCTTTGCCCCAGAATGCCAAAAGGCAATCAATGAGAATGTCATAAAACTTCTCCTTACCAAAGCCATCGGAGAGGTAGATTACTTCACCTGGCTAGCAAACATGGTTCTCGTTAAGAAGACCAACGACAAATGGTGTCTTTGCATCGACTTCACTGATCTCAATTGTGTCTGCCTTAATGACAATTTTTCCTTACCTTGTATTGACCTAATTGTGGATGCCACCATTGGACATGAGCTCCTTAGCTTTATGGACGATTTCTCTAGGTATAATTAGATCAGGATGGATCCCAATGACCAAGAGAAGACCACCTTTGTGACTGAGCAGGTGACGTACTGCTACCAAGTCATGCCTTTTGGAATGAAAAATGTTGGAGCCATTTACCAGCGCCTGGTGAACAGAATGTTCCAAAAGCAAATTAGAACATATATGGAGGTCTATATCGACGATATGCTGGTGATATCATTGAAGGTAGAGCTTCACCTCGGACATCTAGCAGAGTCATTCCAGGTCCTTAAGGAGTACAAGATGAAGCTCAACCCCGCCAAATATGCCTTTGGAGTATCTGCGAGAAAATTTCTTGGATTCATTGTCAACAAAAAAGGAATTGAAGCTAACCCAAAAAAGGTTAAGGCAGTGATGGATATGCCGACATCTTCTAATACAAGGGACATGTTCAAAGCCTTGAAGGATTATCTGAGCTCACTGACTTGATCTGAATTGTGTACACCTAAGTGCAGACGATCAAACTGTAGTTATAATCTGGTTTGATTATGAAATCAAATCCACAGGGAACTTCTTGTTGGGGTTTCAATGTAAGGATTAATGAAGACCAAATGATTGTAACCTTTGAGATTTAAAGTTATGATTTTTAGGAATTTTTACTGGACAGATTATATGATTCTTTCCAGGACAATTTTCTAGATAAAATATAAGATAAGGTCAAATATAAAAAGGGTCACTCTTTAGTTCAAGGATTTGGACATGTAGTTAATCATCTGGGTTATTATATTTATGTTTGATAAATCAATTAACTCTCGTGTCAACAACAAGTTAATCGGAAGATAAAGATGGACTGTGAGCATTAAGAACATGATTCTGATGTCTTTCTAGAAGTGTACAAGAATTATTTGTGCAAGACTTAACCCGTCTACAAACAAGCAAGTGTTTTTACAAGACATCCAATCATGACATTAATATTCTATTCTTTAAGTGAAGCACAATAGGGGGAGGATTGAAGGGTAGTTATGAAGATCTAGCCTGGGTACTTGCCTTGAACCGATGAATCTTTCTATGCAAGAGTCATCTGTATCATAGAAAAACCCTTGGTTATACAAAGTACCTTAGCTTTGCTAGATACAATCAATCATCCAATAAGCAAGGGGAATATAAAAAATTAAACATAAGAACAATCCACAAATATAATTTTTGGATAATTTATACATGCCCTTCACCTTTTACTAAAGAGTGAATGAGAAACTACTCACTCTTCATGAGTATGACAAAGCTAGAAAAGTGAGTTATGATCATCCCTCCAAGTAAAGGACTTACAAAATAAAATACACTAAACAAGGAGCCAATCTTCACTGATGAATGAATCACATTCCACCTTTCATGGCTTTGGTAAATCTCTAGAAAAGTGGAAGAGTTTCACTCCTCTAAGAAAGAAGGAAGCTCAAACAACGGAAGTGAAGATATAAACAATAAAAGTAGAAGAAAGCTAGTCACATTTGGAGGGTGGCTTCCTAAACCAAGAAATGGAGGGTTTCTTCCTCAACCAAAAGATGAACTAACTCCCTTGATACAAGCAAATATAACATACTTCTAAGACTAGCTACACGAGTGGGAGTCTAAGCCTCCATCAAGCTCTCTACCAAGAACTTCTCTTCTCTCCCCAAAATGGGAGTATTTATAGGCAAAGAGGAGGAGACAAGAAGGGGTGAAGGAATAGTGTGTGCCGCCCAAGTCCAAGTGAAAAGCCAACCACACTGCAGTCAATCTGTGTAAAACGTTCGAACGTGATCTGGCGTTCAAATGTTGTATCTGTTTTTGCGTTATGGGTGTTGGAACGTTGGATGGTGTTCAAGCGTTTCTTCTGTCATTGCTTTATGGGCGTTCGAACGCCAGATGGGATTTGACCTTTTCGTTCAAGTGTACTATGTTCCTCAGTGGAATCCTATTTCCATACTCCATAAACACCTTGGCGCTTTGCACTTATCACTCTGGTCATCAATCAATTCAAGTGGACGGTCCGAACGTGAGTTGACGTTCAAACGTGGTGCTAAAGTACTTCAGGGTCTTCCTTCTTGACTGCAACATGCCATGTCTCAGCAGTCTGGTCTTCTCATAGTTCAAGTGGACGTTCGAACGTGAGTTAGCATTCGAACGTTCTTGCTTTGTTCCAAGCTTCTCCAATTTCGTTCCCTAATGTACTAATGTTACACTCAAGTGTGATTTTTTTTTGTTCTTGAGCCTTTGTTCACTTTAGGACCTGAAATGTCATCACTTAAACTCCATCAAAGTACAATTAGTCTAAAAAAGGCATAGTAAAATGCTAATTTTATGTACTAATCACTCACCCCCTATTTTGGTGAGTCATTTAGAAGGAGAAGTGCTTACTCTTTACCTTGCCGTCTCAGACTTCTCGACCAGCGCATTGCTATTAAAGAAATGAGACAGAGCTCAATAACAAGTCTATTAATGTAGTAAAGCTCTAAGAGGGCAGAGGAGAGATATTCAAAAATGGAGAAGCTTGTCTTAGCTCTGGTTATAACTGCTAGAAGACTTAGACCATACTTTCAGGTCCATACTATTGAGGTTCCCACAGATTAGCCAATGAAACTATTGTATGCACTAGAGTCTTCAGGGAGGCTGGTCAAACAGGCCATAGAACTCAGCGAATTTGATATTAGATATAAGCCAAGAGCAGCGATCAAAGGACATGTTTTGGCATATTTCATCACAAAATTCACCTCAGAAGCACCTGTGGAAGCAACACAGCTGGTACCCGATCTCCCTACGTGGAAGCCGCCAACGCTCAAGGGAGCGGTGCTGACTTGATTTTGACCTCCCCAGATGGAATAGATGTCGAGTACGCCCTTAGGTTCAGGTTTAAGGCTTCAAACAATGAAGCATAATATGAAGCAGTAATCGCTGGGCTCAATCTTGCTAACTTAATGGAGGCCGAGCAGCTCAAAATTTGTAGTGATTCCCTGCTCATGGCAAAACAGATTGAGGAGTCTTATAAGGCCAAAGGAAAAAAATGGCTCTTTATCTAAAAAAGGTGCAGAAATTGATCAAGAAATTTGTGTAAGTTAAAATCAGGCATGTCCTCAGAACCGAGAATTCACGAGTAGACACTTTGGCAAGGTTGACAACAGCCTTACAAGAAAACCTGGACAAGCTAATACCAGATTAGCACCTGGTAGAACCATCTGTAGGGGTGAATGATAAAGAAATGCTCCCTGTATTGGCTTTGCCAGGCTGGATGGACCCAATTAGAGAGTATCTTCAAAATGAAAACATGCCAAAGGATCCTAAAGAGGTTGTGAAGATAAGAGCCAAGTCATCCAGGTTTACGATTTTATATGGAAACCTGTATAAGGGAGGCTTTTTAGCGCCTCTCCTCAAATGCATAGGAGAGGAAGATGCCAACTATATACTTTGGGAAGTCCACGAGGGAATCTGCAGCAACCACATTGGAGCACGAGCTCTAGCTGGAAAGGCGCTAAGGCAGGGAGACTTTTGGCCCACTATGCTCAAAGATGCCACGAATATAGTCAAGAGGTGTAGGGTCTGCCAGATACACGCAAACATCCCTTATTATCCTCTAGAGCATCTGACTTTAGTAGTAAGCCCTTGGCATTTCTACCAATGAGGCTTGGACATACTTGGATCCCTTCCCACCAGTGTTGGACGACAAGTTCACTATTATCGAGGTAGATTGCTTCACTAAATGGGCAGAAGTAGAACCTTTGACAACAATCATAGAACGGAAGGTTCAGAACTTCACTTGAAAATCAATAATCTGCAGGTTTGGGGTGCCTAGGGCAATCGTCTCCGACGAAAGGGAAGTAGTTTGACAATCCCAGGTTCAAAAAGTTCTGTGCAGAGCTAGGGATAAAGAATTATTTCACGGCTCTAGCCCAGCTACAGTCCTACAGACTAGCAGAGATGACCATCGGGATCATTTAAGTAGCCTTGAAAACCGAGCAAGAAACACTGAAGGGAAAATGGGTAGAGCATATCCCAGAGGTATTATGGACTTACAGAACAATCGCCAGATCAGCAAATCGGGAAACACCATTCATTTTGACCTTTGGAACCGAGGCAGTGACACCTATAGAGGTAGGTGTACCTTCCCCTAGAGCTGAATTCTCATGGAAAATTAGGTCCTAATTGGTAAGGTCCTTATATCATCTCTAGGGTAATTAGACCTGGGAATTACGAGTTGAAGACAGAAGAAGGAAAAATCCTACATCACTCTTGGAAAGCAGAGCATCTTAAAAGATTTTTTCAGTGAGAATTTGTCGTAAGAAAATTGTTTTCAATAAAATAGAAAGTTTTTGACTCATCCCACCATGATTCCATGAAGTAGCTTAAAAAAAAAGCTAACAGTGAGCTCCTCAACTCATAAAATTTAGATGAGCTCCTCAGCTCATAAAATTGAGATGAGCTCTTCAAGCTCATAAAATTCAGAATGCATTCTCCTCACTCAGCTCATCTCTCTCCTTCTCCGCCTCCGAAAGCATATTAAAGAGTTTTTCCCCAGTAGAGGAAAACAAAATTGTGCCAAAAGAGGAACCAGATGATGGAGAAGAAGAGCCACTAGACCCACTTCTCCTGTGCTTTCTTAAAGACGTACCATTGTCCTTGTCTTCATCCGACTCAGGAGATTCTGGGAAGGAAACAAACTCCAAAGTAGCTGCTGCAGTACTGAATAAGAAAAGGTTCTCGAGTGTCACCAGCTTTGAAAAGGGCATAGATTCAGCATGGATCACTTGCTCAATATTCAACATCTATACCAGAGTCAGATCAGGCACGTCTACACAACAGGAGTGCGCTGAGAACAAGTCATCATAGAATTTAGCCAAGAAGGTTCCTAATATGCCTACCTTTATGAGAAAAGCTTTTCCAAGAGCGAGGAACCCTGGTCTCTGAGCATCTCTACTCTGTAGACCTCTAGGAATCCCTCGAGGCAAAGAAGAAATGTTGGGCCCACCCCTTTGGAGGGGAAGCGAGGGATGGTCAAGGACCAAGGGTGCTCGAGAAAATGCCTCCACCAAAATTAGCTGAAGCAAGGGTCATTATCCTCTTCAAACTCATAAAAGTTAAGAAACTCAGTAACAATGGGAAACTTCTTGCCTTGCAAGCACTAGAAGAGGAAGAAGCTAATCATAACAATCCATCCTCTAGAAGAGAGACAAGAAGGGCACAAACCATAGTAAGCTAGGATCCATCCAATTGAAGGATAGATGAGGAGACGAAGGCGAATCTCCAGGGCACTTTTAAAAAAGAAAAATTCCCCTCGAGGTAGGAATTGCAAGCTTGTCAGAGGATGGGACTCATAGAGATAAATCCGTAGCAAGATGAAATCGGCTTCTGATTTCCTCCTGCTCCAAAAAAGTGATCACAAATGGAGCTAAGTAATAGGATTTCCATCTCAAATCAATTCCAGTGGAAGCGTGTTGTATGAATAAAGAAGAAAGTGGAGTATCCATTAGAGACTCAAAGGGAAGGAGTACAAAGAGGGAGAAATCCAAGAAAAACAAAGAACGTGAAGTCTCCAAGATTCAAGAAAAGACTCCAAGATTCAAGAAAAGACTCCAAGATTTTCAGGAAATAAAGAAAGTCCAAAAATTATGGAAAACTTCAAAGAAATCCTGAGTTTTAAGGAGCCAAGAAACCCACAAAATGCAAAGTCAGCGGTCCCTTGAGTTTCCAAAATTATGGTGGCAACTATTTGTTTGGAAAGTAGGTGGGCATGCGCAATAAAGAAGCGAATCGGTGTTCAACTCTGCCAATTCAACTCTGTTAGTTCTAAGAGCTAAGATCATTATAGGAAGACCTCCGAACATAACTAACATAGTTCAATGTAGGCAGAAGCTCAACTTAGAAGATCTTTAGCCCAACCTAAGCTAAACTCAGACACACAGCCTTCCCTTTCTAATAAGTAAGCTTTTTAGGTTTTACCTCTTGTGCTCCTTTAGAGGCTTCTCAGATTTCTTCCGGTTGGGGTTAGCCCGTGTAGCTACATGGACCTTCTGGTACATTTCCTCAAGATGGTCTGCCTCAAGGCCCCTCTTGATGTACTGGCTAAAATAGGACTGGTATTCCTCAGGCTCGTCTTCCATCAAAGTTCTCATATATACAACAACATGACCAACACATATACACTTGTGATGGACCTCGGCATCAAGTTGCTTACTCTCTTTGCTAGATCTAGAAAAGCAGTAGGTCTCCAAGCGTACCAAACAGCCAGAGCGAGTTCTTCAAGGGTGAAACCCCAGCAATCCAATAGCTCTTTAGCTCCTCGGTTCTTAGCAAGACTACTCCTTGAAGAAACAAGTCCTCCTTGCAACACATCATTGGCTTTTCAGCTTCTCCAAACTTAGCAATTTTGCTTTAAGGAGAATTAAAGTACTCCTCAAAGCAATGTGCAAGGGAGCAAAGGGTAAAAGCACAACAGTAAGGCAAAGGACATAAAAAGCTACAACAACAGCAATTCAAAAAGTTAAATATATTCACAATCTACAAAATACAACAATTAAGCTTACAATTCTTTTAAAAAAATCCTAAGTTTTGGTATTAGGAGCAGGAGGAGAGGAGCCTAACAGTTCAAAAATTGAAGTTTCTAAAGGAGAAGAACCTGGCAGATCAATAGTTAAAGTTTATGGGAGTTCAAGAATAGATAAAGGGGTAACAACCTCGACTCCAACTTTTGGCAAAATCAAAGTAGGATTCTGAACCACGAGGTCAGCAGAGGAAGGAACAATTGCTGCAGCAACAGGAGGAACAATAGGGAGCTTAGCAATCATAGGAACAAAAGCAGTTTCGGAGGTGAGATCTACAGGAATGACTAAAGAAGAAGGGACATTCTGAGCCAAGACCTCGATATGCAGAATAGGCATTTTAGCACCCTTAGGAGCCAACTTAGGAGCAGAAGGGGCCAAGGCACCACCCTCAACATTGGCCACCTCTACCTCCTCTTCGGCAGGGATTTCAAAGTCAAAGTCCAGGTTAGGGTATGCTTGTTCGGCTTGGTCCTGAAAAATAAGCCATCCGGTGGCCCATTTGGTGGTAACATCATCCATCAACTTGAAAACAAGGCATCTTTCTATTTGACGATAGTTCTTTGCACCTCAAGCTCGCTTCGAAGAGCGTCACTTGCCTCAGCCAAGACATCGTACTCTTTTTTCATGCTCTTATAAGAGCCCAGAGCTTCAAAGTCCTTCTGGCTGGCCTTGACCCATTCATCTGTCTTCAACTAGAGGTCCTCCCTAGTCTTCCTAAGCTTCTCTTTATCCCTCTTACCTTCACCCTTGATCTTCTCCTTTTCAGTTTCCAGGTCCTTGATAATTGAAGTTTGTCTCTCTACATGTGCCTGCAAATCTTGGACCTGGGCCTTAAGGTCGTCATTATCAAATGTTAATTCAACGACTTCAAGCTCAAACCTCTTAGAAGTGTTGGCTGAGCTCTCCAAAGCTTGAATCCGCTGACGTGGATCGCTAGGAAAAACAACGTAGAAGCCGAAGTCAGCACGAGAAAATAACATGAGATAGAGAAAGGATTTTTTAAAACCAAGACATTTATTGAGGTTGCACCACACAGGGCAGTGAAAATAGAAGACCCAAGGGGCATAGTTTCATCCCTCTGGATGTCATATTTTTGGATGATGGAGGTGATATCCTCTACAACACGCTTTAAGTTGGTCATAAGGAAACCTTCACCCTCGACTCTGGAGTGTTACCCCTCTCAACTGTGGAATCCTTGGGGAGTAACTGGGAAGACCCTTCTACTGGACCAAGGAGAGTGGACCTCGGTAAAATACGGGAAATCATCCCAAGAACTTTCTCAACTTCTGTAGAAGAAGGATAGGATGAAACAGTGCCTTGCCCCAAAACTCCCTTAGTCAAAGAAGGCACATTCCTACCAGGAAGTAAAGTATGTACAACTGTTACGGAGCTTGTTGAGGGAACAATGACTATTTGATCGAAAATAGGAGGAGCAGGGGGCACATCTAGTTTCGCCATTTAGGTGAAGGGGAAGCTCCACTGCCTGATCCTACTTCAGCCTTACGCATGCTGCCACTATTGGTTTTTTTTTTCAACTAATAGACCTTCTCCCTAAGTTCCTTGGCAGTAGGTTCCATTGGAGCATAAACTAAAAGACCCAAAAAAATAGGTTAGAAAGAAGACAGAAGTGAGCTAAAAGCAAAAGGTAAAAGGAAGAGATATTACCTGCCACTTCTTTAGCTCCAGCCACATAAATATGAATAGGAGCCTCAACCCTTACCTCTTGAGGACTAAACCTAAGCTCAGTATGCACTTGAGCATTGATGAGCTCAAAATATTTCTTTGAATCACAGTCCTCAAGGCTCAGAAAGACTTGCTTATCTACAACACTGAGCTCTAATTAACTCTCAAAATAGCATACTCTTATGCCATGTTTTGGACTAATTATGCTTTGGTGGAGCTTAAAGAATGATGTTTTAGGTCTTAAAGTGAACAAGGGTTCAGGGACACCAAAAAGTATCTTTTGCAGGCAACCGCAACATTTTAAGGAACATATTGTAGAAGCTTGGAAGAAGGAAGAAACGTTCGAACGTTCAACACCGTTCGAACGGTCATGATGAACCAAGCCAGATGCTACAATCTTTGTTACAAGCAAGATCCAAGATCCTGGAGTTTCAAGTCCTACGTTCGAACGATCATTAACGTTCGAATGTCAAATGCAGCAAGGACAAGATCAGACTGACTAAAGACATGACATGTTGTAGACTTGCAGAGTTGCAGTCAGAAGGCCTAGGCACTTGAGTGCCCCGTTCGAACGGCAACCACCATTCGAACGCCCCAGGAATTATTAGACAGTTCAGTCAAAAATCTACAAGGATCTGGAGGGAGATTTACATGAAAACTTGGAGGAAGATCTTCGACAGAAACCACGTGTGGACTGACATAACTGGCATGGACTGCATCCTCCTGACATTTGAACGGCAGAAAGCAAAGACAAAGGGACCGTTCGAACGCCTAAACCGTTCGAACGGTGTGGACAGACTGCCTGCATAGTGGTTGACATTTCACTTTGACTTTGACACTCAGCTCTATTCTTTTACCCCTTCCCTGCCTTCTCCTTGCCTATAAATACACTTAGTTTTGTGGAGAAAAGAGGGGCTCATGGGTAGAACCATTTGATGGATTCATCACTCAGTATTTCATTTCATCCATTTCAATTTTTGTCTTAGTCTTTCTTTTTGTTAGAAGAAGTGGGGAGTTTAGATTCCCACTCATTTCCTTTACGTTAATGTTCACATTTACATTTACCTAAGAATTGTAATTCCTTTATTTACTTTAAGTCTTTACATTTATGTTCTTGATTTACATTTAGTCTTTACATTTATGTCTTTATTTACTTCTAGTCTTTACATTTATGCTCTTACATACATGCTTTTACTTATGTCTTGCATTTCATTATTTGAGCTCCCTGCTTGCTTAGAGGAGTGAAACTCTTTCACTTTTCTAGAGCTTTACCAAAGCATTGAAGGGTGGAACTTGATTCACTCATTCTTCGTTGAAGATTAGCTCTTTGTTAATTATACGTTTACTTTGTGAGATCCTCTACTTAGAGGGATGAGCCTCACTCACTTTTCTAGCTTTAGCAAAGCTATGAAGAGTGAGTAGTTTCTCATTCACTCTTTAATAAGAGGTGAAGGACATGTGTTGATTATCCGAATATCATACGATGCTTTGTTCTAATGCTTAATGTTCATATTCCCTTGCTTTTGGATGATTGATTGCATCTAGCAAAGCTAAAGTACTTTGTATAATCGATAGTTTTCCTATGACACGGATGACTCCTGCATAGAAAGACTCTTCATTTCAAGGCAAGTACCCCGTCTAGATCTTCATGACTACCCTTTAATCATCCCCCTTTACCAAACTTCAGTTAAAAGGATGAACTATTAAAGCCATGGTTGAATGTCATGAAGAATTACTTGTTTGTTTGTGCGCGCGATAACTCTCGGTGCAAATGATTCTTGTAAACTTCTGGTAAGACCTTAGAACCATGACCTTAATAGGCCATTTCTATCTTCCGATTGACTCGCCGTTGACATGGGAGTTAATTGAGTCATCAAGCAAAAATATAAGATTTCGGATAATTAACCACATGTCCCTATCCTTGAACTAAAGAGTGATTTCTCTGCCATTTGAATCAATCGTATATTTTATCTAGAAAACTCTTTGAAAGGAATTTAATATTCTGTTCAAGAAATTCACCCACATCTCACAACCCTAAAATTTCCAAGGTTACAATCAATTGGTCACCTTCACCAATTACTTTAAAAACATTAAAACTACTAGTTCCCTGTGCATTCGACTTCGGACTCAAACCGGATTATTACTACAACTTGACCACCTGCACTTGGGTGTACATATTTCGGATCAAGTCAAATTTTTGGCGCCGTTGTCGGGGAACCTTGTAAAGGTGTTTTACAGGTAAAAGGTAAAAAGGCCTTTTCTTTTCGTATATATTCTTTTGTTTACTGTGAATAATTTTTTTTTGCTTTCATTTATTTTATGTCTGAGAACGCTCCCCACAATAAAAATTTGCCGGTAAAATCTTCTGGATCCGTGAACCAATCTGAACCAAATTCACCAAGGTCAATAGCAGACTCTTGGGTGAGTATTATGGCAAATGTTGATAGAAATGGAGAGGTTCCCGTGAAGGAAGAGGAGGTGCCTAACCTTCGAACTTTGTGGGATTATCTGAATCCCACAAGAAATAGTGTCCCCTCATGTTTTGTATTTCCTCCAGATGCACCCCCTTTTACAGTAAAGCCGGGGACTGCACAGTTGTTGCCTATTTTCCATGGATTAGATACTAAAAATCCATATTTGTATATGAAAGACTTTGAAGAAGTGTGTGGAACATTTCAAGATAATTCTAAACTTGCCAAGATGAATTTTTTTCCTTTTTCTCTAAAGGACAGAGCAAAACAATGACTAAATTCTTTAAAATTCCTTTCCATGCCCACCTGGCAGATATTTTAAAATGATTTTTTTTGAAATTTTTTCCCCCTACATCGGACTAATATGCTAAAAAGGAAAATTATGAATTTTTCGGTGAAAGAGGGGAAAATATTTTACCAAAGTTGGGAAAGATTTAAAGAACTGCTCCAAGCCTGTCCACACCATGCTTTTGAAAATTGGACTCTAGTAGGATTCTTCTATGACACCTTACCCACCAGATTGCGGCAGTTTTTCGAAATGATGGCCCAAGGAGAATTTATGAGAAAAAGTCTAGAGGAGGCATTCTTCTTCTTTGACACTATATCTGATAGTTCTCAGATGTGAGACTCAGCCTCCCCTACCACTAGTGAAGCTAAACCATCTACTTCCCAAGGGGGAAAGTATATCTTGAAAGAAGATGATGACCTAAGAGCAAAAATGTCCACCTTATCTCGAAAGCTTGAAGCCTTAGAGATGAAAAAAATTCTTCAAGTTGAAATGGGTCCGCCCACTGAACAAGTGTGTGGGATTTGTGCATTGACAGGATATCCTACTGGGAAATGTTTTACCATCCCTGCATTCAAAGAAGTCTTGTTGGAACAATTAAATGCAATTTTCAATTTCAACAAGCCTTACAACAACTCATACTCTGAAACATACAATCCAGGGTGGCAGAACCACCCGAACTTCAGTTGGAGGAACACACAACCAATTCCCATGAACCAACCACAAAATTCACAACCACCACCTCAAGGACCTCCTGCATATCAACCATACCAACCACCGCACAAAAGGAACCTTGAAGATACACTGAACCAGTTCAAGCAAATTCAGATGAACTTCAATATACAGACCACCCACTCCTTTGAAGATCTTAAAAGTCACATCCAAAAGCTGACCCAATCCATGACTACACATGAAAAGGACAAATTTCTTGCCCAACCAAATCCTCCACAAGATCAAGCTCAAGCTGTCACTACACTAAGAAGTGGTAAAGTGATTGACAAAACTGTCAGAGACATGTTGTTTCTAAAATCAAAATCTGAGTCAATCCCAATCAACTCAACAGTTGAACCTGAACTTGTGGATGGAAAGGAACCTGAGCTGGAGAAAGAGCAAGAACTAGAACCTTCTAAAGAAGAGGAACCTTCACATCTAATTTCTGCTCCTTTCCCACATAGACTCTAGGCCACCCAAAAGCTGAACCATGAGCCTGCAATTTACGAGCTTTTCAAGCAAGTAAAAATCAACATCCCACTTCTGGATGCAATCCAACAAGTACCATCTTATGCCAAGTTTCTAAAAGACTTGTGCACAGTCAAAAAAAGTCAGAATGTCCAGAAAAGAGCCTTTTTAACTAAACAAGCCAGTGCCTTGCTACAATGCAAAACCCCTCCAAAATACAAGGACCCTGGATGTCCAACTGTCTCATGTGTTATTAGAGATTTCAAAATAGAACAAGCACTGTTAGATCTTGGGGCTAGTGTCAATTTGCTACCTTACTCTGTCTACCAACAGTTGGGTCAGGGTGAACTCAAACCCACTAGTGTCACACTCCAGTTAGCAGACAGATCTATTAAAATCCCTAGGGGTATTGTGAAAGATGTACTTGTCCATGTGAATAATTTTATCTTCCCAGTTGACTTCATTGTTCTAGATATTCAACCAGCATCACATTCAGAGAATCTAATCCCTGTCATCCTTAGCCGACCCTTCCTTGCAACTTCTAATGCACTAATTAATTGATGGAATGGAATCATGAAATTAACTTTTGGGGATACGACTCTTGAACTAAATATTTTCAATATTGCTAGACACCCAGGAGAGGATGAGGAAGAAGGGGAAGTAAACTCCATTGAATCGATGATACAAGAACATCTGATTGACATGTTTAGTGAGACTTTGCCCGAATCACCTTTGATTGAGTCTGACTCAGCTGAGTCAAAACCAAAAAGTTGCTCTACTCACACTGTTGAGATATGGGTGCCCAAATTTGAGGAACTTTCACCAAATGGCACAAAGCCAATCTCATCAAGTGATAGGCCACCTAAGCCTGAATTGAAACCTCTTCCATCTGACCTCAAGTATGCATTCTTAGGAGAAAATATGTCATACCCAGTGGTAATTTTATCTAAGCTAACAGACTTGCAAGAGTCTAAACCGATTGAAGTTCTTAAAAGACATAAAAGCACCATTGGGTGGACCATCTCTGATTTGAAAGGCATAAGTCCGTTAGTCTGCAATCATACAATATATCTTGAAGAGGATTCAAAACCCTCCCGTCAAATGCAGAGACGACTTAACCCTCACATGAAGGAAGTCGTGAGAACAGAAGTACTCAAACTCTTAGATGCAGGAATAGTTTTTCCCATCTCCGATAGCAAGTGGGTAAGTCCAACCCAAGTTGTGCCCAAAAAGTCTGGGGTAACAGTAGTAAAAAATGATGCCAATGAACTAGTGCCAACTCGAGTCGTCACAGGATGGCGAATGTGCATTGATTACCGAAAACTGAATTTGGTAACTAGAAAAGACCATTTCCCTCTCCCATTCCTTGACCAAGTTCTAGAAAGAATTGCGGGCCATGAATTTTACTATTTTTTGGATGGGTATTCCGGATACAATCAAATTGAGATTGCCTTAGATGATCAGGAGAAAACCACATTCACATGTCCCTTTGGAACCTTTGCATTTAAACGAATGCCTTTTGGACTTTGTAACGCTCTTGCAACATTTCAAAGGTGCTTGCTAAGTTTGTTTAGTGACATGGTTGAAAAATTTCTGGAAATATTTATGGATGATTTCTC
>CM042189.1:23913509-23971868 GCA_023539305.1 Ilex asprella | reverse complement strand
GTTTCTTATTTCCCATACCCTAATCTTCCCATACACCCCAAGAAACATCAATTAGACTCTCCCCTGCCCTTCTCCAACTAAAAAACACCTACCTCAGACTCCCCACCGTTCGAACGCAATGCCTAGGATGAAGATTCCTGCTAAACGCAAGCCATCAGTGAACCAAGAACCTGATTGGGTTGAGGAGGTGATCCTAGATGAAAAAGGCAGAGAGAAGAAGAAGAGGTACGATCGTCCCAGATTTCCAAATGCAATGAAGGCAAAGAGGTATGAAATTTTTTTTAAAAACCAAGCGGTGGTGTGTGAGAGAGACATTGTAGTCTCTGATTTTTCTGAATTAGGCCTGCTGGAAGAGATGGAGAGTAGAGATTGGGTGTCGCATTTGAGGAATGGGGGGAAGGCCATTGTTGACTTGGTGCAGGAGTTCTACTCCAACGCCAAAATCATCAATGGCACCATTCGGACTTACATATGGGGAATCCACATCGATGTGGATGAGGCATATCTCAAAGAAATTAGACCCAAACTACCTCGAGTGGAAAACCCCATGTACCCTCCAAAGAAAAATGTTGAGCTGGATAGGGTAGGAAGAGAGTTGACCGGAGATGTGAGCATTTCATGGGGAGGGAGAAATTTTCTGAAACAAGGAGAGTTGACCGACAAATATAAAATGCTTAACTTGATTGCGGTCTCCAACCTCGCCCCTCTAAAAAGAAAAAATGAGATTTTTTTGGAGATGGCTCGCCTCTTATATGCTATAGGAGGAGGTCATAGCATCAACCTTCCCTCCCTCATCCTTAATGAAATCAAGAAAGGGTGCAACGTGAAGAAAAGTGCATTACTTTTTGGCACTTTGGTGACAGAGATTTGTCAAGAAAGTGGAGTGTGGGAGAGGCCCGAGATGGAGATACAATTGCCAATGGGGTAACTTTTCAGGGGCTCATTCAAGAGGAGCAAGGGGCACAGTGACCCTTCAGCAAGAAGGCAAGATAGGCCACCAGTTCAGGGAGGGGATGAAGTACAAGAGGAGCTAGATCGAGAGGAGGCGAGAGAGAGATGGAGGAGGAGAGAGCACAGCCTGACCAGGCAGGACCTAGTTCCAGCACCCGGAGATCCCTTAGGGAGGTGATGACTGGGATTGAGAGCACTCAAGCCGAGATTCTCTGACAGCAAGCTGAGATCTTCAAACAATAGGAGGAGATTCTTAGCTATCTTAGGGGTGGAGCTAGGAGAGATTGAGAGGGGATTACTGTGATTGTTTTAGTTATATGTTTACTTTTGTTTTAGTATGTTTGTGTGTTTTCTTAGGTAGTTCCAAGTCTTGTGTTTTTCTATTTAGTGCTTCTTTTGGATGAATTGAATCATTAATGATTAATTTACCAAATGAACATATCTTGTGAATGGAATGATTCAGTTTATCATATCTTTTTTATTTGGTTTAAAGCATTTATAAATTGCAAATAAACTCTTGTCGATAAAATGCATGTGAATTTTGAGATTGCTTGTTAAAGTAACTAATCACATGATCCGTTTGACACACGTTTTAGTAATCTTGACCTCAGGTCACAACTCTTTTAACTGATATGATTTCTATGCTTATATTATCAAATGAACATGAGTATTTGTTGTCCTCAAAGTACACAGTGATCAAACTCAAAAATAGAATCGGTATATAACCGACATTCCCAGATAAACCTGACACGATCAGTGGAGATTACAAAGGACACCATGGTAAGATTTGAACCTTGTGATGCTTCAGAAAGAACACCCACGTTTACTCAAGAAAGGTTTTCATTCATTGTCTATCTTTCAATAATCTCATTAATTTTATTTTGATTGATACAACTAATGTGATCTATTGACATGCCCGGTAATAAATACAGGCAAAACGACACATGTGTATGCACATACTTGAGAAAGGATCTTAGGCCATCTTTGGATTAAAATTGGAGCCTCAGCCAATCCTTTCACAAAAGTATGACCCTAGTCAGCCATGATTGAGCCCTCAAATAATGAATTCTCTTCCAAGAAGCCCATATGATGACCAAGCCACAAGAAAAAAATACTTTACCAACCTTGCTATCTAATTTTCTTACACCCTCGTTTGAACATGAATGATACAAGAAAAGATAATGGTGGCTACTGTTCCATGAAAGAAGAGAAAATCGGTGAAAACAACCGAAAAAGGAAAAAAAGATAAAAAGACAGAGAATTGCCAAAAAAGTGAAAAAATGGGAAAAATGAAAGAAAGAAAGCCCATTCGCAGAAAAATATCGAAAATCCAAATAGAGGTGTGCTAAAATGCGTAAAGGAGATAGCGTTTTTGAAAACTCCATTGACGTCGTTTCGTTAGCCACTAACCTCTAGCCATATTACAACCCATGAAAGCCCTAATTGATTTCAAGTTTGTTGCATATGCATGCTGTCAATCAAAAGTTGGGATATGTTATATAGCATTTCGTTATTTGCATCAATATTCTTCCATGAGATTATGCCAAGAACATGATTAGACTATTTTCTATGAAAAGTTTCACTCCTTTACTAAATTATGCATGTAATTTTTGATTAGCCATCTTTTAATTACATGCTCAGTGAGAAACAAGTCACCATACTCGGAGTGAATCTTTTGCTGAGAGCATTCCTATGAGAGATTTGTGACATCAAAACTATCCATGGAGGGTGGTAAAAGCGAATTGTTTTTTATATACCAATTCTTGTTTCTAGAATGATCACCCAACTACAAAGGAAATTTCAAATGCTAATATGTCAAAATGCTAATTTTGCATAGGGATAATACCAATGATGAAGAGCGTGTGGACCTTAAGGTTAAAATTAAAGGATGGGTGTCTCAAAGACCATGATGATAATTCACTTTAAACAGCAATCTCACATTGACATTGGTTCGACCGAAGTTTGTGGGTAGCTTCACTGAAAACCCTCATGTGACAACACTCGTCCTCTAGGGTAAACTTAGAGGTTTAACGGCTTGTTGCATAAGCTAAATGCAATCGGATAACCTACGAAAAAGGTGTTAGAAATAGATTTTATTTTAATTAATTGTTGTATTACTAGGGACTAGTAATATCTAGGTTGGGGGTGTGATTAACTCTCAAAATAGCATACTTTTATGCCATGTTTTGGACTAATTATGCTTTGGTAGAGCTTAAAGAATGATGTTTCAGGTCTTAAAGTGAACAAGGGTTCAAGGACACCAAAAAGTATCTTTTGCAGGCAACCACAGCATTTTAAGGAACATATTGTAGAAGCTTGGAAGAAGGAAGAAACGTTCGAACGTTCAACACCGTTCGAACGGTCATGATGAACCAAGCCAGATGCTACAATCTTTGTTGCAAGCAAGATCCAAGATCCTGGAGTTTCAAGTCCTACGTTCGAATGATCATTAACGTTCGAACGTCCACAGTAGCAAGGACAAGATCAGACTGACTGAAGACATGGTGTGTTACAGACTTGCAGTCAGAAGGCCAAGACACTTGAGTGCCCTGTTCGAACGGTAACCACCGTTCGAACGTCCCAGGAATTATTAGACAGTTCAGTAAGGAATCTGCAAGGATCTGGAGGGAGATTTACATAAAGACTTGGAGGAAGATCTTCGACAGAAACCACGTGTGGACTGACATAACTGGCATGGACTGCATCCTCCTAACGTTTGAATGGCAGAAAGCAAAGACAAAGGGACCGTTCGAAAGCCCAAACTGTTCGAACAGTGTGGACAGACTGCCTGCAGAGTGGTTGACATTTCACTTTGACTTTGACACCCAACTCTATTCTTTTACCCCTTCCTGCCTTCTCCTTGCCTATAAATACACTTAGTTTTGTGGAGAAAAGGGGGGACTCATGGGTGGAACCATTTGAGGGATTCATCACTTAGCATTTCATTTCATCCATTTTAATTCTTGTCTTAGTCTTTCTTTTTGTTGGAAGAAGTGGGGCATTTAGATTCCCACTCATTTCCTTTATGTTAATGTTCACATTTACATTTACCTAAGAATTGTAATTCCTTTATTTACTTTAAGTCTTTACATTTATGTTCTTGATTTACATTTAGTCTTTACATTTATGTCTTTATTTACTTCTAGTCTTTACATTTATGCTCTTACATACATGCTTTTACTTATGTCTTGCACTTTCATTATTTGAGCTCCCTTCTTGCTTAGAGGAGTGAAACTCTTTCACTTTTCTAGAGCTTTACCAAAGCCGTGAAGGGTGGAACTTGATTCACTCGTTCTTCGTTGAAGATTAGCTCTTTGTTAATTATACGTTTACTTTGTGAGATCCTCTACTTAGAGGGATGAGCATCACTCACTTTTCTAGCTTTACCAAAGCTATGAAGAGTGAGTAGTTTCTCATTCACTCTTTAATAAGAGGTGAAGGACATGTGTTGATTATCCGAATATCATACGATGCTTTGTTTTAATGCTTAATGTTCATATTCCCTTGCTTTTGGATGATTGATTGCATCTAGCAAAGCTAAAGTACTTTGTATAATCGATAGTTTTCCTATGAGGCAGATGACTCCTGCATAGAAAGACTCTTCGTTTCTAGGCAAGTACCCTGTCTAGATCTTCATGACTACCCTTTAATCATCCCCCTTTACCAAACTTCAGTTAAAAGGATGAACTATTAAAGCCATGGTTGAATGTCATGAAGAATTACTTGTTTGTTTGTACGCGCGATAACTCTCGGTGCAAATGATTCTTGTAAACTTCTGGTAAGACCTTAGAACCATGACCTTAATAGGCCATTTCTATCTTTCGATTGACTCGCCATTGACACGGGAGTTAATTGAGTCATCAAGCAAAAATATAAGATTTCGGATAATTAATCACATGTCCCGATCCTCGAACTAAAGAGTGATTTCTCTGCCATTTGAATCAATCATATATTTTGTCTAGAAAACTCTTTGAAAGGAATTTAATATTTTGTTCAAGGAATTCACCCACATCTCACAACCCTAAAATTTCCAAGGTTACAATCAATTGGTCTCCTTCACCGATTACTTTAAAAACATCAAAACTACTAGTTCCCTGTGGATTCGACTCCGGACTCAAACTGGATTATTACTACAACTTGAACGCTTGCACTTGGGTGTACACATTTTGGATCAAGTCAAGCTCCAGACGAACACCTGAGACACGAAGTGAAATAGGCAGAACAAGGTTAGTACAATGAGTCACCAAAATTGACCCAAATTCACTTACATAAGAGCTTACCCAGGTTGTCTAGTGGGGAGCAAGCTCGTGGTACCAGAAGAGTATCTGCTACGTCGGCAGGGTTATACTCCCACTTTCTACCCCACATAAAGAAGAAGAGCTTCTTCCAACCCTTGTGGGAGCTCGGGAGGTCAGAAATGATGGGTTGGGCCTTTACCCGCTAGGAAATGTACAAAACACCATCGAAAGGAAGATACTTGACGTTGAAAAATTTTATAAGCAGAGAAACGGTGGGAACCCCAAGTTCATGTTTCTTGAAATAATCCAGGAGACCCACCGAATGCCCTAAAAATTAGGTGAAAGTTGAGCAGGGCAAACATTGAAGTGTTGTAGAACGCTCTTAAGGAAGGGATGTATGGGAAAGCGAAAACCGTTCTCAAAGGCGGCTACAAAGAAACTGACCTTCTTAGGAATGTGGGTATTATATCGAATATCCTGGTCTGGGCACCAGTGCCTTACATCCCCAGGAAAGCCAAAGCGGGCAGATGGCACCCCCATACAGGGAGGTGTATCCTCGCTACGACCTACGAGGTCAAAAGCTCTGAGGACAACCCCAGCACCTTTAGCATTGCCTAAGATCCCTATACCACTCACTTTGGTCTTACCCTTATCGAATTTTTTAGGCATAGGGTAGGATGACGAGGGGAAATCCCCCACTGTTTTCCTCAACGATTACAAAGTTAACGCCTGAAAAGTTATCAATCTCCTCACCTACATCGCCGAAATTAGTGTCATCCTCGACAGACCTATCCCCTATCAGAGAAATAGATGAACACGTGGCTTTGGAAGAAACAAACATAACTGGGCAAGAGAAAGGAAGTCTAAAGGATTTGTAAAGAGGTAGAACCTCTGAAAAACACTTTTTGAGGGTCAGGGGGCAAGGCACTAGTGACCAATGACAAAGATCCTAGCCGCTGAATAAGGGTCAAGAAAGAGGGGGATGGGATACAAGGTAGAACCTAGATTCCTAAAATAGCAAAAAATGAAAGGTCCAAAAGTGAAGCAACCACCTCAGGTTTGAGGGATCCAGAATGAAGAAACTAGCGAAAGCCAAAATGCGCACCTAATTAAGGACGGACGATGGATCGAAGCTCAAAATGTAGTCAGGAGGCAAGCCTTGCAGAACCTTCAGGGGAAATCAACTCTCTGTGAAACCCTAAGAACACCAGTAGATTTGAATAGTTAGAATCGCAAAGAAGAAAGAGGGTAAAAGCCCAAAAGTAGAAATCGAACGTTGAAGCAAGGCAATTTTCGTTACTGTGGAAGTATTTAAAGCCTGTGTTCATGGGCCTTCAGAATATGGAATGTGCACGAAAAACAAGGAAGAAATGATTGCACAAAACCATCAAAAAAATCTCTTCTCGTGCAAATCAAGGTCTCCATATGGAGGTCTACCTCAACCTAGACTTAGTTCAGCCCCTACTCAAAGACTATTTTGACTAGGGACTGGGGAATAACTGATGATATCTAGAAGAAATTCTAAGTATGATCTCGCGAGTAGAGGCCAGATAAGGAGCTCAGCCAAAAAATTCAGAGCTCAACAATCCAGATCTAGGACCCTCTCTACCTACATTTCAAAGAAAACATATGGGAGACAGCTGGCCATCACGAGGCATCCCCCCAACAATAAAAAGCCCCAATTTAGGCGCAAAATCCTTAAACCTAGAATCAAGCAGGACACTACAGGAAGAAGATGATGATCTCGCCACAGATCCCACAAAATTAGAAATTAGACTATAAATACTAGACAATGCCTCCAATGTGAGGCTAACAACCCCAGTTACATGAAAAACATTTTGTAAATCACTTACTCCATGAATACAAGTTCGAGGAGCAAGAGACTTCATTGAAGAGTGGATTAGCCGAGCTCCCGAGCTGGTGAACTACTATATTTTCAATGTGCAATTCATTTCATACCCTCAAGGGTGTTTACCTTGGCACTTAAGAGCCAAGTAACTTGATCAGTAGTTAAAAGTAGCATATTACTATGCCCTTTTTGACTAATTATACTTTAATGGAGTTTAAATGATATCATTTCAGGAGATAAATTGTATAAGGGACCAAAGGCGATGAATATCAGACTTTCATGCAACACTAGCATATTCTGGAGAAAATTTGGAAAAGCTTGGACCAAGGAAAGAACGTTTGAATGCTTATCAATGTTTGAACATTCCTTTAAATCATGAGAAGACTTGGCTAATGAAACATGCAGTGTTGCAGCCAAGAAGGAAGACCTTGAGGTATTCAAATACCACGTTTGAACGCCAATCAACTTTCGAACGCCCCTTGGAATCATTTGAAGACTAGACTGATGCATGAAGTGTGGAAATAAACTTCACAGAAGACTACAAAACACTTGAGTGGGAAGGATAAACCTCATTAGCACGTTCGAACACCATTAAGCAAAAATATAGACAACGTTCGAACGCTAGACAACGTTCAAAAGTTGTCCCTAGACTGACTGCAGAGTAGTTGGTTTTTACTTGGACTTAGGCGGCATACACTGTTCTTTCACATGACCTTGGCCCCTCCACTTTGCCTATAAATATTACCATTGTGGGAGATTCAAGGGAGACTTGTAGAGAGCTTGATAGAGGCTTAGACTCCCACTCATATAGTTGTAGAATTGTCTCATATTTGCTTGTATCAAAGGAGATAGTTCATCTTTTGGTTGAAGAGTAAACCCACCAAAAGTGACTATCTTTCTTCTACTTTCTTTATTTCTTTCACTTCTATTGCTTGAGCTTCCTTCTTTCTTAGAGGAGTGAAACTCTTCCACTTTCTAGAGCTTTAGCTAAGCCATGAAGGCTGGAACAAGATTGACTCATTCTTCATTGAAGATCAGCTCTTTGTCTGGTGTGTTTCACTTTGTAACTCCTCTGCTTGGAGGGATGAGCATCACTCACTTTTCTAGCTTTACCAAAGCCATGAAGAGTGAGTAGTTTCTTATTCACTCTTTAGTAAGAGGTGAAGGCATGTATAGATTATCCAAAAGTTATATTTGTACATTTTTCTTATGCTTAATGTTTTAAATTCCCCTAGCTTATTGGATGATTGATTGCATCGAGCAAAGCTAAGGTACTTTGTATAACCATGAGTACTTTCTATAACATAGATAACTCTTGTATAGAAAGACTCATAGATAACATAGATAACAAGGCTAGTACCCCGACTAGATCTTCATGACTACCCTTTAATCTTTCTCATTACTATGCTTTAATTAAAGAATGAAAATGAAATATTAATGTCATGGTAGGATGCCTTGTAGAAACACTTGCTTGTTTTTAGATGGGTTAAGTCTCGGCATAGACAATTCTTGTAAACTTCTAAAAAGACATTGGAATCATGTTATTAATTCTCAAAATCCACCTTTATCTTTCAATTAACTTGCTGTTAACACGGGGGTTAATTGAGTTATCAAACACAAATATAATAAACTAGATGATTAACTTCATGTCCAGATCCTCGAACTAAAGAGTGACCTTTTTATATTTGAACTTATCTTATATTTTGTCTAGAAAAATTTATTGGAAAGAATCTTGTATTATGTTAAGGAAATCCCATACACCACATAACTTCAAATCTCAAGGGTTGCTATCATTTGGTCTCCACCACTGCTTACTTTGAAACATCAACAATAGTTCCTTGTGGATTCGACTTCGGAATTAAACCGAATTATTACTACAGCTTGATCGCCTGCACTTGGGTCTACATATTTTGGATCAAGCCAAGTTTTTGGGGCCGTTGCCGGGAACCATAAAATGTGTTTTAAGGTAAAAGAAAAACAAAAAGACCTTTCTTTTTGTATATATTCATTGGTTTACTGTGAATAATTTTTTTTCATTTTATTTTCCTTTATTTTATGTTTGAGGACGCTCCTCACTATCAAAATTTGCCCGCAAAAATCTTTTGGGTTTGTGAATCAGCCTGAACCAAATTCGCCTAGATTAGTAGCAGACTCTAGTGAGAGTAATATGGAAAGTAATGAGAGACGGTAAGTTCCTATGAGGGAGGGGGAAGTGCCTAACATTCGAACTTTAAGGGATTACTTAAATCCCATAAGAAATAGTGTCCTCTCTTATTTTGTATTTCCTGAAAATGCTTCCCTCTTTACTATAAAGCCAGGGACAGTATAACTACTGCTTGTATTCCATGGGTTGGATGCAGAAAATTCATATCTGCATATAAAATTTTTTGAGGAAGTATGTAGAACATTTCAAGACAATTCCGAACTGGCCAAGATGAAAATTTTCCCTTCTCTTTAAGGGACAAAGCTAAGCAATGATTAAATTCTTTAAAAGCTCTCTCAATACCTAACTGGCAGGCATTGCAAAATAAATTTTTTAGAAATTTTTTTCCCTCTGCATCGCATAAATGCACTCAAAAGGAAAATCATAAATTTTTTGGTTGAAGAAGGAGAAACCTTTTACCAAAGTTTGAAGTGTGATTAACGTTAACTAGTATGTTAAATAGAATGATTAAGTAATCAACTTTGTTGGATAAATTAATTAAAAATTATGAATTATGGTTTGTGCGTAAATTAAAGTTTTAATTATTTTATGTTCAAAATTGCAGGGTCTAATGTAGAATTACCAAAGAATACGAGGCAAATTTATAAAGTTGGAAACAACTAAGGACTAAAATGAAAAAGATCTAAGGAAAATGGCTACACAGGACACATGGAAGCTCTAGAACACGACACGTGGAACAGCAAGAAGACGACACATGAACCTCCTGAAAGGCACCCCCATCCAGATGGTGGAGGTGGAGTCCGGACGGTCACCTGGGTGGCTAAAATTTATCTCTCCACCTTGTGCTTGCATTTTGCCTATCTTCATTTGAAATGGTTGGCCACCTCAAGAACTCTAGAGAGAAGTTCAAAAGAAAGAAAGAAAAAGAGAAAGAGAAATCTGGTCTGTGATACACTCCAACTACTACTCTGTATTTCTACATTTCTGTTGTATCTTTCCATTTGGATAGTTGAAGTACTGTCACTTTTTTGTTTTGATTAATAATAAAGGTGGTTGTGTTTCAATTGTTCCTTGTGAAAGAAGTTTTGTAGTTTGTGTTTTAATTTCAATTGTAATGACGAATACCCGCACTTCTTACTTGTTAGTAGCAATGGAGTGTGAGTAGTCGTTTATACCCTTCGGTGAAGGGTGAACATATGCATAATATTGGTTAGATTATGCAAATGTTGATTTTTATTTATATATTTATCTATTTATGTATTATACGCTTCATGCATGATACAACAATGTACGTAGTTTCGGTGCTATACCTAGAATTATGTCATCAGTACATCATCAACCTGCCTGTTAAAGAACCACAGTGTTCCTACCGGTATGACTTGTCCTCCACCAGAACGCTGAGGATGTTCTACTGAGGCATGGTAAAAAACCTAAATGATCCTCATGAATGGCTTGTCCTTTTGGGTTATTAGGGTTGTTTAATTACTATATATAACTATATTGCCAGTCTAATAACCATGGTGTTTCTAGCGGTATGACTTGTCCTCTATCGGAATGCTGAGGATGTTTAACTGGTATATATATATACACACACACACATATATATATATATCACAAATTACCTATTGATTAATTCAAGTGTTCGTCATGAATGACTTATCCTTCCGGGTCACTTGGATTAGTTAATTGACACATCTATAACCAGCTAACCTAAGAAGTTGTTGTGTTATGACTTAATACCACTAGTTAACCTAAGAAGTAGATGTGTTATGGTTTATTATGTACGCACTTACAATCATGAGATCAATTAAATAATTAAAGTATTCCTCATGAATGACTTGTCATTCTGGTTTGCTTGAATTAATCAATTGACATGGATACCACCAGCTGACCTAAGAAGTTGCTATGTGATGATTTATATACATCAGACCTACCGGTTAACTTCCAAGTAAAATGAGAGTTAATTGTTGCAAGGTAGCATTTCCTGTATTAAACCAATATAAAGCATATGAGATCCTTAAACTGAAAGGTATCTTTTATATTATCTTTTACAAGCTTATGTCCGCACTTTATTTTCTAAGACTAAGCTCGCATCACAAGCTATTAAATGTTATACTGCTTCAAACAATAACTTTGCTGGTTATTTTATTTATTTTACATGATAATTACTAAAACTCTTCGTGGGATCGATACTTGGACTTAAACCGAGAAAACTACAAATTGACCACTTAAACTTGGGTGTATAATATAATACAATTCCAATCACAAAATAGTGCGAATCAAGATTCAAAGATCTTCTCCAATTCTGCCCATACCATGCTTTTGAGAATTAGACTTTGGTAGAATTTTTCTACGACTCCTTGCCCACTAGACTACATCAGTTGGTCGAAATGATGGCCCAAGGAGTGTTTATGGGAAAAGTCTGGGGGAGACATTCAATTTTTTTGACACAATCTTTGATAGTTCTCAGATGTGGGACTCAACCTCTCCAACCACTGTAGAAGCCAAACCATTTACTTTCCAAGGGGGTAAGTATGTCTTGAGATATAATGATGACCTAAGAGCAAAAATGTCTACTTTGTCTAGAAAGCTTGAATCTTTAGAGATGAAAAAGGTCCATCAAGTTGATGTTGGCCCTTTCACGGAATAAGTGTGTGGAATCTGTGCGCTAACAAGACACGGTACTGGGGAGTGTCCTACCATACCACCATTCAAGGAATAAACAAATGCAATTTCTAACTTCAACAAGTCTTACTCAAACCCATACTCTGAAACATAAAATTCCGGGTGGTGAAACCACCCAAACTTCAGTTGAAGGAACACACAACCTATTCCCATGAACCAACAACAAGGTTCACACCCACCACCTCAAGGACCCCCCTCATATCAACCGTATTAACCACCATAAAAGAGGAGCCTTGAGGACACACTGAATCAGTTCATGTAAAGCTCAGTAAACTATAACAATTGTTCCACTCAGGCTTTCACTAATTTCAAAATCTAGACCACTTAATCTTTCTAGGATCTTAAAATTTACATCCAAAATTTGACCCAATCCATGACTACACATGAGAAGGGTAAGTTCCCTGCCCAACTAAAACAACCACAAGGCCAATTCCATGTGGGGGAACCCTTCGATCATGAAAAACCCACAAGAACAAGCTCAAGTTGTCACTACACTAAGAAGTGGCAAGGTGATTGAAAAAACTATAAGAGACATGCTCATTCCAAGGCCAAAACTTGAGTCAATCCCAGCCAACTCATCACGTGAGCCTGAACCAATTGAACATAAACTTGTAATTGAAGAACCTGAGTCTATGATTGAACAAGAGCTAGACCCTCCTGAAGAAAGAGAACCTTCGTGTTCCATTCTTATTCCTTTTCCTCATAGACTCAAAACCATACAAAAGTTGAATAATCAACCTGAAATTTACGAGCTATTTAAACAAGTGGAGATCAACGTCCTACTTTTGGATGCAATCAAACAAGTTTCGTCTTATGCCAAGTTTCTAAAAGATCTGTGCACAGTCAAGAAAAGCTAGAATGTCAAAAAAGAGCCTTCCTAACAGACACACACAAAAAGAAAAAATCTAAAACTTTGAGGGAATATGCTCATCATTATTGAGAAACGATGAAAAAACTTGCAATCCTGAAATTACAGTGGCATCCTTCAAAATTGGATTACCAAAAAAAATCCACTATATTAATCCCACTCTACATGACCTGTCATAGACATGAAGGAACTATTGGTGAGGATCGAGAAGTACGCCAAAGTCGACGAAGATTTATCCAGAGACATGGGGAAGGAGCATCCTAGCAGAAAGTAGTTTAGCCGTGACAAACAAACTGAGCCGAACAGAGAAGTAAGAAGGAAGAAAGAAAAGGAAGCATTTCCCCTTAAATCTCCTTTCGTTGGAGTCAATACAATGTTTAAAGATCTAATATACAAAATATTGACTCAAATCAAGGGGAATCCATATTTCAAGTGGCCCAGTAAGCTGACAGGGGATCCTTCAAAGAGGAATCCTAATTTTAGGAACTCCTACCATTGGGATGTAGGTCATATGAATGAAAATAGCCGATCTTTAAAGCAACATTTGGAAGAGCTGGTCCAAGCAGGGCATCTTACCTAGTTCATTGAGGATGGTGCTAAAACCAATGGTGGGAGAATCAAGCCCCAAGGGACCAAACCCCGACAACAGGTGTAATAGATGTAATCTATGTTGCAACGAACCCACAAATGGCGACAATCAATGTTGCTAAGGCATACATTCAGAGAGCTGTGAAAGAGAGAGAAGTGTATCAGTTGCGATTGTCCCCCGAAGTCAGGAATAAGAGGATGAAATTAGAAAAATTAGAAGAATTCGATGAGACAATTTGTTTCTCCGAACAGGATCTGATTGGGATACATCAGCCACACAATGATGCTTTGGTGTTAACACTCTAAATTATAAACTACGATGTGAAAAGGGTGTTGATCCGGGAAGCTCCTCTGAGATCATGTATATAGTCCTTTTCCAACAGCTCAGATTGAAGTAAGAGGATCTCAAGCTAGCTAATACCTCGCTGGTCGGCTTTAGTGAGAAAACGGTTCTTCCAAGAGGAAGGATCACTCTTCCAGTAAAGACTGGCCCCGGTGGGATCATGGCTGAGTTTTTGGTAGTAGACACGCCCTCGACATACAACTCCATTATAGGTCAAACTTGTAACACGAGATGAAGGCAGTACCGTTAACATACTACTTGATGCTTAGGTTTCCCTCGATAGAAGGAATAATGAACATTCAAGGAGGCCACGTAAGTTCCAGAACTTGTTTACTGGCCTCAATCAAAGGAAGGGACGGTAGGGAAAGTAGAGAGAAGAGTTCGTTAGTCGAAATGACAAAATAGCAACCAAACCTTGATAGGTCAGTTGATTCAATTGACTGAGTTATCGGGGCAGAACCTAAAGTACCTTTAGCCACCAAGCTAGAACTAACTAACTGAATAGTAGAAGACTTGTCTAAAGTACCTTTAGAAAAGAATGATGATAAGTATTTTCTTCTGGACGCCTCATTGAGCCCCGAGTAGTGAAATAAAATTGTCTCACTACTAAGAGAATACGCAGACATCTTCGCATAGTCAACGTATGAGATGACCAGCATCCCGCCCGAAGTAGGATGTCATCACTTGAACGTGGATCCTAGCTTTAAGCCTATCAAGTAGAAACTTAGGACATCGGCACCTTAGCATTAGGAAGTAGTAAAGGAGGAGGTAGCTCGGTTCTTGGAATCCCAGACCATCAAGGAGGTTCAATACCCGACCTGGCTGTCGAATACCATAGTAGTCAAGAAGAAAAATAGCAAGTGGAGGGTCTGTGTTGACTTTATCGACCTCAACAAAGCATGTCCAAAAGACAGCTTTCCTTTGCCAAAGATAGATCACCTCGTTGACACAACTACCAGGCACGAGTGGATGAGCCTCTTAGAAACGTATAAGGGGATATCATCAAATCCCACTTGCCAAACAAGATTAAGAAAAAATGCATTTATAACATATGAGGGGACATACTGTTACAAAGTAATGCCCTTTGGGTTAAAGAATGCTGTAGCAACCTATTAGAGGTTGGTAACAAAGATGTTCTCCCACATGCTGGGCAGCACCATGAAAGTCTACATTGATGACATGGTAGTTAAAATTCGAAGGGCCACCAGCCATTGCTTCAATTTGAGGAATACGTTTGATATTCTACAAAGATTCAAAATGAAGCTAAATGCCTCAAAGTGTGCGTTCGTGGTTGGCTTAGGAAAGTTCCTTGGGTTTTTGGTTACCCATCGGGGAGTCGAGGTCAATCTCGATCAAGTAAAAACAATTACAGAATTACAATCACCTAGGACAGTAAAGGTAGTGCAAAAATTGAGTAGAATGGCAAACGCTCAAAAGATTTATATCCCGAGCCTCTAATAAGTGCAAACCTTTCATCTAATTGATCAAGTGAAAGAAGGGAGCATGCTGGAATCAGAAGTGCAAAGAAGCGTTTATTAATATGAAGACATTGATTCTGACAACACTATTACTTGAGGAACGCCTATTCCTATATGTAGCTGTGTCTGAGTGCATAATGAGTGGGGCACTGATGAGAGATTACCATGCAAAATTAAGCCCTATATACTATATGAGCAAGATGCTCTTAGATGCTGAGTCAAGGTACGAGCCATTGGAGAAACTTGCACTTGCCTTGGTAAGCTTGGCTAGGAAGCTAAGACACTATTTCCAGGCACATCGGATTGTAGTGCTCACTGACCAGCCATTGAAAGTTCTTTTTCGAAAGGCCGATCTATTAGGACACATCACTAAGTGGGCAGTAGAGTTCGGAGAGTTCAACATTGCGTTCGAGCCGAGAATTGCAATCAAGGGGCAGTTGGTAGATTTTATTGCTAAATTCCATCCTAAGAAAGAATAGCTCAGGAATGAATGACCAGACTAACAATACTGATAAACCAGAGCTCAGTGGAAAATAGAGTTTATTTGTAGACAGATCTTCTAATCAGAAGGGTGTAGGAAAAAACCATCATAATATAAGGCCCATCAGGCTCGATTTCCAAGCCTCGAATAACAGAGATATATACAGAGATATATCCTGGAAAAAACCATCAGGCTCGATTTCCAAGCCTCGAATAACGAAGCATAATATAAGGCCCTGATAGCAGGAGTAAGGCTTGCAACCAAATTGGGCGTAACAAAGCTCCAGATATTTTCTGATTCACAATTGTCGGTGAAGCAGATAATAGGGGAGTATGTAGCAAAGGATAAGAGAATGGTGGCATATCATGCTGCTGCAAAAAAAAGAGTTGAGCCGGATACCGAAATATTCAATTCAGCAGGTTGGTAGAACAAGAAATTCCCATGCTGAGGCTTTGGTATCATTAGCATCTGCCATCGATCAGAAAATTGAAAGGACAATCACAGTTGAATTTTTGTCGAGCTGAGCATTTTAGCAAAAAATTAAGGAGAAATCTTATCTGGAGACCTAGAACAAAGTTGGATGGATGGGATTATTGATTTTTTTAAAAATGGGGACTTACTTGAAGACAAAAAGGAAGCCCATAAAATGCAACTAAAGGTAGTCAAGTTTTGGTTATCTCTAAAGGATGAGCTTTACCGACGCTCGTTCGGAGGCTCATACTTGAAATGTGTGCACCCTAAATTAGTCCTTGATTTTTTTATCTAAAATTCATGATGGTAGTTACGACACTCATACTTGTGGAAGATCTCTGGCTCACCAAGCCATTTTTCAGCGGTTTTGTGGCCCTACATGCAGAAGGATGCTCAACATTTTTTTAGGAGGTGCAAAAAGTGTCAGCAATTCTCATCGATATCGAGAAGACCATCATAGGAACTGCTTCTATTCGCAAGCCCATGGCCATTTTCACATTGGGCACTGGATATTGTGGGACCATTACCTTGGGCCCTGGGCAATAAGAAATTCCTTCTTGTTGAAACCAATTATTTTATAAAGTGGGTGGAAGCTGAACCCCTAACTAACATCAGAGATACTGATACAAGAAAATTCGTTTGGAGAAACATTATTACTAGGTTTGAAATTCCTAATGCCCACGTCTCCGTTAACGGGACTCAATTCGATGGTGGTCCCTTTAAAGCTTTTTACTAGTAGTACGAAAATTGAAACCACTATTCGACCCTAACTTATACTCAGAGTAATGGGTAAACAGAGATTTCCAAAAAAAAAATCCTAGATGGTATTAAGAAGAGACTCAAGGATACTAAAGAAATATGGGTGGAAGAGTTGCCGAATGTTCTATGGACGTACCGAACCACACCTCGGTGCTCGACTAGAGAAACCCCATTCACACTAGCCTACGAGATAGAGGCGGTGATCCCACTGGAGATTGGTTTACCGACCTTGAGAACTGAGCATGTTGAAAGCAATAGTAATGATACCATCATCACTTGGGACCTTGATTTAGTAAAGGAGAGAATAGAGCTAGCAACAATACAGATGGCTTCTTATCGACAACAGATGTCTCAAGCTTACAGCAAGAAGGTTAATTCTCGGGTTTTCGTCCTTGGAGACTTGGTCCTAAGGCATGTTTTGGGCTCAGCTAAGAACCCAACACATGGAAAGCTTGGAGCCAATTGACAAGGGTCGTAGCCCGAGTAAGGGCTAGTGGGTATTAAGAGCTCGAGACCTTGGACCATAGAACGGTACCACGCCCTTGGAACTCTACCAACATAAGAAAGTTTTATTTCTAAAAAGTACTTTTTTGAAATAGAACTCTGAAGTGCCTTCAAGAACATATGGGTGCCCTTATCTTGAAGATTCAACATGAATGATTAGTTAGCTCTTAGTGATGTACTGAAAATAATATGAATAAAGGTTCTCAATAAAGTTCTTAAGATACATCTTTCTATTTTCATTACTAAGTACGTCCTACTGCTAAGGCAGGGAGGCAAAAAAATACTGATAGAAGTATAAACATAAATCAAGTGCAGCCACCCGATCGGATCCAGACCCTCAGTTAGGCATGACGATGTAAGCTGATTAGGGATGAATTTGAGTTTGATTAGATTGGCGGGTCAGTGCGGGGTAGAAACAGTCTATGGAAATGCCCAGTGGGTCAAAGCGTAACTCTACCAGATGACCCAACTCTTTGAAGAAGGACCAAGCAAGGGCCATAACTTCAAGAGTTATTTTTTTCCTAAGTATTTAAAGGTCCTTATTGAGGGACCAAGCTCTTTGAAGAAGGGTCGAGCAAGGGTCCTAACTTCAAGAGTAATTTTTTTTTTAAGTATTTAAAGGTCCCAATTGAGGGACCGAGCTCTTTGAAGAAGGTTCGAGCAAGGGCCGAGCAAGGGCCATAACTTCAAGAGTAAAATTCTTTCTAAGTATTTAAAGGTCCTTGTAGAGGGATCGAGCTCTTTGAAGAAGGGCCGAGCAAGGGACATAACTGCAAGAGTAAAATTTTTTCTAAGTATTTAAAAGTCCATATTAAGGGACCGAATTCTTTGAAGAAAGGCCGAGCAAAGGCCATAACTTCAAGAGTAAATTTTTTTCCAAGTATTTAAAGGTACCTGTTGAGGGACTGAGTTCTCTGAAGAAGGGCCGAGCCAGGGCCATAGCTCCAATTTTTTTTTAAGTATTGTTCATGTATTTAAAGGTCTCTATTGAAGGACTGAGTTCTTCAAAGAAGGGCCGAGTCATTATGTTGTCACTGAGTAAATAACAAACGAATAGGGGGGCCACAATGATTTGATGAATCGTTGAACAAATCACAGAAATCAAAGAAGAAATAAAAACACTGAACTAGGAAATGAAAATTTTATTATACTTAAAAAAAAAACTTACACCATCATTCAAAAAGATTTCAAACATACAAATCAAAAAGTACAAAAATCTTCTAAGTGTTTTCAGGAAGATGAAGGCTGGGAGGAGCTAGGAAGGGAGTAGTGATAATGAAGCTCAGAAGATTATGGAACTCTAGTAGCAGTCAGGGCGGATGCCGACCTTTACTAAAGTGTGCCTTCTCCAACAAAGGGATTTGCAGAGCCAAATCATTCTCCGCTTTCTCCATCCCTTCATCATATGCAGAGTCCTCCCTATCATTTGCCTCAAACTTGAACTTGTCAAATTCTTCTAGAAGACTTGCATAATCAAGTTGGGATTGGGAGAGCTCCACATTAGCCTCGTGTTCGGACTCTTTCAATTTTCCAATCTCTGCTGCAAGCTTCTTGTTCTCTTCAGTCAAGCTATGATTTTGAGCCTAAATAACCAGAACCTCTTTGCAGAGCTTGGATTATTCTTCATCCACTGACTCTTTCTTGGCTAAGGCTGAAGTTCGGGCATAGATAGCATCTTTCATAGCTTTATCTTTTTGGACTCTCCTAGCCCCTACCTCATGAACCTTTTGAAGAACCTTTAAAATGAAAAGAGAAGAAACTTAGATAGATTTTACAGAAGGGAAAAAAGGCTAAAAGGAAAGAAAAAAAGAATAAATTTTACTAGGACCATCTGTTGGATTGCTTGGCGAACAACTTCATCATCTGACAAAGCTTCATTTGGAGCTAAGTCCTGAGGCTAAATCATCCCCTGAACAATCCCTATAGCAACATTAAAGTCTTCGATGGCAGAGTCCTTTGCAGTAATATCTCTCCTTTTTTCCTTGAGGATAGGTCAGAAAGGTGGATTAACAGGCTTAGGAGAAGGTGCTGCTTCAGACTCTCTAACCTTACATCTTTTTTGGGGCAAGGTCTTTAGAAAGTTCAAAAATTGAATTAGCTTTATTGTTAGGAGAATGAACTGGAATAGGGAGATCTAACTCAAGTGGAATTGAAGTGTCTGTGGCCCGAATTGAAACAATTGGATCATCATCTAGAGCAATCGTGTTGTTCGATTCGGGAGATGCATCTTCAGCACTGACCTCCGGTATAGATTCCTCTACCAGCATAGAGTTGGATGAAGTAGGTGGATCAGTTGGCATGATCGATTTGGTGGGGTTGGATGGTTCAACAGTTGATAAGAAGTCGAGAAAATTCTTGACCGTCCTATTTCTCCCAGAAGAATCGATCAAAGGACTCTTGCGAGACCTAAGGGTTTGATCCCAAGTAGACTAGATAGCCTAGCAATCTTCAACAATTGCATAATTGGACCGAGGTGGAACAACACTGAAGGACATGTAAGTGGGAGTGTAACCGAGCAGTGTGTGGGCGGCTCGACAAAAGAGAGATTTATTATATTCCCAAACTCTCTTTAGTTCATCCATCTTGACGGCTGGCTCAGAAATCCTTCCTTTCACTATCTCACCTTCAAAAAATGAAGTAGTTTGAGCAAAAATGCTAAATAATAGAATAAAGAAGTAAAGTCAAAACCATAATCGCCTAGTGTTTCTTCTTCATAGAGGCAACGTTAAGAGGGAGTGGCCCCAACAGAGTACTCCTAGTTTCCAGAGATAAATACCATACCATTCTCATGGCCTTGTTGGAATCTGAAAGATGGGTCACCAAGTAGCGGTCCTTCTTCCTAAAAACAAGGTAATAGTTGTCACCGACTGACTTGATGATGTAACAATAAAATGATCTCCCAAAGACCTAGACTTAGGTTTAGCAACCCATTAAGAGCCGCAACCCCCATGAAAGTTCTGAAGAAATTGGGGTAACACTGTATTGGGCAAAGCTTCATTGTAGAAAGCACCCATAGAAGAAGGGGGCCAAGGGGAAAGCGGACTCCACCCTCTATTATCACCCGCGTATGGATGGGGATGCTCTCTCTAGTGCCTATCAAAGGCTCATTACTGCCAGCGACTCTTATGTTGACATCGTTTGGAATGTTGTATTTGGCTTAGAAAACAGGGATCTCAGAAGGAGTAACAGGAGCCATGATAGGAGATAACGAGGGTAGAGAAGAAAAGAAGTCGAGAAGTTTGAAGCTAGAGAAGATAAAGTGAAAAAAGGAATGAAAGAAGTTGCTTATAAAATGGGGGAATTCTAAAAGGCAGTATTTAAATGACTAGACACACCGCCAAAACAAGGGAAACGTCCCAAAAGTATGAACAATGATGGGTTTGAGGCATAAAATGACTGACAGATGAAAAACGTCTACCAGATGCTTTCTGGAGGCAAATGAAGGGGGTGGTGATTGTTGGAAAACGTTTTTGTTCCTAAGCTCCTAACATGAACCCTCAACTATGTATATGACTTATGTGTGTGGGTGAGTGTCACTCTCACTCAGATTCATCCAAGAGAAAGGGCAACGAAATGGTGGTGATGAAATGAACAAAATGTACATTGAAATGAAATGTGTGTGTGGTGAAAAAAAGTGTTCCCCAATCATAAGGAGTCTCTTGTATGTCGGTTTTTTACTTGAAAAGTATTCCAAGGTCGTCTCCTCAGGGAAGGAAAGTTCAAGTGTGTGAAGGTGATTTTGTCAAAAAGGGAAAGTGTAAAATCTTTTGGTTTGTGTTTTGGTGAGTGAAGTTCTTAAAGAAAATACAAGAAAACAAGTGTTGGCTAATCCAAAGAGGTGATTCCAATGAGAATCCCAACTCAACTCGAAACCTTCCTCCAAGGGTTTATAGATGAACGAGTGATTTGTGGGAAGCTAGGGATGAGATGGTGAGGATCCAATCATAAACCGTGGCTAGGCTTGCGGAATATCAACGACTCACTATCTCATCCACTCTCAACCAAGTCAAACTGAACCATCGTACACCGAGAGAGGAAAGAAAAAGAGTTGAATTGGAAAACCAAGAGGAATTAGCCAACTAAAAGTCTAGCTAATCATACTTAAAGGAAAGAAATGCATAATGTAAAGAGACATGTAAAGAAAATGGAGCATGAAACTTAACTTAAAGTAAGAAATCTTAAACTATGAAGAAAAACATTCAATACCCATTTTAAGCTTGGAATGAAGATCTTAAATGCAACAATGGTGAAAGATAGAGTAAAGGATTAAACTTGAAATGAAATTGCAGTAAATAACATTAAAGATGTTAAAAAAAGCTTAGAATATCCTTACAAGAGATTACAAGACAATGGAATGAAGAAAATGCAAAAATATTAACTTCTGGCACTATTCATCTTCTTCTACAATGGGGTAAAACTAAGCTTAGGTAGCCACCCCTTCAAAGCTTGTTGAAATCTGAATATATAGAGTGTGTGCCCTTCATTTTTGTGCATAGTGGACCCCCCCAAGGTGTGTGCAGGCTTTCCATCAATGGGAGGCTGAATGGATGAGTCTTGACAGGCTAAGATAGCCTACTCAACAACCCCCATGGTAGCCCACTTCCTCTCCCATCCTCATTAATGCAATGGCCTTCAAAGTCTTCAAATTTTGTAAGGGAGCATGTAAATATGTAAGGAAATGTTGGAGGCAAGTGGGAAAATCATTGGTGGGAAGTGCTTTGGAGGCGTCTGGGCATGTTCAGGGGAGCGTACCGGTACTGTGTACCGGTATTGTTTTTCTACTCTGGACCTCTTTTCGTAGAATTGGTATAAATTTTGATCCAACCATTGGATTGAGCTAAAATTTTGACACAATAAATAATACATCCATAGCTACAACTTTCAAGCTTTGTACTTTTTGGGATTCGAAGTAGATCATGGTCAAAATAGAGGAAAACCGAGGCTCTACTTCCAAATGTTGTGGCAGCTGGTGCCTTTGTTCCCAAGCACCAATACCTCCTTGATTTCTTCATTTTTAAGCCTCAAAATCTTCATGTATTGTGTTCATGAATTCACCACACATCCATTATAGTTGCAAGGTCCTAAAGTCAATGATTTAAGCTATAAAAACATGCAACATCAAAATTTCAACTTTATTCATAATTTCGGTTAACTCTAAGTACTTAGATGCAAAAGTTGAGTTAAAATGCAAATAATGAAGCTGTTACATGTGCAATATTTTGTGCTCATTAGGTGGCTCCCTTTACAATACGTGCATTTGAATTAAATGATCCCACATGAGGGTGACAAGACAGGTCACGTGACAAAGACCTTATTAGACTCAGTCATCAAGACAAAACTAAGCTATTCAAAGAGCTTGGGAATAAAGAAAAGAGGTCAGTCCTCATCATAACTGAGCTGTTTCAAACGATGAATGAAGAGCTGAAGAGATGCATATAATTCAGGTATCATGGTCAAACAAATAAGCATGATCATAAGCTCGATCGAGGGAATTACTAGAGAGATCTCGACAACTTCCTGAACAGAATCGCCTAATTGGAGGAAAGTGTACCACCTTGAATTGAAAACCATGGAAACCTTAATTAAAAAGGGATCAATAAAAGGCACAAAGAGCCAATGTGAAATGTATGCTGAACTCTCATTGTCTTCTTGCAATTGACTCAGTTCCATTACTGACTTAAGCATCGGAGTGCCTTTGATCGAATCACTTCGAACTTGGGAAATTTTTTTGTTTTGTAGGAAAGGAAGACTGGGAGATAAAGTTCAGAGCTTACACTTATCAGAAATGACCATTTTTTATTCTTGTAGGAGGTATCCTCGATTTTTCCTCTTAAATCAGGTTTATAAATATACTCCCCTTGAGTATGTCAACAATCTGTCCCTTACTATATTCTCATGCAACTAATCCCTGGCTAGTTATAAATTTCATCCCAATTAATCCCAAAACTTCTCCCCCCTTTTTGTCATGAAGTGACAAATAACAATAGTAGCAGGAAAGTAAAGAAACGTGGTATAAAAAAGATAAACAAATAAAACATCTTGCATGGAGAGGAAAAATGGAATAAGACAAGGGACAAAACATGGAGTATAAAGTCAAGTTTAAAGAGAATATCCAACAAAAGGAAAGAAAAAAAGAAGTGTCACCTAACATGAAAAAAAGCCAGTGAAAAGACAAGAAAAAAATAAAAAAATAGAGTACTTTAGTATAAGACCATGAATGAATAGAAAACACTCAAAAGCACCCATGTAATCCTATACTAAGTCTCCTAGGTCAAACAACTTAGGTGGTTGTATCATATGCTCCACCATTACAATCACCATCATGTGCTCGATTTCGCTAAGGACGTGGCAGATCACCAGGCTTTGCCTCTCTTTCCTTGCTCTTACATTTCTAAAACCTCTTAAGTCACCCAACTCTACATCTAATCCCAATTCAAACTTCTTGGCATTCTCTAGATCCATAATTCAACTGTCTATGGCATCTTAACTCTAAGAGGTCATTCGGTGATGCTCATCCATAAGCTTCTCCATAAGAGTAAGTATGCCAACTACTGAAGTTAAATGGTTAAAAACAAACTCACTTGGTGGTGCACTAGAAGTATTAGCACGAGGGTGTATTGGTGGTGGTGCACTAGGTCTAGTCTCATCATATGGAACCTCCATCTCATCCTCTCTGTCCATGTCAACCATAACATACTTGACTTGAGCTTTACTCAGCTTCAAAGAATTTTTGTTGAGAGGCCTTTTGGGTTTCTACATCCTATCCTTAGGTAAGGTAACAACACCCTTTGCCTTGTAAATCTGAGTAATCAATGATCCAAAAATAAGAACATATGATATTCTATCTACCTCAAAAGCTTGTCGAATGGCCCTAGAATCTAGTCATATCAAGCTCTAACCTAGTCCCTATGATGTGTGCTTGATGGTTTCCGTTGTAATATCCTAACCTCCGGACATCACCCTCAAGTTGTGTAGGGTGTATGTGTGAAGGGGAGTGTCACTTTTGCTTGAAATGATGTCAAAATAAAGGGCAAAAAAATGGTGAAATGAAATATGTGTGTTGAAAAAAAAAAATGCTTCCCACGCGCAAGAAGACTTTTGCGTGTTGTGTTTTACTTGAAATTGTATTTCAAGGTTGTCTCCTTAGGGAAGGAGGTGAATTGTATTGAAGGTGATTTCGTTAAAAAGGGTAAAGTGTAAAAATCTTTTGTTGTTTGAATTTTGGTTTGTGATTGTAGCTTGATGGAATTGAAATGAAAATAAGTGTTGGCTAATCTGAAAGGTTCACTCTAATGGGAATGCCAAGTCAACTCAAAACTTTCCTCCAATGGTGCCTAGATGCTTGATTAATTCGTGAGAAGCTAGGGACGAAATGGATGTGAGAATCCAAGCATAACCCGTGACAAGTCTATGGGATATCAAAGACTCACAACCATGTCCACACCCAACCCAGTCAAACCAAATCATCGTACACCGAGAGGAGAAAGAAAAAAGAGTTGAAATGGCTTACCAAAGCGGAGGTCTCCCTTGGATTATCCAACATAAAATCTTAGCTACTCATGCTTAAAGGAAAGAAAATAATGTAATAGAAAGACTTATAAAGTCTTGAAGATTTTAGCTTAGCTGATGCAAGAAAACTTAACTAGGAAGAGAGAAATGCAATACCCATTTTAAAGCTAAGAAATGAAGAAAGCTTGAAGAGCATTAAATGTGAAATCTAGAATGAAAGACTAAACTTGAAAAATACTTACAATAAATGACATTAGAGAATTTAAACAAAGCTTATAATATTCTTACAAGGGATTACAAGACAATGTATGGAAGGAAAATAAAAAAATATTAACTTGTAGCACTATTTATCTTCTTCCTTGGGCTCTCTCTCTATATTACAATGTATATGGAATAATGCCCAATAATGGTCTAGGAGCTTGCGCAAAAAACATCAATGGAGTGTACTTAAGCCTGTGTGGTGTGATTCCAATCATAGGGACTTGAAAGGGATGGGATGGTGCAGGTTAGGACAAGCCTAGCCTTTCTCTCTTGCCATGCCTCTTCTCTCTTCTCCTCATTAATGCAAAAGCCATCCAAGTCCAAGTAGAGGTGAGGGGAGACATGTGGATGTGTAAGGGATGTTAGGGGACCTATTGGAGAAGTGTAAGTGGCACTCCCAAATGGCAGAGCTTGAGTTGCATGTTGTCTGAGCAAAACCTTCCGGAAGGATAACATAAACCTTCAGGAAGGTTTGTGCATGAAAAATTAAATGAGACAACTAACAGGCAAAACCTTCCAGAAGGTTTTAAACACCTTTTGGAAGGTTTTGGCAGTGAATAGGCAATCCAAGGCAAAATCTTTTGGAAGGTTTTTAACCAAACCTTTCGGAAGGTTTTCAACCAAATTGATTTTTTCTTGGTTTCTTCACCCTCCAAGCCTTCCATTAAGCTACTCCCTCATCCTCCTTGACTTCAAACACTTAAATGGGGGCTTAACTCAAGCAATTTATATCATTTTACCTACATTCACATAAAACTCCATCAAAACGAAGATTAAACTCATTTCTCCCCAATTTCATGACAAAAGCAAGTACAAAAGGCATATTAGCATACAATAAATGTCATGTTTTGGTGCTAACCACCCCCCAGCTTGAGCATTGCTAGTCCCTAATTTACTATAAAATCCATTTGGACAATCACACCATCCAAAACATGCAAAATTCAAAAATCATATTGCAATTACATAAGTAGCTTTGGGTGATGATTAGACAAAAGAAATGTGTTATTTCATTAATCATTTCAAAAATATCTTTACAATGGTTCAAATTTCAAAACAAAATGGCCAAAACCTAACGATACTTCTGCTGGTCAATGCAAGAACCCTAGCTGCGTACAACCATAATTCAACCCAAAACCCAAGGCAAGAATCCCAAGTTCTCCTCAGTCATCATCCACATCAACGGTATCCTCGTCCTTAGTCTCAGACTTAGACTCAGACTCTAACTCCTCCTCGTCATCGTTATCATCATCTCCCACCTCCATAGTCGTAGAAGGCATATGAATAGAGGCTGAAGGTCTAGTTGAAGTCTGTGGAGGTGGTAATCTGAGGATAGGCTCACCCAAAAAAGTATGCTAAAAAAGCCTCCTAACCATGGCCACCAAGCTATGCATAGTGGACTCTAATGCATCCAAGCACTGCAGAATGGCATAGGCCAGAGCTGGTGTAAGTGCTAGTGGTGGGGGTGCTGCAGAAGAAGGCTCAGCCTCAGAATGCTCTGGCTCCCTAACCCTAGCTCTCCCCCCAGTCCTAGCAACCCTTTTCTGACTTTCTTATAGATCTAGTCTCGGGGGGGAAGCAATGCGTCATGTGCATACATTTTTACCTTAGCTTGAGCACAGAGCTTGTTGACCAAGCTACCGAAGAAGCGGTTTGCCTTTGGCTTTACAACCGTGGCAAACTCCCGCATCTCCAACAAAATGAAATACACCACGTTAACGACCACTCCTGTCATAAAAGCATGAAGTAATGCCAATTTTTCTATTTTGGGTTCTTTTTCGAACCCTTGGGCATCAAGTTGCAGTGAAGGACTTTGTTCATTATTTCATATGAATGCTTGAGGCCCCCAACTATCGTTGTTCAGCTAAACATAGTCGGGTCCTTAGAAGTTAGGGCTACATAGTCCTTAGGAGTCCTCCCCCAATCCACGTTGTGTGGGTAAACCGGGGTTGTCGGGGGAGGCCTCTCATACCTCATCATTGTGGCAATCATTGCAAGGGTTACCTCGAATGTCTTACCCCTCACATTCATCCTCAACTTACCCCCATCGTCACCAAACACCAACAACTTTTGATAGAATTTCTAACACAAACCCAAATTATAACCCTTGACCTCTTCAAACTTCAATCACACCCCCATTGTTCAATAATCTTCACCACCTTATTTATAGGTCCTAGGGAAGCTCTATCCACATAATGCTCACAAGTTACACCTTTCTCCTCGATCCGTTGTTTCTGGGCATTATGCCTTGCCTTTGTCCTTCGCTCCACCCTATCTTGGGTGCTAGGACCCTCCCCAGTCCTCTTCCATAAGGTAGAGTCTATGGGAGGTAGAGATCCAGGGCCAGTGCTTTTGGTACGGGCCATGAGCATCAACAGTGCCCCAATACCTAGAATTGTCATGATCAACCACCAAAGACTTTCCAAGGGCTTCCATAACCCCATGGTCATTCCATTCACATGAGCCATCCCACAAGAGTAGAGGGATTTGAAAAGATCAAAGAAGAATTGAGAAATTTGGGCAAGAATGAGGAACTAGGGTTTCTGTAGAAACTTGGTATTTCCTGCTAAAACCTTCTAAATTCAAGCCATAATGAAGAGAAAGTAAGAGAATTGAGCTTTAGGGGAAGTAATTTGAAGGTTAGAAGAGAGTAGGAGGAGATGAGAGAGATTGAAGGTAAGAGATGGATAGGAAATGTGAAGGGTTTTTCAAAATTTTCAAATTTTAAACCCACGTTTTTGATTTTCTGGGCAAAACCTTCCGGAAGGTTGGTCAAAACCTTCTTGAAGGTTTTGCTTACTACCTAGGTAAAAAATTCTAGTAGGCAAAACCTCTGCCTTTGCTGTAAAACCAAACCTTTGCTAAAAAAAATCACATCCAATCCAAATCTCCTCAACTCCAAAACATTGTAACACCTTTACTAAGACATCTAACCTATCAAAAAACTTGAACCACACCTATGAACCACCATTGAGTGATCATGCCCAAAGTCATTTATGAAATTATAACATGATTTAAGATTTTAATGTTTTAAAGGTTCAAGACATGAATTTCTAATTCAAACTACCAAAATGAGTAACCAAAATGCAAAAGATGAAGTCAAATAGCATGAGCATTCTTAAATCTCATCAAATATCGAAAGTTGAGCAATATTCCCACATCCTGTAAACATAGAACTACTTAACACGTCGTTCAACTGAAGGAGCCAAGAACATATGAGCAACACTACGACTTTAAACACTAGACTAAAGTATGCACCTAAATATTCATTTTCAAAGTCGTGTGTTTGCAATGAACAAGTGGTTTAAACATTTACATAATGGAATTCACACTTACACTAGAAATCCATATCCAACTTTGATGCAAAACTCACCTGGGGTGTCTCTCAACAATAAATTACACTCTAGTTATCCTGACATGCTCTCCGTGTGTATATGTGAGACAAAATCTTGTGCACGAAATGAAATATACTCACATATAATCAAAAAATAAAGTTTATGCATGAAAGTGAAACAACCTTGACATAATCTCATGAACGTGATGCTAGGGCACTATATAGTGAAACCACTTATCTTTTACCTTTAAAAATATGCATCTTCCGTGCTTCACTAGATCATTTAGGACTTCAAGGATTATAATGGGGCATTGAGGTGATACTTAGGCAAATGAAATGAAGGATATAGGATAACAAAGAGGATTGTTCCAAGCGAGAGACTTTTATTTCAAAAACACTTCCCTTTTTATGGGATTTTCATTATTTCCACCATCACACACTCTTTGTTTCTTTTCTTTCTTTTCCTTAACATTGCCCTTTTCTTTTGATCGTTCTTTTCTTATTTTCACCTTTTTTCCTCCTTTTCTTGGATTTTCCTTTTTTAACCCATGAACTCCTTGAGTGATAACATCATTTATCCCTCTGCTTGAGTTTTCACACCATACTTCTTTCTCTTTTACAATCACTCATATTCAGCTCTAGGAATAACCAAGGTAGGGTAGATATTTATCATTTTTCACTGGCTTGGTCAAATGCATGGCATAGAAACGAATTTCAATTGAGGCTCAATAATGAAACTAGGGGTAATATTTATCAAGAACAAGGTTAAGGGTCAAAATATTCAAAAATGGCCTAAGATCACTTCTAGGTAAGCATGGGGGAGCAATGTGCATTTCAAGAGAAGTCAATCACTACACAAATGCTCCTAACCAAAACAAGTATAATGAGACTATTGATCAAATTTGAAATTTAATAAGTGTTCATTGAGTAAATGTAAGTCCTCTCCAACAAGAATTGGCACTAAAGCTCTCATGGGTTCTTACTCATCTCTATTATTCATGTCAAGCACTAAAATGTGAATTCAATTCGTAAATTGTTCAAATTAAACATTCAAGGTGCATAACAGTTGAGTTTAAAGACGAACACATATATGATACTCAAGCATAGGATGAAACTCTGTAGTGTGCTCATGTATTCATAATTCAAGCAAAGATTAATGCATTAACAAATCCATACACTCTCAATAAAGGAATACAAATCAACATTCAGATATTTTTCACAAATTTTTTTAATTTTTTCACATAATTTGCACTATTATGAACAAAAATATGTATGCATGTGAAAGGTGAATTTTCAACACAAAATTGGTATTATCCACAAAAATTTCCACAACATTGGTGTATCATACAAATTGTGCTCCTCACCCCTAACTTGTTTCATGCATTGTCCTCAATGCAACAGAAATATAGGATATGCAATGAAGGACTTAAAAAAAATGAGTAGAGTTAGAGAACACCTTCTACTAAAGCTTTGGCAAAATACCAACATTTGCAATTCGGAAAGACAAATCTATATCACAGAAGAAAGTAAGTAACATGAAAAAGCAGTAAAGTAAATAAATAAAAGCTACTGTACACTAAAAATCCTAAGCACATTTATTCTTCTTCCAATTTCGGATATACCAGATCCGTCAAATCCTCCTCCACTCCTTGTCCTTCAAACCCCTCAAAGAATGACTTGAGTCATTGGCTATTGACCTTGAATGTTTGGTCATTCTTGAGGTTTATGACTTCCACAACTTCATTGGGGTAGGCCACCTTGACAAGACATGGGTCGTTCCAAGGGGTTCGGAGTTTGCCTTGGAAAACTGAGAGATGAGAGTTATATAAGAACACTTTTGGTCTAGCTCAAATGACTTTCGTACAATGGATTTGTTATAAAAGATCTTAGCCCATTCTTTTGAAAATTTTGAGCTCTCATATGCCTCTCTTTGAATATCTTCCAATTCATTTAGTTCTAGCTTTCTATGCTTTATGGCCATCCTCAAATGGAAATTCAAAGTCTTTATAGCCCAATAGGCCTTGTGTTCCATCTCAACTAGCAGATGGAAAGACTTTCCATAGATGAGTCGATCGGGAGACATGCCTAAGATAGTCTTGTAGGCGGTGCGGTAAGTCCATAAGACATCAATTAGTCTACATGACCAGTCTTTCCTGTATGGGTTCATAGTCTTCTCTAAGATATTCTTAGTCTCTCTATTGGCCAACTTGGCTTGGCTATTGGTTTGTGGGTGGTATGCGGTGGATACCTTATATGTGACACCATATTTATGCATTAAAGATGCAGATGGTCTATTGTAGAAATGGATCCACCATCACTTATCATTGCACGAGGCATCCCAAACCTCGAAAATATGTTCTCTTTCAAGAATTTGACCACGAACCGTTGGTCATTGGTCTTGGTTAGGATAACCTCCACCCATTTAGACACGTAGTCCACTATCAGTAGAATGTATAGATAGCCAAACGACAAAGGAAAAGGACCCATGAAGGCGATGTCCCAACAATCAAATATTTTTATAACAAGTACAGGGGAGAGGGGTATCATGTTCCTTCGGATCACACTAGCCAAACGTTGGAATCTATCGCACTCTTTATGTAAAACCCGGGTAAATTTATACTTTTTCTAAAAAAGGGCAAAATGATAATTTTTCACTATAATGTGTAGAGCTCGGATGACATAATGAACTTCGCAGTTGGATTCGTATTGCGAAATCTAATTGTCTTGCTGAATTTCCTCAAATTTCGTGATAGTTAAATTTTTGCACGTCATTCGAGGTGACTAGGTGGCGGCAAGGTCCCCACAATTTTTTTTTAAATTTCCTTAGAATTGGATTAAAGTTTTAATAAAATTAATTTGAACTTAAATCGGGATGTAATGAATCATTTTGGGACGAAAACGGACCTGAACAAGTGAGGGACATTTGGCGCGACTCGGAACAAGTATTAAAGTTATAAATAGGGATAAATATTTGATATTTCAGAAGAAATATCTGCTGAAATTCTGCCAAAAACATGTGGGAGAGAAAGAGGGAGAAAAGAGAGAAAGTCAAACCTTCTTTCGTCGATTCCCGTCGCTCGGATCTACTCGGACCAAGTTAAAGTCGATCACCACGACAATGGCTTTGCAACCACACCAATAAAGAGTCATTTCACCAAAGATCCAAGAGGAGTCTCTAGAGAAATCATGAGTTTTGGGAGCTTGGGAGGTGTTCATGAAGCTCTAGCCTTCATTCTACTTTACAAGATGTAGGATTCTTCCTACTTTGGTTTTGTTCCTATCTTTTGGGCTGATTTAAGGGGGCTGTTATATGGCTATTTAGGGATTGTTTTGTGGTTGTTTAGGGGCTGTTATGGGGCTGAAATTTTGGCTGATTTGGGTTGAGATTGTGGACTGTTTTGGATTATTTTGGACTGTTATGTGGCTGAAAAATGGACTATTTTAGTGGCTTTTTATGGCCTGATTTGGGGCTGTTTTGTGGGCATATTATGTGTTTACATTATGCCTTGAGAATTTAGTGTATTATTGCTTGATTATATAGTAACATGCTTAGGAAACTGTGTTGAATAAATGTTGATATATGTGTATTAATATATTGACATTGTGATGAGTTTTTTTTGGAGGTTATATGCATATGATATAATTGTCCATGATACAAGATAAAATGTGTGATTTAAGTTGTCCGTGTGACATTCATTACATATGAGACATTACATTGACATGCAATGACACATTACATTGCAAATGCGCGGGGACATCACATTTCATGGGTGTGAGTGCATGGTTGAAAGCAAACACCATATTTGATGATTGATAAGTGAGCTCGGTACCGTTGGAACGATATGAGTGCATATGCAATTATCCGTCCTGTTGCAAAATAATTGCATATGTCAGCATACCAAAGACACAAAAAATGAATTGAAAGTAAATGTTCATCAGGGAAGAAGTTAGGGATAGAAATGTGCTCATCAGCCTCTTACATCACCAGTCGGGACAAATGATCCGCCACCACGTTCTCCACTCTCTTCTTGTCTTTGATTGTCAAATTAAACTCTTGGAGTAGGAGGATCCACCTAATGAGTCTCAGTTTGACATCCTGCTTAGACAACAAATACTTCAAAGTAGAGTGATCAATATAGACTACTATCGGTGAACTAATGATGTAAGAAAAAAATTTATCCAATGCAAATACTATCGTTAGTAGCTCCTTTTTTGTGGTCATGTAATTCATTTGGGGTTCATTGAGTGTTTTGCTTGCGTAGTATATTGCATGAGGTCTATTCTCCTCCTTTTGATGGAGCATTGTGCCAACCACGTAATCACTCGCATCGTACGTAAGCTCAAAAGGTAAATCCCACTTAGCTGGTCGTATAATCAGAGGTGTGGTAAGCATATTTTTTAGTTTTGAAAATGAATCCTCACTATTATTTGATCACTCGAATGGGACATCCTTAGACAGTAAATTGGTCAAAGGTTGGGTCAATGCACTAAAGTCTTTAATGAATCGATAATAAAAACCAGCATGACCTAGAAATGACTTGATATCCTTGACGACTCTCAGCGTAGGAAGGTTGGAGATGGCCTCCACCTTTGATTGTCAACTTCGATACCCTTCGCCGAGACGAAGTGCCCGAGAACAATTCCTTGTGTCACAATTAAGTGACACTTCTTCCAATTCAAGACTAAACTCTTCTTTTTGCATCTCTCAAGAACTTCCTCTAAATTTCTCAGACATCCTTCAAATGAATCCCCGAACACTGAAAATTCATCCATAAACACCTCTACTATCTTTTCCACCATGTCACTAAATGTCCCCGTCATGCAACATTGGAAGGTTCCAGGGGAATTGCACAACTCGAAAGGCATGCGACGGTAAGCAAAGCTACTATAGGGAGAAGTGAAGGTAGTCTTCTCCTGATCCTCTAATACAATCTCGATCTGGTTGTACTCAGAGTAGCCATCTAAGAAGAAACAAAATATATGCCCCGCTACTCATTCCAACACTTGGTCAAGGGATGACAATGGGAAGTGGTCTTTCCTTATGCATAAGTTGAGCTTTCGATAATCAATGCACACTATCCATACAGTAATCACCCTTGTTAGAATAAGCTCATTATCCTCATTTGCCACCACGGGTGACTCCCAACTTCTTGGGTACTACTTGCGTGGGGTGATTGATGGAAAACATTGTTGTTCATAAGCTCCTAACATGAACCCTCAAATATGTACATGGCTTATGTGTGTAGGTGAGTGTCACTCTCACTTGGATTCATGCAAGAGAAAGGGCAACGGAATGGTGGTGACGTAATGAAATGAACAAAATGTATGAAATGAAATGTGTGTGAAAAAGTGCTCCCCAAGCGCAAGAAGTCTTTTGTTTGTCATGTTTTACTTAGAAAGTATTCCAATGTTTTCTCCTCAGGGAACGATTGATTCGTAGGTAGCTAGCGATAAAATAGTGAGGATCCAAGTATAAACGGTGACTAGGCCTACGAAATATCAAAGACTCACCACCACATCCACACTCAACCCAGTCAAACCAAACCACCGTACACCGAGTAGTGCAAAGAAGAATAGTTGAAATGGAATCCACAAGGGGAGGTCTCCCTTGGATTAGCCAACTTAAAGCTAGCTATTCATAATAAAAGACAAGACATTAATGTAAAAGAAACACATTGTAGAGAAATGAAGCTTTAAACTAAGTTAATGCAAGAAATATAAACTATGAAGAGTGAAATACAATACCCATTTTAAACTTTAAATGAAGAAACCATGAACAACAATGGTGAAATCTAAAACATGTAACTGAACTTGCAATATACTTGAAAGGAATGGGATTAAAGACAATAAATTAAGCTTACAAGAGTCCTACCTTAAAATATAAGTGAAAGGATGGAAGAAAATGCAAAAACATAAATTTCTCACACTATGGCACTATTTGTTTTCTTCATTGGAACTATTCCTAAGCTTAGGTAGCCACCATTTTCAATGCTCTTCAATGTTGAATATAATGGAGTGTATGCCTTCAATTTTCGTGCATGGTGGTCCCCCAAGCAAGTGTGCAAGCTTCCCTTCAATGGGAGGCTGAATGAAAGGGTCTTGGCAGGCTAAGATAGCCTACCCAGCAACCTACATGGCAGCCCACTTCTTTCTTCTCTTCATTGAATGCCAAGCCTCCAAAGTCTTCAAACATGGTATAGGAGGCATGTAGATGTGTAAGGAAATGTTGAGGGGCAAGTGGGAGAATCATTGGTGGAACCCCCAAGCAAGTGGAAAGTGATTTGGAGGCGTCTGGGCATGTTTTGTGAGCATACCAGTAGGGTTAAGCTACTGGTGTTCGGGGTACCAGTATGCAATTTTGGGAAGGGTACCCTACCGATATGGTTTTCTACTCTAGACCAGTTCCGGTAGAATAGATATAACTTTTGATCCAACTATTAGATTGAGATGAAATTTTGACACAATACAGAAAACATCCAGATATACAACTTTCATTTTTTTAAACTATTTCAGATTCGAAGTAGATCATGGTCAAAATGGAGGAAAGCCGAGACTCTACTTTCAAATGATGTGGCAGCGGGTGCCTTTGTTCCCAAGCACCAATACCTCTTTGATTTCTTCTTTTTTAAGCCTCCAAATCTTCATGTATTATGTCCATGCCTTTAGAACACATCCATCATAGTTGCAAGGTCCTACAATCAATGATTTAAGCAATAAAAATATGCAACATCGAAATTTCAACATTATTCATAAAATATGCTAACTCTAAGTACTTGGAATCAAAAGTTGAGTTAAAATTCATGTAATGAGGCCTTCAAATATACAATATTTTGTTCTCATCATGGGGCTGACCCACTTACTGTCAGCAATCAAAAAAATGATGCCCACTTCAAGTAGTTTTAGCATCTCGTCCCTCACAACATCTTTCATAATTGGATTCAATCTTTTTTGTGGTTGTTGGGAAGGCTTGGAGTCCTCTTCAAGGTAAATGCGGTGTGTACAAATGATGTGGCTGATCCTCTTGATATCGACAATTGTCCAACCAATTGCCCCTTTATGCCTACTCAAAACTTCTAAGAGATTTTCTTCCTGTTTTGCATCCAAGGTTGAGCTAATCACCATCGAAAATGTTTCATCTTCCCCATGATATGCATACTTCAAATGGGATGGTAGTGGCTTCAATTCCAAATTAGGTTTTTGCTCATTTGATGGGAAAATCTTCTTGTCTTGTTATGGGAGCTTCTCGAATGTAGGGGTTGCTTGATGAAAAACCTTATTGTTTCCTAACCTCTAAAACCATCCCTTAAAATGTGTAGTGTATGGATGAAGGGGAGTGTCACTCTCCCTTGGGATAGTGTTAAAAGAAAGGGTAAGAAAATAGGGGAAATTAAATGTACAAAATAAAAAATATGTGAACAAAAGTGCTCCCCAACCGCAAGGAGTTTTTTGAATGTCATGTTTTACTTGAAAAAGTATTCTAAGGTCGTCTCCTTAGGGAAGGAAAGTTCAAGTGTGTGAAGGTGATTTTGTTAAAAAGAAGTGAAAGTGTAAAATCTTTTGGTTTGTGTTTTGGTGAGTGAAGTTTATGCTAAAAATGAAATGACAAAAAATGTTGCCTAATCCAAAGAGTTCACTCCAAGGGGAATCCCAACTCAACTCAAAACCTTCCTCCAATGGTGCTAAGATGAACGATTGATTCATGGGAAGTTAGGGACAAGATGGAGGTGAGGATTCAAGCATACACCATGACAATGCCTACGGTGTATCAAGAACTCACAACCAAATGGAGGTGAGGATCCAAGCATAACCCGTGACCAGGCCTACGGGATATCAAAGACTCACAACCACGTCCACTCTCAACTCAGTCAAACTAAACCATTGTACACTGAGAGAGGCAAGAAAATGAGTTAAAATGAAAAACTCAAGGGGAGGTCTCCCTTAAATTAACCAACTAAAAATCTAGCTACTCATACTTAAAGGAAAGAAATGCATAATGTAAAGAGACATATAAAGGAAATGGTGCATGAAACTTAACTTAAAGCAAGAAATCTTAAACTATGAAGAAAAATATTCAATACCTATTTTAAAGCATTAAAATGAAGAAAACTTAAAACAACAATGGTGAAATAAAAAACATGTAACTAAACTTGGAATAGACGTGATGTGAATGACATTAAGGTGCAAAAGTTACAAGAGATTAAAAGCTTACTACAACTGGAATGGAGAGGAAAATGCAAAAACATAAGCTTTCTAATCACTATTCATCATCTTCTACATTGAACTACTCCTAGCTTAGGTAGCCACCCTTTGCAATCTTGTAAATGCTGAACATAATGGTGTGTGAGCCTTGCATTTATGTACATGGTGGTCTCGCCAAGGTGTGTATAGGCCTCCAAGCATGGGGAAGGTGAGTTAATGGCCCTTGACAAGCTAGAAAGAGCATATCCTGCACCTCACATGGCTGCCCCCTTCTCTCCCATCCTCATTAATGTGTTTGCCTTCAAAGTCTTCAAGCATGGTGTAGGAGGCATGTAGATGTGCATAAAATGTTGGGGGGCAAGTGGGAGAAGTGTCAATGGGACCCCCAAGCAAGTGGAGCATGAAAAACAGTCATTTTGGGCACTTTAGGCACAACATACTGGTATGCGTACCGGTACGGTTTAGCTACTGGAGTTCAGCGTATTGATACGCGTACGAGTACACTTTGTCTGCTCCGGATCAGTTTTTGTAAAATCGTCATAACTTTTGATCCAATAGTCCGATTGAGCTGAAATTTTGACACAATACAAAAGACATCCAGATCTACAACTTTTATGCTTTGAAATTTTTCAGATTCGAAGTGGATCATGGTAAAAATGGAGGAAAACGAAGGATCTTTTACCAAATGGTGTGGGTGCTAGTGCCTTTGTTACCCAACACCAATACCTCCTTGATTTCTTCACTTTTAAGCCTCCAAATCTTCATGTAATGTGTTCATGCCTTCACCACATATTTATACTTAGTTGTAAGGTGATAAAATCCATCAATTAAGCTATAATTACCTGCAACATCGAAAATTTAACATTATTAATAATTTCGGCTAACTCTAAGTACTTATATGCAAAAGTTGAGTTAAAATGCATGTAATGAAGTCATTAAATATGCAATATTTTGTGCTCATCAGGGGTCCACTTTTCTACCCTTTTCAAACTCTTTGATTCCTCTTGTTCCTCAACATCCTTAAAATCATCAATCTCCTCCTTTATTTTCAACAGGGCCAACAACTCCAAGTGCTCCTCTATGAAGGTGTCAATTCTATTGACTTCTTGTACTTTCTTATCGTCCCTCGGTTACATAGACAAGTTGAACACATTGAGGTCCATAGTCATGTTCCCAAATACTAGCTTCAGAAGACCGTTTCTGTAATCAATCACAACATTAGATGTGATAAGAAAAGGTCTATCAAGTATTACATGAATTTTGGAGCTAAGATTTGCAACCGGGAGAATGTCAAGCACAAAAAAATCAACAGGAAAGTAAAATTTATCGACTTGCACTAAAATATCCTCAACTACTCCCCTCAGCGTTTGAACACTATGATCTGCTAGTTGAAGTGTGATTGGAGTTGGCTTTAATTCTTCGAGCTGGAGTTGTTGGTACACCGAGTATAGAAAGAAGTTCATACTAGCCCCCAAATCAAGGAGTGCTTGCTCCACCTGACATTTCCCGATTGTTATAGCAATGGTAGGGTAGCCAAGGTCTTTAAACTTTAGAGGGGTATTTGCCCTCAAAATCGAGCTCACTTGCTCGGCGAGGAGTACTTTCTTATGGACATTGAGCCTCTTTTTCACTGCGCATTAGTCTTTTAAGATCTTTGAACAAGATGGGATTTGCTTAATCGCGTCAAGGAATGGTATGTTAATTTTTAAATACTTGAACATTTCAATTATATCAGAATAATTAGCCACCTTAACTGGTGGCTTCAAGCGATTTAGTAAAGGAGAAGGAATGGGGGAAACAAGCACACTTTCATCAATTAATTTTTCTTTCTCAACTACCTCATCACTCACCTCACCTCCTTTGGTGTCACCCTCAGTATCTTTCTCTAATGGCAATGTGGCATTGGGAGAGACTTTTGGCAATATGGTTTTATCAAATTGTTTGCCACTTCTATGGGTGGTGATTGCCTTGATTTTCTCAAAACTCTCTTTGGTGGGCTTGGACGATTCAATCACATGTTGAACTCTAGGTTTCAATTGGGGTTGAGTGAAGAATTTCCCATTCTCTTGTTGTGATAGGCCAATGTGATTGATAATTTTTGTGAGCTGAGCTCGAATGTCATTAAAAGTTATGACATTTTGATTGTTAATGGTAGTCTAGTTTTGAATGAAAGCATCAACCATATCCTACAAATTCTTTTTGAGGGGTGGTTGATAGGTGGGAGGATTGGATGGCCCTTGGGAAAAGCTTTGTGGAGGTGGACTTGGTGAAAATTTTTGTGGTGGTGGGTTTGATGAATACCCCAACACCACAAAATTGGGAGCTAGACACTTGACCTTCGGATTAAAATTGATTTTGTCTAGGGGCATGGAAGGTGTGTATGCATTTGAACCATGAGGAGTGGGGTTATCATTTCTCTAACTAAAGTTCGGATGATTACTCCAAGTCGGATTGTAAGTGTTCCATTGGGGAGAGAATGATTGCCTTGTTTGGTTAAAGACATTGACTTGCTCGTGATACACTTCCTTAAGTGCTGGAATGTGGGGGCACTCCGATATGGAATGCTCCACACTCTCACAAATCATGCAAAACTCATCGATCTTTGAAATTCTAGAACCTCATGCCTCTTATTGACTTCAAGACTCTCAACCTTCCTTGACGATTTAGCAATTTTGGTAGGCAAGTCTTCTTGGTCTCTCAAGTCATAAATCCATCCCCGTGATTTTGACTACTCCCTTGAGGAGAAGACCTTGGTACATCGGTGGAATTCCGAATGTCCCATGATTGTGCATTTTGTGACAATGTATTAAAGTAATCTAAGGCCTCATCAGGGTCTTTGTTCAAAAAATCCCTACAAATCTATCGATGAACTGTCGATGGCCTGGTGTGATTCCCTCATAGAAGAAACTCACCAACTGCCATTGTTCAAACCCGTGGTGTGGAATGGATTGTAATAATTCCTTATACTGATCCCAACATTGGTAGAATTGCTCATTGGACTTCTCCAAAAAGTTCTGATTTTTTTTTTAAGCGGTGATTTTATGCACTGGAAAAAAATTGTTTAAAAACTCGGAGAGCATTTGGATCCAAGATGTTACAAATCGAGGTCTCAAGGAATTAAGGCACATTTTTGCCTTATCTTTATGGAACAAGGGGAACAATTTCATCCTAGCTATGTCTTCCATACCATGAGTGGTGAGGAAGGTCGCAACTATTTCCTCGAAATCCTTGATGTGAAAATAGGGGTTCCGCTTTTTAATTTAGTAAAGTGTGGGGAGTAGTTGTAACATCCCTAACTTAACCAGGAAAAAATGAGCTTGGACTGGTAAAAGGATACATGAGGGTGTAATGCTACCGGTTGGTTGAAGGAAATCCCTCATTAACCTCGCCGGAGAGATCAATTTGGATGTTGTTCCCTTCATTCATCGGAGGGGGAATTGCATTCGTGGATTGGGAATTTTTGATTCTTGTCCTCCCCCACCCCTTTACATGTTTGGATTAGCACCTACATTTTCAAAATTATCACCCACATCCTCGAGTGGGTCTTGGTTAATGTTCATATTGGGGCCCAAAGGTTGTCTAACTAGTCGGTTTAGTTCGTCCTGTCCCCATATATGACAACCTATCTACAATTAAAAATGTTAAAAAACAAAAGAATATACAAGGATCAACGTACCACAGGCCATGATGAACATCACGGGACTTACCTCTGTTGTCCAAAAATCACCTTCTCAATTCAACGTTTGTCTTCCCTAGCAACGACGCAAAAAATACTTGATGGTTTCCGTTGCAGTATCCTAACCTTCGGACATCACCCTCAAATTGTGTATGGTGTATGTGTGAAGATGAGTGTCATTCTCCCTTGGAATGATATCCACAAGCCTGTGTGATGTGATTCTAATCATAGGGGGCTGAAAGGGATGGGATGGTGCAAGCTAGGACAAGCCTAGCCTTTCTCTCTTGCCATGCCTCTTCTCTCTCCTCCTTATTAATGCAAAAGTCATACAAGTTATAGTGAAATAAAGAACATAGGTTTTTGGGTCAATGTTGTAGTTGGCTATAAGATTCAACATCGTATACTCAAGTTAAGATCTTTTGAAAGAATTGTTGTTCAGCCATTTCTGAGGATGAGGAATATTGTACAATTTAGTAGCCACAACAAAGAGATGAGGAGGTAACTCATCAATAGGTGTATGTCCAAGGGTGTCATACTTTACCCTAGGAAATCCAAGAATGGTAAATTATGAGAGTTGTAGAAAAACTGAACTCAATCCCATGAATATACACAACAAAGTGGTTAAAACGGGGATCAAACTCTTGAATGTGAGCCTAAAACTGTCTAACTATATCCTCAATCGTAGACTTGGGGTCATGAAAAGCTGACGCCATCCTCCGTTGGTGAATTCTCAAGGGTCGAAGATGCTAGATTATATTTATAATTGGCTAATTTTGTGGAGTCCATTGTAAAATCTCAACCTATTCAATGGTCATGATGCTAACAAGTTCAAGACCCAAAAACGTCATTGAAGGGTGGAGATTAAGCGTCAAAGCTACATCATTCAACCTCCGTATACACCTGCATACTTAAGATAAAGATAATGATCTAGAAACCTAAGATGAATCTTTTGTTATTTTAACTTAGGATGATTAGGATGAACATGAAATTGGAAATGATCCAATTATGACTGCTAGTTGTTTTTAAAAGAAAAGTTTTTTTAAACCATTTATGAGTTTTGAAAATATAGTTTGAGTCATAATCGGAACCCTTTTTGAGCAACATCCTTTAGTGCTCAAGACGACAAGTTTTTGCATAATTTTATACTTAAAAACCTATGGTGTAACGCCCCAAAATTCGGGGGTCCCTTAACAACCGTTGACCAGCTGTCAACCCGCAGAAATAACATTTCTTGTCTCAATCCTGGATCTTAAGTCCAAACAAATTCTCTTAATCGGGACTTTAACCCACAGTTAAACCCCATATTCTTTTAGTCATTTAATTCATCTGAGGTGTGGTGTGCCTCAAAATAGTTCAGTTACAACCTTTGAAATCAAGGGAAAACCAAGTCCAAAAGTATAAGAATCAATATTAAAATTTTAGAATTTTTCGACTGTACTGGTACGGCGTATCGGTACGCAACTGTACCGGTACGCAGTGACTCAAAGTGAGAGCCATCCGCCGGCATGAGCCCCGCACCTGAAATGTTTTTCCCATAAAAGGGTGAGCTACGCTCAATAGAGAACTTCCTAAAATAGACTACTCCCCAACCCAAATGCACATGAAATGCTTATATGTAACCAATCCACCATTTACATATTCCAATCATATATATATGACATTAATGTTGGAAATTTGTCATGCAATGTTATGGAATGAGATGTGACTCATTCCCTATAACCAACTTAGGCCCTTCTCGGCCCTTTGACACATGCAATTTGCAATCGTGAAATTGCTTGTCATCCATGAACCCGAGCCCATCCTGACGCTCCTACACATGCAATTTTCCATGTGTATAATCCAGTCATCTATGTTACACATCAAATAATAGTTTTCATCCAGGGTCTTGTATGGGGTGAGTGTTTATGGGCTTACACCAATGGTACTCAACCGACACGGGATTTATGGACTTTCACCAACGGTCCCGCATACACCAACACACTTTATAGACTAATATCAACGACAGTGCGTATCCAATCACTGGACCTTACACCCGAGGGATCTTCTAGCTAACCCCGACCCACAACACCAAACAAAACCGAGCGACTCGGCCAAGTTATCGACTTAGCTTCCTCGAGTCCACTCGTCATCAACCTATGTGGTGTTGACTACTTCCATGCACAACGACCCATTTGGTGCGATGTCCCTATGCATATGCAATGTAATGCCCCATTGCAACTCTACTACAATGTTCAACATGCAATGTATGCAACATGAACCATTTTAAACCCAATTCACACAACCCATGACAATTATATCCAAAGCATATAATTTTCATAATTCTCAATGCCAATAAACAAGCATGTATTTATCAACATTATCCATATTCATATCCAAGCATGTTACCTCTTATTAATCAAATAACACACTTCATAATCACGACATTATGTAAATACATAACATGCCCATAATTCACATAATTTTGACAAGTTACTTTAAGTAATTTCTACATACCCAATTCAAGATAGAATATATTCTACCTATTCTCAACACCCACTTCATCAAGGTAAGATTTGAACACACTACATGTCCATATAACACAAATTCTCATGTAATTTTCCCAAAATAAATTACCTCATTTTCTTAATTCCAAGTTAGGAATTTACCGTAATCTATTTCCTTTTTCATTTTCCTACCCATTTCATTTTATTTTCTTTCAATAGGCAAGTGATATAGACTTCTATCAACCTACCCATTTCATATAACATTTTAGGTTGTGAATACCACCCAAGTAGGAGAATTCCCTACCTCTTGTAGTGTGAGGAATGTCCGTAGAAGCTCCAAGCGACAAACCCAACTCCAATCCAAGATCTCCCAAGGAATTTTGATTTTTCACCTTCGGTGAAAGCCCTCCTTTTTTATGTGTACGCGTTGCCCTTGTCGAGGAGATCGATTTTCCTTTTTGGCTCGCATGGACCCGAGCTCTGTAGCTCCGTAGATCGTAGAGAGAAATTAGAGCTTCCCTATCTTTTCCCTCTCTTCTCTATCGGCTGGATATGGCTAAACAAAATGGGGGAAAAATCTGATTTTTCTGCCAATTTATAATTTTAGAATACTTGGCCCATAATGCACCACACGTCCATTTTAATTCCGGGTCCGTTTTCATCTCGAAATGATAAAATTTCGCTCCGGTTCAAGTACAAAATATTTTTTATTTATCTTAACCTCATTTATGTAAAAAATCTCATAATTTTCCCAAAAATTTCGTATTTGGGTCTCCCGGGACCTGATCGTCTCGTAAAACGTAAAAAATCTGACTATCTCGGAATTGGATAAAAATTTACATGGTCATTAGATTTCGCGAGACGATTCCAACAGTGAGGTTCATTTTATCATCCGACTTCTAAAAAATTTCAAGTTTACAACCCGAATCATTTTAGAAATTTAACGTTTTGCCCTTTATTATTAACAGTTTAAATTTACCCGGGTTTTTACACATTCATACATCAAACATATGCTTATGCAACATGTAATACTCTACTTAAAATTGTAGACATGTACCTCCATCCTCGAACAAGAACGGATAATTGACACAAATGGTGTTCTCATGCTTCCATGTTGCCTCCTCCATTCCCTGGTGCTGCCATAGCGCCTTCACTAGCCTCACAATCTTGCCTCGCAAAACTTGCTCCCGGCTATCCATGATACGCACTGGTCCTTCCTCGAAGGTCCCATCCGCGTCAACCATCAATTCTCTCCAATCCACCATATGTGTCGAATCAGGTGTATACTTTCAGAGCATTGAGACATGGAATACCGTGTGAACCCCCGACAAATTAGGCGATAATGCCAACCTGTAAGCCACTGTACCCACCCTCTCGAGTACCTCGAAGGGCCCGATAAACCTCGACGACAGCTTTCCCTACTTCCCCAATCTGACCACCACTCTCTTAGGTGTCACCTTCAAGAAGACGTGATCTCCCACCTCAAATTCTAGAGGTCGTCGCCGTCTGTCGGTGTAGCTTTTCTGCCGACTTTGAGCAGTAAGGAGACGCTTCCTTATCAGGTCCACCTTTGTCGAAGTGTCCCCAATCAAGTCCGGACCCGTAGAGGGCCTCTCTTCAACCTCTGTCCAACAAACCAGAGAACGACAATACCTCCCATATAGTGCCTCATAGGGTGCCATCTGTATGCTCACCTGATAACTATTGTTATAAGCGAATTCTACCAAAGGTAAATGATCTTCCCAGCTACCCTTGAGATCTAGCACGCATGCCCGTAGCATGTCCTCTAATGTCTTGATGTCTTCTCCGACTGACCGTCTGTCTGGGGATGAAAAGCAGTACTCATCATCAATTGTGTCCTCATGGCTCGCTGGAAACTCTCCCAAAAGTGAGTTGTAAACCTGGGGTCCCGATCCGATACTACAGATACAGGCACCCCATGCAGCCGGACTATCTCCCAAATATATAGTTTGCAAAATTCATCCAATGTGAAGGTCATCCGCACCATCAAAAAGTATGCCGACTTGGTAAGCCAATCCATTATCACCCACACCGCATTATGTCCCCGCGATGTCCGTGGCAAGTGGGTTACAAAGTCCATCGTGATATGCTCCCACTTCCATTCAGCTAGCTCTAAGGGATGGAGCAACCTACTGGTCTCTGGTGCTCAGCCTTGACTTGCTAACACGTGAGACATCTACTAACAAAGTCTCCAATGTGTTTCTTCATCCCACTCCAATAATACTGGCGACGAAGATCATGATACATTTTCGTACCACCGGGATGAAGTGGTAAACGAGAGCAATGAAACTCCCTAAGGATCTTTTCTCTCAGATTTTTCACCTGAGGAACCACAATCCTTCCTCGATACTGAAGACTATCGTCCGAGTGAATGGTCCAGCCCTCGTCACTTGTACTTGCTTGCACTCGGTCCCTGATGGTCAACAGCTGAGTGTCCTAACTTTGAAACTCCATCACCCTGCTCAGTAGGGAAGGCATAGCCACCAGACCCCCCAAAGTATCCTGAGTTTGACCTTAGTAATGTAGACCAAACTGTCCCATAGTCTTGAGCATAAGCCACTCTCGGGAAGCCACACTAGCCAAGACTCCACGTGACTTTCGGCTAAGTGCATCAGCTACCACATTTGTCTTACCGGGATGGTAGTGCAAAGTGAAGTCGTAATCCTCTAAAAACTCTATCCACCTGCGTTGCCTCATATTGAGGTCCCACTGTGTAAAGATGTATTTCTGACTTTTGTGGTCCAAAAACACCTCAAACTTCTCGCCATACAAATAGTAGCGCCAAGCCTTCAAAGCAAAGACAATGGCTGCCAACTCCATATAATGCGTGGGGTAGTTCTGCTCGTGGTTCTTTAACGGCCGAGAACCATAAGCCACCACTCTCCCAGACTGCATCAAAACACAACCAAGTGCGTCTCTGGATGCATCACAGTAAACTGTATACAATTACCCCCTTTCTGGGACTGTCAAAATAGGAGCCGAGGTCAACCTCCTCTTTAACTCTTGGAATGCCTTCTCACAAGAATCATTCCACTCAAACTTGACCTCCTTCCGGGTTAATCTCATCATAGGTCCAGCCAGTCGAGAGAAGTCCTCAATGAACCTTTGATAGTACCCTGCTAATCCCAAGAAACAACGTATCTCAAAGAATGACTTTGGTCTCTCCCAATTCATCACTACTTCAACCTTTTTCGGGTCCACAAATACACCCGAAGTCGACACTATGTGTCCCAAGAATTTTACTTCATTCTGCCAAAATTCACACTTACTGAACTTAGCGTACAATTAATGATCTCTCAAAGTTTGGAGAACAATCCTCAAGTGGCCCTCATGCTCCCTAATCATCAACTGATGGTAGCCCGTTCGGAGATCTATCATGGAGTAGACCCTTGCTCCCCTCAACTGATCAAACAAGTCATCAATCCTCGATAAAAGGTACCTATTCTTGATGGTGACCTGGTTCAACTGCAAATAGTCTATGCATAGTCGAAGGGTTTTGTCCTTCTTTTTTGCAAATAACATCGGAGCCCCCTAAGGCGAAGTGCTAAGTCTAATGAAACCCCTGTCCAACAATTCTTGTAATTGGACCTTGAGTTCTTGCAACTCAGCGGGTGCCATCCTATGTTGAGTCATAGAAATAGGCGAAGTACTCATAAACAACTCAATGCTAAAGTCCACATCCCTATGGGGAGGCAATTCCAGTAACTCGTTCTAAAGAAATGTCCTCATACTCGCAAATGACCCAAGGTAGACCAAATTCCTGTCTCACCTCGTCCTCTAAGTAAGGCTTGCAAGCCAATCCATTAGCTGTTCGTGCCATTGAGAGTCATACACTGCTTGGGGCAAAGCATTGTGCTTCTCTCCCTGAAACTTAAAACAAATATCATCCGACGTATAAGCAGTGACCCTCTTCCATTCACAATCAATAACAGCATAATGTGTCATCAACCAGTCCATCCCTAGGATGACATCAAACTCTGACATGTCCATGACCCGAAGGTCCACGGTGAGTAGAATCCCCGAGATCTCTAACTCACAACCCTGACATATCTGATCAACCCTCATTCTAGCTCCTAGAGGAGAACTTAAGGAATGCCTTCTTGTGGACATTGAGTTTTCTCTTCACGGTGCACAAGTCTTTCAAGATCTTTACACATGATGGAATTTGCTTTATTGCATCAAGGAGTGGAATGTTGATTTTTACCTGCTTGAACATTTCAATTATATCACAATAATTAGCTACCTTGACGGGTGGCTTCAAACGATTAGGAAAGGGTGTAGGCATGGGGGAAACAAACACACTTTCATTAATTAAATTTTCTTTCTTACCTACCTCATCACTCACCTCACCCCCTTCGGTGTCCCTTTTGATCTCTTTTTCTATTGGCAATGTGGTCTTAGGTGAGACCTTTGGCACAATGGTCTTATCTATTTTCTTGCCACTTCGAAGGGTGGTGACTGCTTTGAGTTGTTCAGAACTCTCTTTGGTGTGCTCAGATTACTAATCAAATGTTGGCCCTTAGGGTTCTCTTGGGGTTGAGCAGGGAATTTCCCCTTCTCTTGTTATGAAAGTCCTATGTGATTGGTAATTTTTATGAGTTGAGCCGAGATGTTGTTGTTGGAGGTGGATTGGCTTTGGATGAAATTATAAAACACATCTTCCAAATTCCTCTTATGGGGAGGTGGTAGGTAGGAGGATTGGATGTCCCTTTTTGGGAAAAACTTTGGAGAGCTAGGTTTTGTGAATACCCTTGCGAACTAGAAATTCCTCTTATAGGGAAGCGGATTGGGAGTTAGACAATTGACCTTGGGATTGAAATTGAAAGGTGTGTATGCATTTGAACCATGAGGAATGGGGTTATCATTTCTCCAACTAAAGTTTGGGTGATTACTTCAACCCAAATTGTACGTGTTAGAATGAGAGGAGAATGATTGCCTCGTTTGATTGAATGCATATACTTGCTTGTGATACACTTCCTTAATTGTCGAAATGTTGGGGCACTCCGATATGGAATGCTCCACACTCTCACAAAATGAGCAAAACTCAATGATCTTTGAAACATTAGACACCTCGTATCTCCTATTGACTTCAAGACTCTCAACTTTCCTTGACAGTTTAGCAATTTTTGAAAGCAAGTCTTCCTAATCGCTCAAGTCATAAATGCCTCCCCCATGAGTTTGACTACTCCCTTGAGGAGAAGACCTTGGTACATTGGTGGGACCCATAATATCCCAAGATTGTGCATCTTATGCCAATTTATCAAAGTAATCTAAGGCCTCATCAAGTTCTTTGTTCAAAAACACACCATTGCACATCATGTCAATGAGCTGTTGATGGCATGCTGTGATTCTTTCATAGAAAAAACTCACCAATTGTCATGTTTCAAAGCCATGGTGTGGAATGGATTGTAGTAATTCCTTGTACCAATCCCAACATTGGTAGAATTGCTCATTGGACTTCTCATAAAAGTTTTAAATTTTTTTTAAGAGCGGTGGTCTTATACACCAAAAAAAAATTGTTTAAAAACTCGGAGAGTATTTGGTTCTAAGATTTTATAGATCGAGGTCTCAAGGAATTAAGCTATATTTTTTCCTTATCTCTCAGGGAAAAGGGGAACAATTTCAGCCTAGCTATGTCTTCCATACCATGATTTGTGAGGAATGTTGCAACTATTTCTTCGAAATTCTTTATGTGCAAATAGGGGTTCTCCTTCTCAATTCCAAGGAATGTGGGAAGTAGTGGCAACATCCCCAACTTAACTAGGAAGAGGTGATCTTGGATTGGAAGGAGGATACATGAGAGTGTGGTGCTTCGTGTGGGCTGAAGGAACTCCCTCATTGACCTCGTCGAAGGCTTAATGTGGATGTTGTTCCCTTCATTCATGGGAGGGGGAATTGCATTCATGGATTGGGCATTCTTGGTTCTTGTTCTCTCCCTCCCCTTCTCATGTTTGGGTTGGCACCTACATTCTCAAAATTATCACCCGTATCCTCAGGTGGGTCTAGGTCAATGTTCATACTGGGGCCTAAGGGTTGTCTAACTAGTCAATTTTTTTCGTCTCATCCCCACATATAACAAAACTATCTACAATTAAAAATATAAACAAACAAAAGTATATACAAGGATCAATGTACCTTAGACCTTGATGAACATCACGAGACTTACCTTCGCTATCCGAAATCACCTTATTGATTCAACGCTTACCTTCCCTCGGTAATGGGGCCAAAAATACTTGCTTGTTTTTGTTATAGTATCCTAACCTTCAGACATCACCCTCAAAAGAAGTGTATGGTGTATGTGTAAAGAGGAGTGTCACTCCCTCTTAGAATGATGTCAAAAGAAAGGGCAACGAAATAATGGATTTAATGGATGAAATATGGGTGAGTGTGTGTACAAAAATGCTTCCCAAGTGCAAGAAGACTTTTGTGTGTTGTGTTTTACATGGAAATCGTATTCCAAGGTTGTCGCCTCAGGGAAGGAAGTTAATCTCGTAGAAGGTGATTTTGGTAAAAAAAAGTTAAATGTAAAATCTTTTGTAGATTGAAGTTTGGATGGTGATTATATCTTGATAGAATTGAAATGGAAAAAATGTTGGCTAATCCAAAAGGTTCACTCCAATGGGAATGCCAAGTCAACTCGAAACCTTATGCTCGATTGATTCGTGGAAAGCTAGTGATGAGATGGATGTGACAAGCATAACCGATGACAAGTCTACGGGATATCAAAGACTCATAACCATGTCCACACCCAACTCAGTCAAACCGAACCATCGTACACCGAGAGGAGAAAGAAATAAGAGTTTAAATGGCATACCCAACCAGAGGTCTCCCTTGGATTAGCCGACATAAAATTTTAGCTACTCATGCTTAAAGGAAAAAAAATAATGTAATGAAAGACATCCTAAAGAAATGAAGATTCTAGCTAAGTTAATGCAAGAACATATAAACTAAGAGGGAATGAATTTGATACCCATTTTTAAAACTAATAAGTGAAGAACTTGAATGCATTAATGATGAAAGCTTGAATAAAAGACTAAAATCGAAAGTAACTTGAAATAAATAATGTTAAAGACTTTAAACAAAGCTTAGAAAGTTCTTACAATAAATTACAAGACAATGTGTGTAAGAAAATGCAAAAATCTTAACTTCTCTCTCTAACACTATTCATCTTCTTCCTTGAACTCTCTCTCTCTATATTACAAAAAAGATATGGAATAATGGTAAATAATGGAGTCTTGAGTTCCAAAAATGGTCATGGAGTGCTCCCCTAGCTGTGTGATGTGATCTCCATCCATAGGGGCTGAAAGGGATGGGTTGGTGCAGGGAAGTCCAGGCTTTACCTGCACACCTAGCATCTTCTCTGTCCTCTCTCCTCATTAATGCCCGAAGCTCCAAAAGTCCAATGTGGGTTGAGGAAGGGATGTCCGGTGTGTAAAAAGTGTCAGGGACAAGTAGGAGTGTGTTTTGTAGGACCCCAGAGGTTGTAGAGTGTAACATTCAGAATCTGGAAATTTTTAATAAAACCTACCGGTAGGTATATGGAAACCTACTAGTAGGTTTTACTCCAATGTGTCTAAAATATTGGTAGGTTTGGCGGTTGGTTTAGATTCAGTAGCTAAAACCTACCAATATGACCTAACGATAGGTTTTCCCATGTTTTTGCTTATTTCTTGGTTTCCTCACCCCCCGAGCTATCGTCAAGCCATCATTTTATCTTCATTCATCGTAAACACTATGAGAGGACTTAACAAGCATCATTTATTAATTTTTATCTGCAATCATACAAAAATTCTATTAATAACACAAAAAATGCATCTCTGCTCATTTTGACCACAAAAGCTAGCATAAAAGGGATGTAAATGCACTTGAAATATGCAATGTTTTGTAATAATCACACCCCCAACCTGAACTTTGCTAGTTCCTAGCAAATTTTATTTTCAAAAAAAAATAACAAGTATAACATTGCAACAAGCCATTTCCAAAAATTATCCATCAAATACTCAAACATAAAAATCATATTGCAAATATCATAATAAACTTGACACAGATGAAACAAAAACTGTGGTATTTCATTAATGTGCTTCAACGTTGGAGTAAATGGAGTCAAAACATCAAAAAGAGACAAAATGGCCCACAATTCCTAGAGATTCTTCTACTGGGTTCAATTAAGTGGCACGGTTTGCATTGAAAATAGGGTCGGGATTAGCAAGAAGGGTTAGATTCTCCCTCGGGTGCAAGACCCAGTAATTCGGATATGAACTCCATTGGTAGTGAGCCCATAAATTGTGTTGACGTATGCGGAGCCATTGGTGGAAGTACATTAATATCGTGTCGGTTGGGTGTCCATTAGTGTGAGTCCATAAATACCCACCACAAGAAAGACCTAAAATTTAAAAAGGTCATTGGATGTGTAATATCAATGGCGGAGCTTGGAATGTCCAGATTCATATGCATGGCATTGCATGTGTCCAGTAAAGGATCGGGTTAAGTTGCATGTGTAAGCCTCATCTAATATCATGGCATGACATTGAGAATTACATTGTTGAATTGTATATTCTTGAATAGAGTGATTGTTGCTTGTGAATTGTATGTGAGCATTTTATATGCATCTAGGTTGGAGAGCAGTCTCTTTAGGAGATACCCTATTGAGCGTGGCTCGCCCTTTATGGGGGCAATATTTGAGTTTTTAGGTATGTAATGTATGTAAAAGATTGTAATCGAATTCATATGAACTATTTTTAATGTGAAATTTCATGTTGTTATATGAATATGAATAAATGGACCCGATGTGGTCTATGTTATATGATTGCACATGTTATTTTTTAGGCAGAGCTCCTCGCACAAAGGAGACTCTGGCTGAATTTTGTTATGGACCCCAGTAAATGTGGTATAACAACATGGTATTGAGTTACACGAAATCCATGGGTATTCTGTGGGTTGATGGATGATCAACGGGTTAACAAATGACCCCCGATTTTAGGAGCGTCATAGATTTTCCATATTCTTAATATTTAAATTCATCCCTCAAACTGAATATAACACAAAACTTAGTAATGACATTGTGGTAAAATTTATCTCGATTCTTTAAAGTAGGTACAACCTTCATAATGAGTTTGTCTCTCACTAGCCTAGAGAAACTGACAATCTTTGAAATCTAATAATAACTTCAATTATCACTACACACTCCCACATAAATCAATATTCTAGAATCAAATCTTACATTGCACACCTTGCATTATTCAATCATATGGAAGTCCTAACTCTTGGTGTTCCTATGGACACCACAATGTTCACAATAGTTATAATCATCAGACTAAACATATAGTTATCCAAGAGATTGATTCTCACTTTTCTAGCTTAGAATCCTTGCATTTACCATTGTAACCATAACAAATAATTGGTCCCAATAATATTAACTCTAATTAAAGGGTTTTCTTCACACTCTTATATAAATTATAATTCACTAATTCAGAATTCAATACTAGCCACAAGATAAGAATTATCATAGGTTCAAAGGATTTGCAAAAATATGTCGGATTACACTAAAGTGTACAGTACTTCACGTGTAAGATCTTTTTACTCGATTATACACGAGAAATCGTACGCTAGACCTAGACGGAGGGTGAATAGGTTAATTTAAAAGTATGTTTAGATGACCTCCAATTCTAACATATATCTACCACATTTACATCTTCTCACAAAGATATGACAATTTAAGTGAGGACCCCATTTAAAATGAGTAACACATTAAGAGTGTGAATGGATGAATGAATACCAAATCAGTACCAACCAATCCATCATCTCCTTTTAATCCCAACCAAAGCCATAATCACCAAAAACACTATTAAAGACTTGAAGGATAAACAATTAATTCATCAAGCAGATGGTGAATGTGTGTGCAACATTGCAAGTGTACAAGCAATTAAAGCAATAAAGAACACGTGTAATTTTTTGATGAAAAAACTCTTCTTGAGAAAAATTGCAAGGAACCTTCTCGGTTCACCAAAACCTAATACACTCAACCCAAAGTTAATCTACAAGTACTTGAGCCTTATACATCAACCAATCCACATGGTTAGATACTTCTTTTCTTCATAGATTTCTCTGCCAAAGGCCCTCCTTCGACGTTTTGGCTAGCTTCACTTGAACTCCCCACCACACGATTTGTTTAAGCCTCTACTTGTTAGGTTTTGATGAATCACTTCTCCTTAAGATATAACAATAGGCTTCCCAAGGGTAAGAAAGTTTTGTAGTGCAGTAACTTGGATAATCCAAGGTTAACTCCTCAAGGAAAAAATGCCATTTGATTGGTGATGTGTTCAAAAATAAAATAAAAATCCTTTGGTTTGTGGAAAAATAATGGAATGAGTTTTAATGTATTGAAATCAATAAGAAAACAATTGACCAATCCTCTAGAATTATGTCAAAATCAACCTTATTGATCCTCATTTATAACATATTTGAAATCATAATTAAATTCATTCACACAGAAAATATTCAATAAAAACCCAAGATGGAAGGTGTGTAACTTTGTAGGTAGATAATAGAATCTCTGATGATAAATACGTAGATGTAAATTTATATTCTAAGCATTAATCGTTCTAGAATTTCATCAACTACTAATCAAAATGCATAAATAAACACAAGTTTTCAAAGAAGACTTTTTACCATCCGAAAAGCCTACTATGTGGCAAGAATAAGTTAGAGGATCAACAAGGCTTAATTACAAACAAAACTCACCCCTTGGATCGTGCCAAATCTAAGTTGAAAAATGAAACTCATAGTGTCAAAATTAGTATTGAATAATAAGCTAAACATATGTAAAAACACAACTAGATGAAAAATAAATAATCAAACTACTATTGATCTTCAAGTAATGGAATCAAATACAATGAAACAAAATATGAAATCCGGGAAAATTTGATCTTTTTATGAAAAAGGGGCAAAATGATAAGTTTTCACTATGGTACGGATTGCAAACCTGAATTTTTCTAGAGTTTGGATGATGAAACAGACTTCACCATTGGATTCATCTCACGAAATCTAATTACTTAGGCAAATTTCGTCAAATTCTGAGATAGTCGGATTTTTTACCTTTTTTGAGGTGACGAGTGTCCGATGACCCCTAAAAACGATTTTTTTATTAAAATTTTGAAAGTTAGAAAATAATTTAAATAAAATTCATATAAAATATTTTGAGCTTAAATCGGTATTCAATTTAATTGTTTCGGGGCGGTAACAAACCCGAAAATAGGAGTCGTGTGGCGTATTATGAGCCAAGGGTTTTGGGACTATAAATAGGTGAAAAAATCTGATTTCTCCACTGAATTTTCTCTGCTGGTCTGAACGTTGGGTTGAGAGGGAGCAAAAGAGAGAAAACAAGGGTTCTCAAGCCTTTCTTGTTGCGATCTAGGGCCAAGCTTTGGTCAAATTAACTTGGACTAAGAACAAAAAGTGTTCTCCTTGACGTGGGCTACAAGACCATAACAAAAATCAAAGATTTCACCGAAGATCCAAAGGGATGATTTTGTATAAATCAAAGTTTTAGGCTTGAATCATGTTTTTGAAGCTTCCTACGGGTGTTTTACACTTCAAGAGGTAAGGTTCCCTCCTACTTTGATTTATTTACATCCTATGGTGTCCATATGAAATGGGTGGAATATTTTGAGTGTTTTAACACTTACCTATTAGAATTGGTTTAATAGAAATGGATAGGCTCAATTCTAGTGTGAATTGGCAGTTAGAAATTGTTAGTTTGTGATTTATAGGATGTTTTGATAATTGGGTATGTAAAAATTATATATTCTAATTTTTTACGAGTTATGTGATAAATTTAGGCATGTTATGTGATTACATAATTTGGTGCCTTGAAGGTGTTTGATAAAATGTATATATGAAATAAAGTGTGTTTATTACATGAGATTTGTGATAACATGCTTGAATGGAGTGGTAAAGAGAAATCATATATTTAAGATATGAATTACAATGATAAATGAAATGTTGATATGTGCTTATGATATGTTGACATTGTGACAAAATTTGGTAGTTATATGCTTAAGATATAAATTGTCATAGAACATGTGGACATGTGGTTGAATTGCTCATTTGGCATTAATGCACATTGGGTATGATATTGTCCTCACATTCATGGGCATAAGTCATGAGTGTGGATGTGTGAGTGCATGGTTGATCAAACATCATACTTGGTGGTTGATATGTGGTCTCAGGAAGGTTGGATTGAAGATTCCCTTTGAGTCGCATGGTTGCATGAAAAACTTATGTCAGGTATAGCAAGAAGGGCTAGATTCTCCCTCGGGTGCAAGACATGGATACTTGGTCATACACTCCAACGATGCAAGTCTAAAAAGTATAGAAAGGCGTACGGAGTCAGTGGTGTGATTCCAAAATCCATTGCCCAACAAAGACACAAGATTTTGTTTTATAAAAATACTCATTTAATACGTAACTTCCAACAATGATTTGGTTTTATAAATACACAACTTTTATTTCATACAATCATTGGATGTATTTTCGTCAATTGATAGATTCATTACACACATGCATTGCATTGTGTTGAGGGATTCAGTGAGGACTCGGGTTGAAGTTGTATGAGTAAGTCTTATCTCAATTCATAGCATGACATGGAAGTTCCTACCATGATTGCAATTCTTGATTGAAAAGAATATTGCTTATAATTGTTGTATGTGCACATTCATATACATCTAGGGTTGGGAGTAGCCTCTGTAGTTGATACTCAATTGAGCGTTGCTCACCCTATACGGGAAAATATTTCAGGTGCGGGTTATGCGTTGGCGGACGGCTCACAATCAGGGCCCCATGGATGAAGAAAAACCGACTTGTGGCTTTTAAATCCTTTTTTTTTTTTGTAAAACTAGACTTGTAATTCTATTTTGGCATGTAATGTATGTAAAAGGATTAAAATTTGAACTTTTATTCACAATGTTTGAGGCAGAGGTGTGATGGGTTTATAGGTCACAGTGGTACATGACAATATCACACTTTTACAGCCCATGTCACACTTTTACCCGCCCATGTCACACTTTTACACGTCATGTCACACTATTGTACACCATGTCATACTGTTACACTCCATGTCATACTTTTACAAATCAATGTCACACTGTATACATTGACATAGGAATCCCGGTTTTAGGGGCGTCAAAAGTATGTATAAAATCCTGTGTGGTCAGTGTTTAATATTGAGCCTCGGATGGGTCAAATGATTGAACACAGGTTGTGTTCTGGATAGAGTTTCCCATACAAAGGAGACTCTTCTACAAAATTTTGTTAAATTATGGACCCCGGTAAATGGGACATATTGGCGTGATATCGAGTTACTCGGTAACCACGGTATTCCACGGGTTGATGGGTAATCAACGAATCCACAAATTTTGGGGTGTCACACAAAACCTTGAAACAACTCAAGTGTTATCTTCTTGGAACCCGAAAAATCCCTTGAAAATATAAAATTACAATCAAAACTCATCTTCTACGACTAAGGGTGCCAAATAAAAACTCTAAAGAAAGAATGTTGAAAAGAGGGGAGAGAGCCTCTTTTAAGAATACATCTATTATAGATATACCTCATTTCTCTCATCCTCATTGGACTAGGTGTGTGGCCCAAATGATAAGGCTCGCCCAATGGATTGCATTCCTGATGCTTTGGGAAGTGTAGTCAACAAATAGGAAGGCTTGCCTAAGTGTGTGAAGCCATACAATGAAAACTCAATCGACCCACCTTGACGAATGACACATGGGAAGGTTTTAATTGAAACCACCTTAACTCCAACCGATAGAAAAGAGGGTTCAACTGGTTGGTTGCCCTTCTTCAACCGATTGAACGTAGTTGATGTGACGCCCTAATTTTTAGGGCTCCTGATTAACCCGTTAATCACCCATCAACCCACGGAATAACCCATGATACCACTTAACCCGATAATATGTAGTGATACCCCTTTCACCAGGGTCCATAAATTAAAAAACAATCCGAAGAGTTGTACCTAACACACCCAACATGTGCAATCCTAACCATTAACCACACTGAGTTTCAACATCAACATTCAATCGGTATAACACTGAATATCAACATCCACAACATTCATTCGTTTATAAAAGAATATTGTCCAACAGAGTTCCATTACATGCCTTTTGTCAAAATACAAGTTTTGTACATAATTTATATAAGGCCAAGTGTAAATATATATACAAGGGACGACAAATTGTAATTCAAGAGCCACAGCCTCGCTCTGTCGTCAATACGGGTCCAAGTGAGGGTCGTCAGCGGAAGCCTGTCCGACACCTGAAATATCTTCTCATAAAGGGTGAGTCACGCTGAATTGAATATCTCCTATGGAGATCACCTCCTAATTCAGATGCATATGAAATGTTCCATGAAAATCATCATGTCAAATATTCATTCAAAGACATAAATTTCATAAATGAATGCCACAATTCCATGCTAGGTTGTGAGATGAGAGTTAAAGCATGCAATGAAAATCGAGCCCCACCGACTCTCATAACACATGCTATGTCATGCGAATGCATTCCAACATTCCAAGCCCCACCATTGATGTTGGACATCCAATGACTATTTTATAAAATTTTGTATCTTTCTTGGATTTAATATTTATAGACTTCAGCCAATGGTCACATAACTAGCACGACATCTATGGACTTCCACCAACGGTTCCGCGTACACCAACACAATTTATGGGCTCTGATTAACATCAATTCGATGTAAATTAGAAGTATTTAAAAAAATCAAATTAGTAGAATTACCACACTAAAAACTTGTAATTAAAGTGAATTAGGGTTAGTGCGGGAATTATTTATTTTAACAGTTTTATCTAAAATTGCAGGATAAATGCAGAAATAAAGAAAGACAAAGGGAGCAATGTCAAGAAGAAAGAAACATAAAGAGGTCAAAGTGTAATAGTCCAACATGAAGAGCCAGCACATCATGCAACTTGCAAAACCACTTGCACCACCGTCCGGACGGCACTGCCACCGTCCGGACGGTCCTCCTTAGTCAGCACATCAAACCTCCACCTCATGCTTCCTTGCTCGTCTATAAAAGGGGACCTTCAGCTCCTTTGCAAAGCAGGCCGGAAACCAGAGAGAAACAAGAGAAATTCTGAGAGAAATCCAAAGAGAGAAAAGAGAAAGAAAGGAAGAAAAAGAAAGAAGAAAGTGAAAACACGATCCGGTCCGTGATACACTTTCAGTTCCAGTACTGTACTTCTACATTTCTGTTATAGCTTTCCATTCGGATAGTTGAAGTGCTGCCACTTTTTCATCTTAACTGATAATAAGAGTGGTTGTGTTTCAATCATTCCCTACGAAAGCCTTTTACATTTTGTACTTTAATTTTGTTATAATGATAACTGTTAACACTCCTTGCTCGTCTATAGCAATGGAGCGTGAGTAGTCCCTTATATCCTCCAGTGCGAGGGGAACATATGTATAATATTGGTGTGTTT